>MU005782.1:146738-187718 GCA_010093715.1 Pleomassaria siparia CBS 279.74
AAGGAGGAAGGACACTGGTAGCTTACAGAGGACATCGAATACACATCATACATTCACAAACGTGCTTATAGATGTGATACTTGACACTACATCACTGTACACACGAACTCCAAAAGTTGTCTATACTCCCATCCATGGTGTGCCAAAAGCGTACATCCTGTCGACTCATGTGTTGTGCCACTATCCCAGGATAAAAAGACTACCCTTCTCATGGGAATTCTATCGTGAGAGTCGCAGATGAAAGTTCTTGTGGTCCTACATGGGGAGAAGTATGGAATGGGATATTACTTGTTCCATCTTGCGAAAACATGACAGCAGACATTCTCGCTTCTACAACGCCCTATATAGATTGCAAGTCTCAGGTACCAAAAACGTATCTTGCAAAGCTCATGACCCCACCACCTTGCCACTGACACGGATATATAAACATCCTCTTCTGTTCTTCTTAATCTCTTTACTCTCAATTCCCTATTGTCAAACACTCCTTCATGGGAATTAGACAACTGTTGCCCTCACTGGATAACCCCCCTTTGACGCTTTCATGGTTATGAACTAATATATCTTGACACTTATGCGGATGTAAATCATATAACGCTCCGAGTACATAACTAACACATATGATACATTCGCTTCCACTATGGCGGACGACTGCCTCAACATGAGTACGGCCGGCTTCCATGAGCTCCTAGACGAAGATGGAGATGGAGAGATGGCGACGGACACCCCAGCTCCCGAAGCAACCAGTGGTGAGATTGAAGAGACGGCTGAGAAAGACGCATGTCTCATGGAGGGATATCCAACCAACTTGAAGAGCCTCACTAAAACGGCCCTGGACTATGATTCAAAAACCGTGATGGGGCATAGCGATGCGGGATCTTCACAGTGATGGACATGAAGAGATACATCAGTGAGCAGCGATGGGGATTGTATACAGCCAAGCCGTCGATAGATTACATATAAATGATTCTTTCAAATTATTCTTTCAATGAAGCACTACATCATGGTAACCAGTAGAACAGCCGCATAGCACATGCCTGATATTCGTGCCACAACTATGCGCGAACCCGTGGTCACACTGACTCTTCCCAACACAACCTCGATCCACCTTTACGTTTCTGACATCCACGTTTCTGACTATTTGCTTCTTGAGACAGATGAGATGTGCTATCCTGCGCATTGTATGTGTATCTCTCAATTTCGAAAATCGCCATATAATAACAAAACTAGGCGCTGTGGCGGAGTGGTTATCGCGCAAGACTTGAAATCTTGTTCCTTCGGGAGCGTGTGTTCAAATCACACCGGCGTCGTTATGTTGTAATTTCTTTTTGCTTTTTTGTCTTTTTCTTCTTCTTCTCCTATCCATGAAAAGGTTGGTGGATACCAAATCAAGATTAAACTGAAAGTAATATGTAAAGAAGATTGACAGGTTTGGTGAGGGTATGCAACGATGTCGAAGCAAAGCTGTTGACTAGTCGTAAATCATGGTTTGATATACATTTTGGTACTCACAGCTTATCACAAACTATTCGCATCCAACCTCTGAACAATCATACCGGATGCGGCACCTCCTCCATTGCATATCGCCGCGGCACCGTATTGCCCAACCTCAAGCTGATGCAGGAGCGTCACCAAGATTCTGCTCCCGGAGCTTCCTAGAGCGTGGCCTAATGCGATGGCTCCACCCCTAGGGTTGACATTGTCGACACCAAGGTCAAGAATCTTGGCATTCGCTTTGATAACGGCTGCGAAGGCTTCGTTGAACTCCCAGATAGCAATGTCCGATTTGGAGAGACCAGATTGGGAGAGGAGCTTATCGACTACTGAGGCGGGGGCGATAGGAAAGTCAATGGGATCTAAAGCGTGTCAGTATAAGTTCCGAACAAGCATAAGCGTGGAAAGACGAACCAACTGCGGCATCGGCGTACGTGATGATCTTAGCGAGCACCCGGCTATCTTTTCCATATTTCTGTGCGATCTCTTTGCTCCCCAGCACAAGAGCGGAGCCTCCATCGCTAAAGGCCGAGCTATTTGCTGCAGTGACTGTTCCGGTACCGTCTCGTACGAACGCAGGCTTCAGAGTTGGGACCTTGTCCAGCTTGAGCTTGTTGTAGCCCTCATCTTCCGAGACGACAGTCTCTCCCTTCTTCGACTTGACTGTCACGGGCGCGATCTCGTCCGCGAACAGACCAGCCTTCCACGCCTCTTGGGCCCGCTTATACGTCAGGATAGCAAATTCGTCCTGTTCCTCCCTTGTGATTTCGTACTTCTTTGCTGTGTTCTCTGCGCAGTTGCCCATGTGTATCTGGTTGTACACGTCCCAGAGCCCATCTCCAATCAGACCGTCTTCTAACTTTTGGTGACCAAAGGCCGGTTGTTGGCTTGCTCTGGCCAGATAGTACGGTACTCGTGTCATGTTCTCGAAGCCGCCTGCTACCTGTGCCTCCGCTTGTCCCAGCTCAATCGTCGACGCGGCAATGCTTACGGCCTTGAGGCCCGAGGCGCAGACCTTGTTGACAGTTGTCGCTTCGACGGTGGTGGGGAGGCCCGCGAAGATGGCAGCTTGCCGTGCTGGTGCCTGTCCTACACCAGCACCCAGCACATTGCCCATGTATACGGCATCAATCTCAGACGCGGGGATCTTCGATTTTGCGAGAGCAGATTTGATGGCTGTGGCGCCAAGTTGTGTTGCGCCCACTGTTGTGAATGCCCCGTTGAACTACTGCGTACTCAGCACATTTCACAAATAGACAGCAGTGAGCGACTCTTACCACGCCTGTTGGTGTACGACTAGCACTAATAATGTATGCATCCTTGACTTCCCGCTTCTGTGCCTGCGACGTGCCAAAGTGTCGTTGGATGCTTGCGAGGCGTTGCTGAGGTCGGGATGCCATTCTAAGTGATGTGCGGATGGTCGCAGACATGGTGTGAAGGCTAGGATAGGGAACTGTGGATATGTAGATCGAGGACGGAATGGAGGCTTTTGCGAGTCGAGATATCGTGGTTGTTACATGTCATGCTGCTGTTTAGTAAACTACAGGTCGTCGGAAGCATTCCGTAGGCGGGGAGCCGAGGCACGAGGCGGGCCGATTTGCGGCTCAAGGAAGATCACGTGCTGCTACCACACTCATCAACGTTCACATCTGACGCGTTCTCTCTCCATCTCCAACTTTCATAGGGCTGAAAGTTCTAGACAAGTATCGTTCAGTGTGCTCAGCACGCGTCGGTGACCACACCAGCTTCCTCACCTCGCGAACCTCGAATCCGCCCTTCGCTCAAGCTTCCCCAACTCCTCAACGGCCCGCAATATGGAAGAATTCCCAAACCCCTTTTCATAACTCGACCTGCGACACCCCAAAGATTACTCTACGGCCTAACAAATAAAAGAAATAACTCAATAGTCAATAGAACCCATCAGGAGACACGCTTTACGTTCCCAGCCAAGCACTTCCATCAACACTATCGCACCAAATTTGTTTGACAGTTGACAGGCTGCACACGCAATACAGCGACACAACCCCTTTCCACAACACTATTGCCAGCTCAATTTCCTTCACCGCTTCGTCTCCAATATTGGTCCTCTGACCCGTTCGCTGCTTGCCTTTCTCCTTCAATGTCATTGCTGTCACAACCAGCGTGAGATCAATTGGCCCCTTTGCATTTCCCAAACGAGGAGCATATATAACGGGTACAACCTCAGAACATGTACATGCAGATTTCCTTGCGACGCTACGACCCTGCAGCTTCTGTAGCTCCTTATGCGATACCGGATGAATAGAGCTCGACCTTGCCTTTGGACCAGACAACGCTCAGACCCTACATCACGAAATTCAACCTCCTCACGTTGAGCGCGTGTCCCCAACCATGGCTCAACTAACCGACCTTTAACCCGCAATTTTATCAAATACTTGCAGTATTGACTATATTAGCATGGGCCGTTGCGTTTCCTTACATGAGACGGCGTTGGCGTTGGGGATACAAGGCAATCTCCAATACTTTGAAGGTAATAATTGGAAAGGAACAGCTGATCAGGATCTATCGAAGTCAGAGTCCGGAGGAAGTGCTCTGCGACAGCGATACAAGGCTCCTCTTCTCTTCTTCTTCTCATCTTCCTTCCTATAAAGTTCTCGGCCCTCCCCTCTTTCTCTCAATTCGGATCTGCAAGCTCCAAGTCTCATTCTTCAGCTTCGATAAAGCTCCTTCTCTCCTCTCGTTCTCAAGTCATCCTCCACGATATCTCTCCATCTTTTCCCTCCAAACTACCACCGCTACCATGAAGTTCTCCTCCTTTCTCTCGACTCTGGCTCTCGCCAGCACCGCCCTAGCCGGTCAATCCGTCATCAGAAACCAATGTCCCTTCACCGTCTACATCACCTCGGTCGACATCACCAACAGCTCGACCGTCGCTATTGCCTCTGGTGGCTCATGGTCCGAGCCGCAACGCTACATCCCCGGAGTCGGCATAGCCATCAAGATCGGGACCAGCGCGACGGCCGAGGATCTGATCCAATTTGCCTATACTGCATACCCGAGCCCATGGATCTATTACGATCTGAACGCTGCGCCCAAATTGGACCCTTTGTTTGAGGGCCAGAGTTTGGTTCTTTCAGGGAGCGCCCCTGATGCGCCCGTCATCGAGTGGAATGGGTTGGCTCCGAGTGGAACGAGCGCGTATTGGGCGGATACGGACTTGGTCTTCACTCTTTGCTAGGTTCGCGAGCGAATAGCACGACAGGCCGATGGACATGAAGAAGTATGAGACCGGATGGGAAGTTGCAGTAGAGAGAGAGGGCGAGAGAGGAGAGGGATAATGGGCTTGGATCGACATGTCAGGCGAGGAGAGTAGATAGGGGTTCACTCATTTAAATGCCGTGATAAGCTAATGCAACTTTTACTTCCAAGACATGATCCTCGACTGTCCCTCATGGTTCATTTGACCATATATTGACACTGTCTCCTCCACTCAGGCAAAATTACTCCCCCGCCCCCACATCCCGTCTACCTTCATCAACTAAAACAATTACTCCGATGAATGGACATACGCTCGACTGTGTCGACCACGTAAAGACCAATCTCATCACTATCACAATTCACACAGCGTACACTAATCTCATAATGATGAATTGGAGAGCTACCATTTGTTATGCACATGAAAACATGCCAGAGCAGAAACTCGGCATGATGCCTCGCCGCCCTTTCGAAGCCATTGACCACTCGACGTCGGAAATCCAGGAAAATGCCAGATATAGAACTCCAGTTATATGCAACCAATGCCTCATTACCAGCTCTGCGGAGGCGACACCAAATCCCAGATATGAAAGAGTATACCAGCCAGCCTCCAATGACTTCATTGCGCAATCCTGCACAGCCATATGCTCCCACCAGCAAGCACAAATGACCCAAACGCCTCAAGAAGGGTATATAGCAATCGACTTAGATCTTCAGATCACAACGCTCGCCTTCCACCCCTTCGGCCTGAACCGCTCGCTGTCCGGGCCATGCCGACACCACCAAGAGAGCTCTCTCCGAGCCTCACCATGGGTGTATTACCACCAGCATCGCTGTATCCGCCCATGCTGCTCTGGGCACTCATTGGAACGCCTCCTAATGCGCTGACTTCTAGGTGGGGATGTACAGCACGAACATGGGAGATCATCTCCTGGACGGGCTCACGGAAGTCTGGAGTCTGAATCTGATACTCCCTCGCCTTAATCGGATTGACTGCAGCTTGTAGAAGCTTCTCGTTGAGCTCATCGTCCGGTCTGGCATCCCGGAGCATGAGCTTCAGGTCTTGTTCGATATCCTGTGGGCCAAGGGCGAGAGGTGGTGGGGCTGCGGCGTTCACTTTGGAGAAGATCTTGGAGTCGAGGATGAAAGGCGGGTTGTAGATGAAGGGCAGGTGGCCGCTCGCGAGATTCGCTGGACCAAGGGCTGAGCGCGTTGCACCGCGGGTCGCGTGGGGATTTGAGGAGACCTGTCGAGCCATGTCAATAGGTCCTATTGGGGAGTCGGAGTCAAGATCCATGTCCCCTGCGTCACCGTTCTCAGATCCAGCATCGTGTGTGATGCCGTTGGTGCCGTTGGTGCCATTCTCTTGCTGTGGCGCGTCCGGCTTTTGCATTGTGGCAAAGAAGTTTGACGCAGCGATCGTAGCTTGGTTGATGGTCATGTTGAGCTCCTTCTCCGTAAATAGGCGCTCAAGCGAGTAGGCCGCGGCTTCGAATTGCGCATGGACAGTTCGAGCTTTGGCTTCGCGGAAAGGTGAACCCATGCCGAGATCCATGTTGCGTCCAGAAGGGCCAGGCGAGTCGTTGTCATTATCCTCGAAGAGCTTGCGCTTCCTCTTGTTCTCGGCAGCTATCGCGAGATCCTCGGTCTCTCCAAATTTGTGACCGGTCCGCCTGGTTTTGCGTGGGGCTTGCGGTCCGCCTGGGCTCGCCGGGTTGCCAATACTGAATTGATTCGGGTGAAGCAGCATCGCGTTGCTGTCCGAGAGGTCTAGCTGTTCCTTCTCTCGCCGAAGTCTAGCAGTTCTGGTCTGGATGCTCGCGGTGAGCCGGTCGCGGACCGTGGCAGCAAGAAGCCTATGCTCCTCCTCTGCAATATGGACCTTGTAGAAGTGGGCATTCTCGATTTCCGTCTTGCTACTCTCCTGTTTGTTCTGGCGTGAAAAACAGTGTTAGCTAGTGAGTGGGCGACAGACAGAGAACCAATTCTTACCCAGAGCATAGTGAGGTTATAATCACGCTCCTCAAGCGCATCATTGACAGCTTCAACGAAGCGGGCATAGTGTTTGCCGACCTGGGCAATGTAGTCGGTGCCGGCGCTGGGGGCAGAGGGGATGTTATTGCCCATGATTTGGGTAATAAGCTCAGAGGCCTCCTCTCCATCGTCATCCAGCGGCTTGTTGGAATACGGGTCGGCTTTGAGTATGAGACTGATGTCGGCCTGGAGGGCGGCGAGCTGAGCCCTGTAGTGACTATCCCGGTTGTCTGAGAAGGACGCCATCATCTCGGAGAGCTTCTCAGCGAGCATGTTGCGACGCTTGTCGCGCTTGGAAACTTGCGGTTGCGGGGAGGTCGCGGAATGGCCGAGCGGGAACGTCTCCGCCGGTGATGGGCTCCTGTTTCGAGCCATGACGATGCCGAAAGGTAGCTGCAGCTTGCTGTGAAGTGTGGTGCTTGTGCGAAAGCTGAGGGGATGTGGAGGCTCGGGCGTGGGTTGCTGAGGGCTGCGCAGAAGGTGAATGTTGGAAAGATGGTCGAATCGATTGCAGACAATGAGAAAACAGTTTCCCTTTTCTGACGGGAAGTCGCTAGAGTTTTGGCGACATGTAGGAGGTGTTTGCTCAGCGAAGAGAGGAGTGATGGTGAAGAGTGATGGTGAATTGGATTTCGACCACCTGCACAATCGACGTAGCGCTATGACCATATGCACTAAGCCGAGTTCATCTATCACTCTTCATGGTTTATCGCCGACTACCGATCTCTTGGCAGGTACACGTGCGGCCAAATTTCACCATCACCATCACCTACACCTAATCAACATTCACCACTCGTCGATTTTCGTCGATTTTCATCAATAGGCCAGCTCAATTGATCAAGTCTTTCAAGAAGAGAGAATGCCCAAAAGACAACAGAGCAAACTAATCAGAAAATACTCTCCTGAACCCCTCCGTATTCGCCAACAGTAACTTTACGCAATCTCCTGTGATTCTCTTTGGGTGCCAATTTCAAGCAGTGCCCTCAACTCAATCCTGACCTTTGGCACCTAGCCCTTCACTATCACTCTGCCAACTCGGTCCACAAAGATATAACAACATTTCCGCATTGATAAAACAAGCCTTCAGCGTATCAGTCACCTTGACCCCTTCCTTCCAGTCAATTACCGGACACGCATCGCCGCCCACCCAAACCCTCTGTCCCTCAAACGGCGAGCCCCTCAAGCTCGCAAATTCGTACCAAACCGCCTGATTGCCATTCGCAATATCCACAATGTACTGGAAGTTGAATTGGGGGGACCCGTTGTTGATGCCGTCGGGATCTTTAGACATGGCGAGCGTGATGCCGCCTGAAATGGGGTCGGTGCGGAAGTTCTCACCGAAGTATCCGGTGGGAGGGATGGTTTGAGATGGGCCGACGGTGCTTGAGATGGACCAAATGTAGACAGTGTCGGCACAGTGGTTTATTATGGAGACGCCCCCGGTGATTTGGGCGTGAGCGAAAAGAGTGTTGAGCCCGAGAACGAGGAAGGAGAGAAAAACAGGCAACATTTTGGATGTGTAAGGGTGTGGACAAGTGAAGAGTCTCTGAAGAAATCTGATGGTTCAGCTGTAGTGAAGAATGCTCGAACTCCCCTGCTCCTTATATATGCCCCAAAGTACCCGTCGGATGCCACCACTTCCCTCAGTTACATCCTCATTCCCTCAACAACCTTCATCCAAGCTTCTGTTACCCCAACCAAAATGTGATCTGTCAGTTCAGATTTGTTCACCGGTGTATGATGCTATAACAACAATCCCGGGGACAATCTCTCGTCACACTTTCGACCTCTCGTATAAACTCTCCAAAGTAGCAGCTACACGCTACAATGGACACAAGTTCGCAAAAGTTTGACCGTGTCAAGTATCATGTGTCAGCTGAGCGTGACGGTTGTAACACCCGCGTCATGCGCAAGTTCCCGCGATACACAGAATACATACAACGTTGTTCTGTCTGTATGAGATGTCCGACGCAGATAAGCCCGTGGCGGGCAACTCCACTTGACTTGTCAGTCGAGCTCGTGTTCACGCAATGTTGTCCTTCCGTCCACGATGTGTCTAGCCTGTAATGTCAGGAGTAGTCCGTCCCTCCATGGCACTCGATTATCGTTTGGTGCACCTCTCTTAAAATCCTAATTCGCGTCTGCAACCATCTTTTCTCGTGCGTGGGATCCGGGGCACTCTACACTACTTTCTGTTCTCTCGCCAGACCCAGGAAGTAACATGATCGGATGACCAAGGAGAACATTCCTAGGACAAAACAATTCCCTGCGCAAACGGCACATATAGAGACGAACACGTTATGATAAGGGTAAAAGGATGAAGCACAGACGCAAGTATGTAGAATGGCAAGTAAGAGGAGAACACTTGCCATACCTCTACTGCTCCTCCCGAGTCGAAAACAACAACATTACAGTCAAATACGCAAGTAAAACAAACAGCAAGGAAAAGAGTAGAAGATCCACCTCAATGCCCTCTATTCATGATCATGTCCAAGCAACCCCATGTTCTGTGCGACAGCCACCATCGGCGCCGGTGGTGTAGTCATGGAGACGGCCCACCTTCTTGAATTCCCTCTTGAGGCTATGGCAACTGACCTTGCGATATTTGTGAACTGTGTGGCAGGTATTATTAGGTGGTGAAGTTGAAACTTGGGTTCCAGTACTCCAAGTCTTCCTGGACGGAGGAGCAGTTGACTGTAGGCATGAATTCCTTGCATAGGCCGTCAATTGCAATGCTACTCTTCGACCACGGGACGATTCCGCCGTGCGTATTGGACCTGTTGTTCGAGAAACTGAGTCCAGGGTACCTTCTCTGAAGATAACGCTCGAGTTTGTTGCAACGAGTACTGGGAGTAAACTTATCACAAGTATGGCCGAGGTATACCTTTGTGTCGTTATGCGGGATATAAAAGCGATAAAAGAGGAAGAGGAAGGCTGGATTCCAATATGCGAAGGATTTTCCGACGTCTTCACAGTTGACTTTGGGCATAAACTTCCTGCACAAGCTGTTAATCGAAATGCTTGGCTGATACTTCGGCAAGGCAGTATGATTGGTGCTCGTGGACTCGTCGTCCGTGAAGTGGTAATAGTCATGGTACTCCTTCTTCAAGTGGTGCTCGAGTTTGCTGCACCTGACATGAGGAACGAACGTTTTGCAAACGTTACCGACGTAGACCGTAGGTTTATGAGACCGCTTGTCATTGGCATCATACGTCTTTTCGATGATGAAACGAAGGCCATGGTTGCCCTCCTGTTTCGTCAAGAGTTCCTGGACCTCGCCGCAGTCTCTCGGGTCTGGTAGAAATTTATGGCACATCCCAGCAAGGAGAATTGCTGGCTGCGGCTTCCGAGTATCGACGTTGGCAGTTGCGTTGACTTTGCCAGGAACGGCTGATGCCAAGGCAGACTTTTTGTTGGTGTGATGATGGGCAACCTCTTCCTCGGTGGTGAAGTCATAGTCGTTGTTGATTTTCCCCAAAAATTGCTTGACCTTGTCGGCGTCGACGTGAGATATAAGCTTCTGGAATATTTTGCCAATGTAAACCTTGGTCTTGTGAGACTGATGAGAGAGAGGGAGGGCCACAACGGGCTTGTCAATGTCGGGGTAAAATGCCTTGGTGTCTTTGATCACCGCAGCATATTCTTCAGCACTCACACCCTGGATTGGCGTATCCGAAGTGCACTCATGACCGGCAGACTTGTACAAGTACTTGATCACCCCAGCACATTCTTCAGCATGCACGCCCTCGATTGGCGTACCCGAAGTGCACTCGTGGTAGATGAAATTGTACAAGTTCTTGATCAACTCCGCTTCATGTCCGGGGATAGTCTGGTTCCTGAAGCATCCGGGTACTTTGTCGGCCCAGTGGGATCTAGACTGCAAGACCGTCTTGAGTGGGACAGACTTGATCTTTTTGAGTGGCGTGTTGGGATCCGCCTCCTTCTTTGCCTTGTCGACTACAGCCTTGTACTGCGTTGATGTCCGCTTCGGGCCAACGACGCGAGGGTTACACTGTCGAGGTCGGCGGTGAGTTTTCATTTGGCCGTCTCGCGCGACCCGCGGGTTGGAGCAGTCTTTGATCACTTCCGGAGACGTGATGTCCTCGGCCGGTCCGATGCGTGTGTTGCTGCAGATGGCAAGCTCAATGTCGTCGGTGACGGAGCACTGGCGGGTGGGGACGTTCGGCGAATTGTATGGGCCGTGACAAGTGAAGAACGTGACATTGCTACGAGGAGCGCTGCCTTGGAGGGCAGAAAGATCTATCCAAACCTTGTCGTGGTCGAGAGTGTATTGGAAGTCTATCTCGCTCTTGCTCTCGTTGATGCCATTAGGGGGAGAAGACAGCTGCAAAATAAGGGTATAATCAGCAAGTCATCTCAGCGTCAAATGCACTGGGGATTGTTACCTTGATGGCGATGCCGGGATTGACAGAGGTACCTGGACGCCAGGGCTCTTCGTAGTACTCGCCGGGACCAAGGGTAAGGCTATCGGCGAAGCCTTGGACATTGGGGACGGAGCTGAGGTGAACGTCGTAGTGACAATTGTTGCTGACGATAGCCTTGGCCTGGGAAAGGGCGACAAGGGCACTGAGGGTGAGGACCTGGCCGACCATGGCGGCGGACGAGTACTTGATCGAGAACAAGAACAAGAAGTGGGACGGATTGATACTCGACCAAGAAGAAGGGGATCGGACGGTATTGATGATGCAAGAAGAATGTATTGTATTACCAATGGATGGATGTTGGGATGTTGGGTGGAGTGATGATTGAAGATGGAGAGATGGAGAGATGAAGAAATCGGGCGGTGGACGAGATTATAAACATCCCTTCAGGGCGACCGAGGGAGTCGCGGCGAGAGGCTTATTCTCCTTCTTTCCTCGTAAGTCGCTCTCTACCGCCATCAGGTGCCTCTGTCAGTGTGATGTTTCTTTTGGGGGGTAGTTGCGAGCACGGCCCCTTTTTGGCAGACACAGGTGCGTCCCAGAGGTTGTCCCATGGTCTCAGTTTCGAGTGAGCTGAGGGTGGTTGAATGGATGGATTGACTTGAATTTCTTCCTTGTATATGTGAAGCTTCTCTATGATAGGTCGAGTTATTTGGCGATGGTTTGTCTTGGAGTACGAAGTGGCTACAAGAGCAGCATGATGTTATGAAAAGACGAAAACAGTCCAGGAAAGCCATCAATCAATTAATCAACCACTTTTCGTCCCAACTAAAGTGAGATTAAATCGAAAGCGGAAACGAAACCCTACAAAGGCTATATATACTGCACGTTTTCGCGTGAAGCGGGACAAAGCATCAGTATAGTAGGTAATGGACAAAACAACTCAGATACTTGGGCTGTGCAACTTTCCTGCTCAATTTTCTCGCTTACAACATGGTCTTTACAAGACATGTATCAATGTCTCATGTCTCATGGCTTTACAAGACAGGTATTATGGTAAATTTGATCAATGTTTGACATCATTACGACGATCAGGACCCTCAAGCCTTCGTATGGATGATAGATAAAACATCACTTTAAACTGTCCTCGGGGCACTCTGATGGATGATATAATGTGGTTGGATTCGTTATGTTTTCCAACACGACATCGTTGGTAATAATAGATCTGCATCTGCTTACATACATAAATACATTTATGCTAGCGCAACTCCGTCCTGCAGGGGACGGTGCCTGAGTCCCGCGGTGAAACGATAGGAACCTCAGGTGTCCAACATACATTTGCTCAATAAGACCACCATGTTGCCGCCTTTCTTCCCGTTACCTGCATTCTCTCCTTTCTTCTCTTCTCCAGCTTCTTGATAGCTGCTTTCGCTTTCTATTGTAATCTAATTCCACAATCCGCTCCTTCGCAAAGCCTCGATTACCCGCCAAACCCCACCACCGACTTCGTACCCAATCCATGCTAATACCTCACCATGTCTTGCCCTTCCGGATACACGTCGTCCGATGCTTTCAGCAAATATACCATGAGCGAGAAGATAAAAGAAGTCCACGCAAACCTGCCGCGCACCTTTGATCGCACCGACGAGCCATGGTATCACTACCTCACCATTGACATCATTTGGAAGGTCCTAGGATACACACTGTTCCACCCCTGGACTTCATGGATCCTCGTCCTGTGTCTGCGCGCACAGCTCACGCCTTATGAGGCCCTCGAGATGAAGATTTCCATGGCATGGGCCCTCGCTATGAGCACCATCGGTGTCTTCAACATTATTAGCGAACGGGTCGCGTACGGACGCGCTCGCGAAGTGGATCTGAGTGAGGAGGTCATTGTAATAACCGGAGGCGTCGAGGGGCTGGGTGGCCTGCTCGCCGAGACATACGGCATGCGCAGCGCAAATGTCGCCGTGCTAGACACGAAAGAGATCAGCAATGAGGAGGGCGAGGAGAAGGGCATTCTGTACTACAAGTGCGATGTGTCGGACGCGAAGCAGGTCGAGGCTGTTGCGGCTGAGATTGTAGAAGACGTAAGTCTCTTCTGATCATTCATACTCGGAGGGTTGAAGCTAATACGACCCAGCTCGGTGTGCCTACGATTCTGATCAACAATGCCGGCATCGTTCACAGCAAATCTATTCTCGACTCCACAGCAGAAGACGTTGAGAAGTATGGCCTATGCCCCCTCCTCATCTACCATATCTAACCACTTCCCCAGCGTCTTCCGCACAAACACTCTCTCCCACTTCAACACCCTCCGAACCTTCCTCCCACACATGCTCCGCGAAGGCCGCGGCACCATCGTAACCGTCTCCTCCGTCCTCGGCAGTCTCGGCGCAGCAAATCTCTCCTCGTACGCAGCGTCCAAAGCCGCACTCCTAGCTCTCCACCACTCTCTGCGCGCCGAGCTCGCCCAACACCAAGACGGAAAGGAGATCAAGACTATCCTCGTGACACCGGGCCAGATGAGTACGAGGATGTTTGCGGATGTGAAGACGCCGAGCAACTTCCTTGCGCCCATCGTTGCGCCTGTGGACGTTGCCAAGGACATTCTGAGGCTCGTTGAGCAGGGCGAGAGTGGAGAAGTGGCCGTGCCGCTTTATTCGCAGTATATCGGGATCCTTGGTGTTCTTCCGGTCGGCGTGCAGACGTTAGTCAGGCGGTGGAGCGGTGTCGACACTGCCATAGTGAAAGCTGGTCTTGTCCAGAACGAGAAGAGTGAATAGATACCCCAGAGCGGCGAGGAGCCGGAAGAAGCGTACACCACCGCTAGAACACATAGTACTACAATGTAACATATGTAGGATAACGTAAGCGCAACACCTCAATTTATTATTACAAATCATTCATCATCACGAATTATTTATCATTCCATCCTGCAATTGACACTCATGCCACAATACCACGTCACGGGAAGTTTTCATCATCATCATGATCATGGTGCAAATCGTTGTCTTCTCGTATATACTAGATTTTTCGGTCGTCTCGTCCTATGGGTTCTACATACATGCATGCGACAGCCCTCAAATGCCTGCCAGCCAGCGAGCGTTGGTAGGTACTAGTCTTGATCCGTTGTCAAATTTCCCTCAATGTTTACAAGTCTAGCTTGGAAGATGGAAGAAATTATGCTCCAGATAGGCTGCCCAAATCTCTTTCTTTTTCTCTTTTTCTCTTTTTTTCTCTCTCTCTCTCTCTCTCTCTGTCCCCCTCGGCCCCCTTCATTACGTTCTTGGTCACTGACTAATAGTGATAGCCAGGATAACTAGTTTCCCAGCCTTTCTCCTCGACGTGTGGTGCCGCTGAATGGGTGCTCGCAATGTGATAGAGCTCCGCAGGTGTGGCGATATGTCCGAAGCTCGAATACGGCTGATGCATCGTCATTGTCTCGGCGTGCTGGTCTGTCAATTCCGGGTAACTTCCTTTGCGTATGCAAGTCTTGTTGCAGAAGCCGGCGGCTAGCGGGATATCATTGCGCAGCGTTATTATCGAGCTTTCAGCTGCTGAATAGGGTCTCGTCTCCGAATGAACATGGCCAGAATCGTTCCTCGGGAAGTCCAGGATTCCCAGCTTCGGGGACATGGTTCCGATGTTGTTATGGGGTGCGGTGAGGTCTTTGAGTTGGGTGAGGATGTTCATCTCCAGCTTCAGCTTGATGCTGTACACCATGGCTAGACAGGTCGTGTGCAGGGCAAAGTTGCCCGTGTACTGCGTGACGATGACGCCGACGTTCAGCAAGATGATGAAGATGTTCATGGCGATTAGATTCAGCAGCATCTTGCGCTTCTCCTCGCTCGGGTCCATGGTGCCGAACATCTTCAGGCTGTTGCATGCACGCACGTATTTCACCGCTGCGCATATGTACATGAGCGAGATGATGAGTTCTTGCATGAAGAACAAGACGATTTGGAAGTGGTTCCAGCCCTCCAATGGCTTGATCCAGGGTTCCGGTGAGGCGTGGGTGTGGGCGCCGCCGATTGTGAATATTATGGTGGGGATGTGGCCGATCACGGCATTGAAAAGGATCATTGCGAGGACGCTGTGGAGTCTGGATGTAATAATAATTAGCATACGTCTTCAATGCTCGGACTCGAGACGACCTACTTGCACCGGCTCTGAACAATGAGGTTGAGCCGAGAGTAAAGCACCAAGGATTGACCCGTCACCATACAAACCCACCCCGTCTGCACAAAAGTCATAATGACAATGCAGTTCTGCTCTTTCTCCGCGACACCAAAGTACCTGAGCACGAAGCCTAAGACGTACGGAAGAATGCCGAAAGTGGAGACCATGAGCGACCAGAAGTAGAGGCTGGCGTGTTGTCTGAACGTGTAGATGATGAGATAGAACAGCTCCAGCGCGTTATACACGGCTGCTCCTGCGAAGGCGGCCATGATCAGTGCTGGAACTGGAATGTCGATCTCGTGACGGTCGCCATGATGGATGTTGTTGTAGTCGGCGAGGCTATACATGACTGCGGGAACTTCTACAGCCTTGCGAAGCTGTTGGGTGTACTGTACTCGTTCGTGGCTATGCGAGTGAGGACGTCGAAAGAAAGTGGAGGTTGAGGTTGAGGTTGAGCTCATGCGTTCCCCGTTGTGAGTCGCAGTGGCGTCCACGGGGTGAATGGAAGGACAAAACGCTTCGGTCGTGAGAATGAAGCTGAGCGTTGGGACAATAGGATTATCAGGCTACCGTGTGGGAACCGAAATTTTCCGACATGGTAGTCGGTTTGTGAAAGTTTGTGCTAAGTGAAAGAGACATGACCAGCGCGATGAGAGAGGTGAAGATGATCAAATGTGAGCATTTGAAGTGATATAAAGGAAACAGAATATCGTAAGAGTCTGAGCATGACGTTTGACTTGGATCAAAGGCAGTAGAAGATTGCGATATTCACACGCGCTGCCTGGCAACATACGAAAAAGCTGCATGTCATGCCTAGCGAGGAATGACGATAAATTTTCCCGCATAAGTCGGAGGGGTGAGCAACCCAACAATCACGCAATCCTCAAATACCACTCCAAGGATTCAAACACTTGATGAAATTGGGTATCTTTTCCACTTGTAACCTTTTTGATAATGCCGCCATGGCTTGTGACAATCACGAACGCCGGAATGGACCATGCCTCTCCCAAGATATCACTCGTTTCCCTACTCTTTCAGTTCCCAGTAGGTCATATCCCTCGTGAACCTTGTGCCAAAGCATCTCCCTATATCTCCCTGTCTTCCTGAGCGTGTTCAGAACACCATCTCGTGGGGCCGGTCTTTGCTCTGTAGGCTGAAGCTCGCACCCAGGTATGTCTCCAAATCCTTGACCTTCCGGATGCTAGCAATCAATGCCTTGTCCACCTTCTTCTGGTCTTCTATCCGCTGGGGATCCGTCTCCTTCTTCTGTGCAGTCTCGCCGTCCTTGAAGAAGTCCTCCTCGCCCTTTCCATCCTTCTTCTCCCTCGCCCAGTACTCATCCTTGCTCACGCGATCCAGGACCTCGGTGTCTACACCTGCAATATCCACAACGGTCGATGTAGCGATGACGTATCGGTGGTTGACGCGGCGGATGGGTACGCCGTTGGCCTTGAAAGGGCCTGTGATGAGGAGAACTCCTTGGGAGAGATTGCGGAGGAGAACGACGCGCTTGCCACGGAAACGGCCTGAGAGGAGAATGACCACTGTTCCTGGGGCGAGCGAATCCCGGTACTTGGTAGGGTGTGCGGTTTTGCGGGCCTAAAACAGGGAGGAATTGATCAGATAAGAGTTTCCAACTTTCTAGTTTGTGACCAATCTGCAAAGAACTGTGCGGTATCTCTGGTAGACACGGAAATGATTGATAAATGCTTACCTTCTTCATGATAGCTTCGTCCTCGGCGGGGTAGTACTTGGAGGCTTTCTGGTCGCCCATTGTGATTTTTGGAGAGGGCATTGCGGAGTTGATAATGTTGTGAAATTTGAAGGTACCAGTCAGATAGACAATGAGCTTGAATAAGAGTGTATAAAGCGCAAATTGAGGTCGTTGTCATCGTTTCGATTCCGACGTGCGCTCGCTTGCGTCGCGCTAGGTCTAGCCTGCCGATGATCCGCCGATCTATGGATCAACTCCAACATCATTCTCCTGGTCTTTTCTATTCTCACCATGACGCATGGCCATTGGCCAAGCTCACGTTGAACACGTTATTACAATCGTTATTTACAAATAGTTGTGTACGTTAAATGAAGTCATCGCGCGTTCCTAATCATCCATTCCGACCCCCTCCGATCACTCTCCACGCCGTGTATAAGTCTCATCTCATCTTTCGAGGACAATAGTAGCAACTTGAATGTGAATGGCCACTTTTCCTTGAAGCGGCTCGCCAGTCTTGAAAGTCCGGAACAGCACTACTGCACTCGAGACAAACCAAGCCACAGTTTGTACCAACGAGTCCGCCTGGTTGTCAGCGAACAGGTACGATATAGCGTACACGACGCGAAAGACCAAGAACACGAAAACGTAGAGATTTGAAAAATCTACACATCCGGCACTTGGTCACTGTCGCTTCTCATTGTGACCAAACACGAGACTTGGGGATATTAGCTCCTGAAATTGTACCCAGGACTACAATCGCAATGAGGAGTGGGAAATCCTCGAGACTATTCTTGTAGAGACCCTCGAGCTTAAGGTGTCTCGCCCAAGTATCGGCTGGGACGATTGTTTGCAGTTTCGTCGTGTATTCGGTAGCTTATGGGCGGAGATTGTTGTACGTTCAATTATTGGCCTTGCTGACAATATATAGCTGATAGCTGCCTACACTGTTATTAGTGGCTAGTCTTTGCAAAGTACATCACTAAATCCAGCACCCAATTAACATCGTAGTAAGGGTTGAAGAAGTCTTGCATCATCTTGTTGTCTTCTCTGGTAGTTGGACCGGTCTAGAGGGTCTACTGGATGGCTTCGCGAATATGTTCACGGTGGGTGAACTCTGGGTGGGGTTGTGAGTATTTTGTCTCCGATGCTACACTTGACAACTCGTGCAAAGACTTGTTCTGCAGTCCATCGAATCGAGTTCTGTATCGGCCATATCGATATGCTTCCCTTCTTTGGATTTGAATTGGCCTGCCTGCCGCATAACATATTCAATTGCGCCGCCGCCCCGAAGAACTCCCGTTTTCACATTTATGCAGAGTTACAATATTATAGTTGAGCGCAACACGTAATTAACTAATAATCAACAAACATAGATCTATTCTTCTTTCATTCAAGCTTGGCACCACCACAATTTTATACTGTAATACTGTGTACTGTGTATGTACATGTACCTCACTTTCCCATCAACCATGCCACCGGTAATACCGCTCCACCTACATACCTCTCAAAAGGATTCCCAAACTTCTTTTCCGCCGAAGCAGAAAGAAAATCAACCGTGCGCGAAGCCGATTTTTCATCTATTTTCCATGGCTTTTTCTTGAATTTCCAAATCCGGACGCCATGAGGACGCCG
Source organism: Pleomassaria siparia CBS 279.74 (assembly GCA_010093715.1). NCBI lineage: Eukaryota > Fungi > Ascomycota > Dothideomycetes > Pleosporales > Pleomassariaceae > Pleomassaria > Pleomassaria siparia. The sequence goes on from MU005782.1 coordinate 165,408, forward strand.
GCTCTGATGGTGGCTTGGATTATGTGGGGCTGGAACGGGTCAGGACAGGGGTGTGGGGGTGGGGGGATTTTATCCACGAGGCAGGAAGGCGGTGGTGGGTTTGGATGGAGGAGGGCGGACATGATAAGTTTCAAGTTGGTCATGGTTTGACAATTCCAGTTGCTGTGATGAGTAAGTTCCGTCATAAATGGCTTTTTTGTTACATCTATGTATGTTTGTAGTTGGGCATGTCTGAATTTTCTATCTCGTCTAATGGCTGTGGCAGACAGGTTGATGCAGGGCTAACGAATGGTCCAGCTGTTCCTCATATCACTTCTTGAGAGAAGAAAGCCCAGATGGACGTAGACGTCAAATGACACTGGAAAGACTATAGACCCGTTTTGTTTTCTGGGAACCAAATTCACACATGCGTCATCGGTAATTAGTAGTTTTTACATTCCGAATGGGTACATGGTCTTTTTGTATATTACTCCATCGCGTTGTCAAGTGAAAAGAAAAGAAAAAAATTGAAACTGAACTTTTTTTTCCCGTCCTCGACGAGTGCTTCATACCATAGCATAGACACGGCTGAACTGTCTTTGGAGGAAGCGTTACGTCTCCAGGGCCATAGGGTTGTGAGTCGCCTACTTTAGTGCCACGGGCCGCACGTGATCCGTTCGAGACATGGATCGAGACGGCAGTCATGACACCTTCCTTTACCAGGTGTGTTCGGAAAACGTTCCATACATCCTGCATGTATATACAATTTAGCAGGTCATAAATGTCAGAACGCAGTCAGTCTTCTTTCTGACCGCGGTCAAGCACGCTTTAGAGGGTTTCCGCATGAGAAAGACGGAGCGAATGTTTGTGTGAACAATCCTGTCATTCATTCATTCAAATGGGTCTATACAAAAAAGGATATTGAACAAGAAGTAAAGGACGTCGCCACTCGCACCGTCGTTTCCCCAAGAAGGTTTGTTTCCTCGGACCTTTGAGCTCCTTTGATGCTGATCTCACGAGTCCTTTTTACGAAGAAGGACATCCCGAGGATGGGTAGTTGCACTCGCTCGTCTTCCCACCCGTGATAGATACGCCAGTGTAAGTGAAATCCGAGCACGATCCGGAACCGCAGAGAACGTAGTACGCCTGGGCGTCATCCGTCACTGTACCCGTGACGTCGATGAAGCTAATCCCGGTAATGTCAATGCTGTTTCCAGGGTTGCCAGTGGCACCGCCATTCTCATAATCTTGCTGGACATCGATGCCGTAGTCGGAAATGTTGGACATGGCAATGTTCTGGTAGATGACGTTTGAGACGGTGCCCGAGGTAGCGTCGGCGTTGCTCTTGATGCGGCATCCGTTCTGGGAGTTGACGACTTGAGAGTTGGAGAATGTCACGCCCGAGACTGTGTTGTTGGATTTGCCGCCGATGGAGCCGATGGATAAGCCGTGGCCGCCCGAGCAGTACATGCTGTCGACCTTGATGTTCGAACCCGAAGTCACGGCGACACAGTCGTCTTGGTTGTAGACCTTGATGTTGTACAGGGTCACGCTGTCGGAGGAGGAAATGTCGAAACCGTCCGAGTTGTGCGCAGCTGCTTCTGATAACGGGATTAGCCCATTAGCGTGATTCTTGGATCGAGGGTGTCTTCGGACAGTGTACTAGTGAGTGACTTACTGCTGCCAGATGCGGAATTGGGGGCGTCACCCGCAGAGTTATCGAGCACAAGGTTTTGAATTACGACACCATCGTTGCCTGAGACGTAGAAGCAGTGTGTGGGCCAGTTCTGGATGTTGAGGTTTTGTATGACCATGTTCTTGGACTTTTTAACAACGATGAAATGATCGGGTCTAACGCAGGTTTGTTAGCATATAATATCACTTGGCATGTTGGAGGTTCATTATTCACTTGTCACTGCCTCCGTTGGAACCCTGTCCATCCCAATACGCAGCACCATTTCCATCAATGACGTTACCGGTAGCACCAGTAATCACAACATCAGTGCCCTGGATAACTACGGGATCGAAGTCACTGTCCGCAGTGGTACCGAAAGTAAGCTTTCCGGCAAAAGTGACTGAGGCACCAGTTTGGAGCGCAGTCAAAGCAAGAGTCGAAGACGCAGGGACAGACAGGTCCGAGATGACGATATCCTTGCAGCTTTCCATGGCTGCCGAGACCGAAGCGTAGGCAGTAATGGTGCAAGATGTCGGGGCGCTTCCGACAGAAACAGTGGTAGTAACGGCACCGGACGTAGCGGCTGCCACCAAGGTGGCGGTAACAGAGACGGTGTTTGAAGACTGAGCCACAGCGCTTGTAGCCCCAAGAAGGGCGATAGCGGCGACGGAGCGCATAGTTGCGAGTTTAGAGCTTTCGGTGACGTTGAAGTGAATTGAAGTAGTTTTGGTATAACGTATCAACTCGATCGCAGAACGAGGACGGCTTATATGCAAACAGAAGAAGGTTTCGTGGGCAAGCGTCGTGCTATGGAAGAAATGAACGAAGAGATCTAAGAGGTGGAAAAGAGTGTACTCGATCCAAAACGACAAAGAACGAACCGTAGGTGACTTTAGAAGAGGGGAGAAGCTGGGTAATATATGTACATGTCGGCAGTCCACGAGAACGACAGTAACCGAAATCTGAGGACGTCTGGGGAGATGCCGCTAGCTGTGAAATGACAAGGCTCGAAAGACGGGGTGCGAAAGGGGCAACGCTGCGTTCTGTGCCGCGATGAAATACTCCGGAATCGATCAATCGATCGATGGTATCTATCTCAGTATATCGTGAAATGACTGAGGTTCAAACCACGATGTTTTGTCAATAGCTATCGCACCCTCCGTGCAATACCAAGCCTCGAAAAGCTTCACCAAGCTCTTGCCAAGGCGTCTTGAACATCTTGGAACTAAACAGAATATAATTAATTATCGTGAGTTTTCGAAACCTCCGCGGGGTTTCTCGAAATTGCAGCAAATTGAATCCCTCTTGTTTTCAGACCGCGCGTCACACAATGACGGCTCATTGGTGGAGTAAACTGGTGTTTCATACAAACAAGTCTCCACCCGAGCGAGGCCCAAGCCGGGTCGATAGCCATACCCCCTTGCAGCGTCAAAAATGGTCCGATAACCGACAGTTTTGACAGCGGGCCTTGAAACCTTATTGTTGGGAACTTGTTTTCGTGGTGTGCTCGAGAAGGCCAGTAATTAATAGCGTGCATGCTTGGTAGGGTGTGATGGATGCTGCCATCGGTATTACGACGTATATGTACAGTATCGATGACGAGAAGATTTATTATTTAGTTGCAAATCCATAATTAGCACGATATCCCTTTTTGTGTATAGCATCTGTGAGCATCACATCCACACAAAGGTACGTACCTGAGTGAATGTATGGTTGTATATGTATATGAGCTACTGTGCTAGGCTACCCGGAGCCCATCCATCTTATATTGGGACGAGGGGGCCCGTGCCTGCCAGGGCATTACGATATCTTCAACAGCACTTATCTTTTCCATCGTTGATCCCAAAAAGTCATATGCGAAATGCGGAGAAGAAGATACCGCGATCGTCAACTCTTCAAACATTTGACTTGGTGTCACATGACAGTATGGGTCGGGGCCTTCCGGCATTGGTTCCAGTTGCTGGGCGTTTACCACATCACGTATTTTCATTTCAGGTGGTACTTGTATTCGAAAAGCATTCTTGCCAATCTTTTCCGTAATGCGTACTGGTCCATCCCGTTGCTTGCTCAACTTCCTGTTTAGGTGTCCTTGTAGTTTGTAGCCATGAATCGCCGGGGTTGAGCTTTATTGGAACGTGTTTCTCGTCGTAATACTTTTTCCGAGAAATTGAGGCAGGCTCGAAGGACCGTGACGCAGCTAGAAGTATAATGGGATAATATGTGCCCAATTGGCGGAAAATCACATGTAGTGCCCATTGGTTTCTTTCGCTCGTCCAAAGATTGATTCAAGGTTGAGTTGATCAAACATCAAACTTCGCCATTTTGAAATTTTTTTCTCGAGGACTTGGGGCTTGGACTATCGAAGTATCGGAAGGGTTTTGGCCTCAGAAAATATTCACTGGACCACACATGGGCCACACGTGACTCCTTTTTCTTTTTGGCTACTTCGAGAACAAGTCATGAATGGTATGTAGTTCCGTTTCCGGCCAAATAAAAAACAGGCTATTCGAAAACCATGCTCCTTTTCAACTTCTCCAAACTTTTCATATCGAACTGATCACATTGCACGATACATCATTCGGGGCGTCTGCCGTCTTCAGTATCCCCCTCAGAAAGATTGTTTGATCGTTGTAAATGAGACTCTTCCCCGGATGTATCCAGAGCGTCTTCGATATCTCAAGAACATAGCAGTGGTGGTGGCGGTGGATCTATAGACTTCCACGTCCACCGCAATCCATGTTTCTGGTCGCTTTAGAATATCCAGCCGGCTTCGGGACATCAGCTAGAACGCCCACGGCTTTTCATGGATTCAGAGGGATTCGAGCCCTCCATTCATCTCATATCTTCCATATGCCGAGCAGTCTCTCTTCCGTGCTCCGCGGAGAAAGTTCCTCCTGGTTAGAGACAGCACCTCGACCGATCTTCCAAACTACCAGAGTCACCGGCCATCCATAATGCTCCATCACCGTAGTTTCGACCCTATCATGAGCTCGATGAGTATGTTCTCGTTATCGTCATCGTTTTCGTTTTCATTTTGGGTTCTTCTGTATTGCTAAAGGAGATGAATATTTCGTCACAAACCCCCACACGTGCTCAACGACTAGGATCCTCGTAGCAAGACAAACACACGAGTCCACAACCCATCTTTGTGGCGGATGAATGCTTTGACTGGAAAAGAAAAGCACACGCTGATATTTCTGTTTTACTGTAGCGTATCCTTCTTGACCCACTTTTGGGTGCGGCACAACCAGCCGGATATTTGTATGCTCATCTTCGGTTCAAGAGGGAGAGAACAAAGACCTCACATTCTTCTTTTTTTTCTCCTCCAACCTGAATCACAGTCGTAAGTTTCCATTTCAAAGCAGACGCCACATGCAGACGATTCTAGATGCGTTTCGATAATCCTTCCTTTCTTTCAAGCAGCTCGTGCCGAATTGATTGGTCCACCTCCATGAATATCCAAAGAAAGATCATATTTTTTATGTAAATCGAGCACTCCAAGCCAGCAAAACATTTGATGGCTTGTATTGTGTTTTCTTTTTTTCAGAATCGATCATTTTCCAGTAGGGAAGAGACTAGAGAAGAAGAGAGAAGAAGGATAGACGGGATTGCGAGATATATGTGCTCTCTCCCATCGATGTCCTCGTTGCATATTTCGAATTCTACCGTGGAAAGCATAACATCAGAATTTTTGATCTCTTTATAGAGACAGGAGAGATAATCTCTCACTCATTGTATAATCAAAGCTCGAGTTTAGGACGGTCAATCCGGTCTGCTCCCATGTACTACGGTGTCTGGTAATTTTTACAGACAAGGAAAAGCAATCTGAGATTGAAGAGCAGGAAGATAGAAAATAAAGTAAAAAAGGGTTGGATAATAGCCATTATTCCGGCCATGGCAGGCTCTTTGGAGGGGCCGGGGGGGGGGGGAAGTTTTCGATCAAACACAGACAGCCAACGTTTCATTGTTGTTCATGAATCTGGAGCACCGAGCCCATGCAAGCAAGAGGCGCCTCTCTCCTTTACAAACGATATCTATATACATAAATGAAGATCTACGTATGTACTCTGTAATATGTGATTCGGTGTTGTTGATGTCATACATGGACACCTGCGCGCTTCCTGCTATTTCATCTCCTAATACGAAACAATGGACAAAGGCGCAGATGTTAGTTCATGCGTCGAGTTAGTGATCGGGTTTCCTTTTGAACACTTTCTCCAGAACGACACCATGTGTCTATTACCGATGGATCCCATTGGCCACCAAGTAGATGACGTGGTATTTTTGTATGTAGAGTAGGAAGAAAACGTGTATGGTGAGGAAGGAATAGCGTTGACCTTCATTCCCTAAAATCGACTGGTAAATCGCCTGATGTGATAAATTGCTCGGACGTCATCCAATATCTTTTAAAAATGTACTCGAACCCCACTCAGGTGTCCAGATGGGGAACCGGCTGGGTCCCGGTGGAAATGGTGGGGTGATGTGTTGATTTCAGTGATCATGTCGCTCCTTGGGCTCATTATTCTTGGGTTGAAAACTACTACACTATTCATCAAGTAGACGTTCTGTAGTACTGCACGGCAACTTTGCATTTACAGAACGGCAATGTTCTTTCCAGTATTATTAGAATTCATACCTAACGTGAACTGGTACATCTACCCTAATCTTCTCGTTGCTCGCTCTGCTTCCGTTCAACCTCGGACCCGCTAAAACGACGAAATCCATGCCAAAAATCGACAAGCCCTCTCTGGACATTTTGTGACCCACTCTCAATTGACCAGAAGAGAAGCCTGAACCGCCCCAATTGTACCAATCCCAGTTTTCTTTTAAATAAGCCACATGGTATAAGAGTTGAGTATATGCCACTGTATTGTAACAAACTCCACAGAAACTCCAGGCATCAGATCGAGGGCGTTGCCTTGAGGAGATGCAGAGACCACAATGCAGAATACACAAGAAAAGGTGCGAGAAGAATTAAAGATGGTAAGAAACTGGCTGGACTGTCCCAGCCGATGTGGAGAAGATGACTTGCAAAGCGCAGCATTTACATGATAATAGAAGGGGCTATTGCGAATTAGCTAAAGATTTTTCAGTGAAGGTGAATGACTTACTATCAACGTTTTGTTTGATGGACTTGTGAGGCAGGACAGATCCACCGTTGACGTAGACCTCGTCGCCAATAGACACATCGTCGCCAAGAACGGTGACGTTCTCCAACCGCGCCCACTTGCCAACGGTGCTGTTCCATCCCACAATGGTCGACTTGATCCAGGCGTGATCCTTGATGCGGCTGTTCTTGAGGATGACGCAACGCTGCAGCCTCACGCCGTCGCCGATAACCACGTTAGGACCAATGGTGACATTAGGACCAATGCGGCAGTTCTTGCCAATCTTTGCTGTCTCGTCGATCATAACGTTGCCTTGGTGCACGTAAGGAGTCGAGACGGGAGTGAGCAGCTTAGAGCCCTTCCGCGCCAAGGATGCCAGATACAGACATGTGCCGGAGAGGAAATCCTTGGGCTGACCCACGTCCATCCAGAAGCCGTCAAGATCGAACGAGTGTAGCTGACCGTCTTTGCAGATGGCGGGGAAAGTCTCCTGCTCGATGGAGGTGGGTCGGAGCTCAATGCGGTCGAGCACGCTGGGGTTGAGAATGTAGATACCCGCATTGATTCGGTTTCCCACGAACTCGACGGGCTTCTCGACGAAACGGTCTATCCTCGACGTCTGGTTGGGCTTGTGAACAACCACACCGTACTTGGACGGCTCCTCAACCTTGGTCACCACGATTGTTCCCTCATCACCGTGCTGTTTGTGGAAAGCGGCGAGTTGCTTGAAGGGGTAGTCGCAGGTCACATCGGCGTTGAGGACGAAAAACGGGCTGTCGTCCTTGCCGAGAATATCTCCAGCAAGCTTCAAGGGGCCTGCGGTGCCAAGGGGCTCGGTCTCGAGGGAGAATGTGATGTTTACGTTGTATTGCTCTCCAAACTGCAGGTTTCCGGTCACTAAAGCGCTTCGCTATTGGCTGCAGAATTACTCACGGTCTTCAATGCCTCTTCCATAATCTCTGGGCGGTAATTGACAGCCAAGACAATGTCCGTGACGCCAGCGTCAGCTAATGCCTCAATCTGGTGCTGGATCATGGGCTTGTTGGCGAATTCGACAAGCGGCTTTGGGTATGTGAGGGTCTGTGGCGGGTGTCAGTCCTCGCGTTCTGGCACAGCTCGCGGGGCTGTCTCGAGTGAGCGGTGAGGGAGCGGCAGGCGTACGAGAGGCCGCAGACGGGTTCCAAATCCTCCGACGAGAATGATGGCTGGGGAAGTCAGTAGAGCACCTTTTACTGTAGCATTGGCTCACTAACCTTTCATATTTGCGGTGGTGTTGGTGGTGTGTGAATTGACTGCTCGAAGATATGTGGTGGTGGTGGTGGTGGTGGTGATGGGGTGATGCTGGGAGCAACGAAGGAGAGTTTGAAATGCGGAGAGCGAGTGAAGGGTATGTGTGAGGTGAGGATGACCTGTGTATACAGATGACTAGGTTGCTGGCACGGGTGAATTGCAGTCAAAGTCAAGGAACTGGGCGTGGTGAGGACAGCTGGTTATAACATGGACTTTTTGGCGGCTTTCTCTAGCTCGGAGCTTCCCACGCGTGCGCCAAGCTACCAATAATTCCCCTTTCCTGCCCACAGCGGCCTTCCTTGGCCGCTAATTCACCCTTAATTGACCCCTAACATACATTGTACCTATGCGTACCCTACATATGCGCACCCTATGCGCATCCCCCTTGCGACCGCTGTTCGTCTGCCGGTATACCCTGATCGCTCGGCCTACTATGCACTGATCTGTCGACGAGGTAATAACCTCCTGCGACAACCTCCTCATTTGTTGCAAACCTCTATCACGCGCTGCCCTTTTGTTACCCATGTACTGACTGTACAGTACATGTGTACATGACATGTGTATACATAGAGGCATTGAGTACAGATAGGTATCCCATAGGTAATCATGTACATATGTACATATATATATATACATACATACATACATACATACATACATACATACATACATACAGGCGACGTTGCTGGCCGGTCGCTCTCTCGCGACTCAAGTCACCGCCTTGTGTCGGCCATGGCATGGAGGAAACAGAAACTCACTCCTACGCGGGATACGGGATGCGGACCCCAAGGCGAAATTGGAGGCGTCGGACCCTCGGAACCCGCAATTTCTGGTTGTCACATTCATCCTTCACCTGATGCCCATGTGTGGCTGGCTGTGGCTGATTACCCAAGCCGGCGACAGGGTAGAGCCGCGAATCGCCGCGACTAATTACAACACTCCATCTATTATATTCACACACTTCAGGCGTTGAAGGGCACATGATGACTTTATTACGGAGGAAGACGGTTTCAGAGATGCCTTCCACTGTTACGGCTCCACCAGATGGCGAGGTCACGCAAAGATACAGGTTGGGGACGACGCGCGGCATCCATCTGTAGCTATCAGAAAAAAGTCCTCTTTCTGTGGAACTCGCAACCGTGTTCTTTTTGTAATTAGATTCGAACCGGTTTTGTACGCCGGACCCTTAGCATTTTCCGTGTCACCTTTACTACCGTGTAACTATGGCTATCCCATCTCGACATCCTTCTCACCACATGACACAACATATGATAAATAATCGAACAAAATGTTTGATACCATCTGAGCCTAGCTTATATCAAGATTAGCCTCTGCTCAACGTGTGTCAGCTTCTCATGGGTTGTATATTACACTGCTGGGGACCATGGTGCAGCGTCATCTCCCAACTTCAACTCCACGGCTTCTAGTCCTAGGTATATTACCTATAGTGGCAACAGCTTCGAACTCTATCGAAGACTGGGCGCTAACGCTTTCCGAATGGTTCCCGTATACGATGCATTCGGGGTCTCACGCACCATACTCCGTAATATATTTCTCCAATAAGCTTTCCCATTCTGCCATCTGACGCGGCGAGGTTCTGTGCCACCTCCAATATTATTCCTTTGCAGGCAAGACTCAACTCGACAGCAATTTCATGGCTAGCACATTGCAATCAATCAATCAATCAATCAATCAATCAACCAGGCACCATTATTTCGATATCCACTACGGAAGCTTGTTCACCGAGTAATACATCGTCGCAGGCCTCCGGATCTGGAAGCATCAGGCTAACATTTCTAGAATCGCTTCACACTGCAGCGGCGCTGCTTTCCAATGTACTCACCCCTCGTACTCGCGTCTGAGGCCTGTTTTCTTTTTCATTCGAGGCCGCTCCTGTCCTTTTTCTTTCGTGTTTTCTTTCCTGTAAGCGACGCCTTTTCTCCATAGCATAAGCGACGCCCTATCTCCACAGTCCCGGCCTCGTTGGGTCGTCATGTAAGAGCCTGTTGTGAACTTCAAAACCAAAGGTCTGGAACAAATTCCAGTCCCCTTTCCTATACTTTCGTCCGTTCCCGAAAACATCTCTCGTAATCTTGTCCAACGCACCCTTGGCTTTTCTAGCGTGCCTGACCTTGTTCATCACAGTCCAATGCAGCATTCACACTCGACGATCTTGGTCACCATGGTCTCGATTTGTGAATGTGAAAGGACGTGAAACAGGGCTACGTACGCGGGCATTCGATTCGACCGCTTCGGAAAACGTTGCTCTCGCATCGCGTAACGGGCTCGGAAAATTGATTCCGTCGTCGTCTTCAGAGTCAATCCATAGACCTGGGACTCTTCTTGATTGGTGTGAGGTTCGTACGCTCCTTGTAAGACATCTTCACAGCTGGTCCAGGAACTAGACTTTGTGACCGTTTCCGAATCCTTTCGTTTGGCACCTAGCTGCTTGCCTTTGGGCGTCGTCCAGGCCGAAATCGATCGAGACAGCAGACAGACTTTGTCGTTGTGATCTGGGAGCCCCGTTCGGCATGGACTACTGTGGGTGGTGCGAAGGCGACTGGGGAACCCAAACATCTTTGCGTGTGACATAGTGGTGCCGGATTTGGACCTTACCTTACCGGCGGGCATCGAGGCCCTTTGATGCGACCATCGGGACACTATAGAGTTTGTGCGGTTCGCTGTGAGAACTTGCATTGACGTCACTAATCCAGTATTGGCGCATTTCGAGAAGCGTTTTGGAACATGACATTTATCGTCAGCAAATTTAGGGTACGTTTGATGAGTCTGATTTCTTTGCTATTTATGAATTAATTTGGAGAGGAAGAAGACAAGCTCGGTTCACGTTGCGTGGTCATAAAAGCTCTTAGTCACCTTCAAATGTCTGAGCGAACCCTCCATCTGGCTGATGAGCACGAGAGTTCTATGAGAATATCAGAATTCTTGAGAGATGCAAGATCAACGTACTGCACTTTCAGGTCGATGACTGGTGTTCTCACGAAGGTCTGTTTAATTAGTCCTCCTCCTCCTCCTCCTTCCGGACTCCGACCGGGCGGTAGAGAAGACGATCTGTATAGGAGATCGGCACGAGGCCAAAGCTAGTAAGTATACAACGTCTCCCACTTGGATCAAGTTGGTGGTGGAATGTTGGTTAAACCTCGACGACCGAAGATGGTCTACCGACATGCAACCAATATCATTCGACACGCCCTCGCTCTATGAAAGCGCTTCTTCTGGGGTTCGAATATTCCTGTTGAACTGTCACCTCTCCACGTACACTGTAGTTTCCTTTTCATATCATTTCCAGGAGTTTCCGCGATTTTCCCCATGGACTCTCTCTCTCTCTCTCACTCTCTCACTCTCTCACTACATCGATACAATCCCTATCGGGTGATAGAGGTTACCTTTTAGCGTTGAAAGTTTGCAAAACTTATCTAAAGGCATCTTTGGTGCTGGTAATGAGGGGTTGCATTCCAGTTGCTTACTCTAATGCTCATCAGAGCCACGGCAGCAACGCGCATTCTGAACCATCCCCCAAAAGCCAGGAATGCGCAAGGGCGTCTACAATATTCAATTGTTTACGTTCTTCATGTCAAATTTTCCCTTGTCGGTTTTTGTTTGCTCATACTCGACACTTGTTCACTCACCTCACACCGATCCACCTGCTTTGATTCCCCCTTCACTTCCGAGTTCCCACTTATGCAGCATAACTGACGCTCCCTTTGCCCTCCCCCTCCCATAACCTTTATAAACCTCACCCGGCTTCGACTTCCACCTCTTCACTCAACTCCACACTTTCACACACCACCATACACCCTCACCTGTCCTACAAACCCCTCAACAAACCCTCACACACACTCTCTCTCCAACAATCCTTCACCATGAAGTTCTCCGCCATCTTCACCAGCATCGTCACCGTCCTCTCGGCCACGGTCTATGCCCAGACGGAGCCTCCCGACCCTACCGACCCTTGCAAGACCTGCGACGACAAGTTCATCTCGTGCAAGAACTCATGGGGCTGCTGGGTCCCCGGCTCCAACTGCGACTACTCCTGCAACCGGGACGTGTGCGCCAACTACCCCGAGGTAAGACGAATCCAACCCGCCGTTGTAATACTGCTAGAAAATTGGCCATATGGATTCGAGACTAACGTTTTTCTTCTTTTCTTTTTTGGCTACAGTGCAATCACAAGTGCGGTTACAACGAGTGCTGAGCTTTCTTTTCTCCCGACATTTTCACCCTCGACCTTGGCCTTGACCTCGATGGTGATGGATGGCTGGCTACTGCCCGCTGATTTGTGGAGTGGCATCTCGTTACTTGGGTAGATTTTTCCGAGTATATGGAATGTGGGATGCTTGGATTGATAGCGTCTTTCGTGGATACCGGGGGGAGTTTGGGTTAGATACGGGGGTCTGGACTTTAGGATCTGCTGGATAGGAATACTACTTCTCTCTATCTCTCTGTCTCTGTCTGAAAATACTCTTATGCGTAGTCATGTATGATTTCTGAAAGGCTATATGTGAGAGAGAGAGAGTGTGTGTGTGCATGTTTGAATAGACGTCAAGACGACATGGTGGGCTCTCGTTGATCTTCTCGAGTATGCGTACAGTACGGCTCTTCTGTCCCGCCATACAGCAAACGCATTCCCACAACTTCATTCGCCAGGGAGCTGACCACACTCATCCATTTCAATAATAGGAGGGCCCTCCTCATGGTCTGTGTGGCGGTTGACGGTCAAGGAAGCTCTGGGCGAGAAGCAAGATGTTGAGTGAAGGTGGAAGAGGACGGGGCCCTCATCATACATTAAGACTGTCACCTACCCTGCCCATCTTCCACTGTTCTTCAATCCCTTGTTCACTCTACACCCATTCCCATTTCCACGAAGCCACCGACACAGGCTATCAAGGCCACCATGAAGCTCACCCTCATCACCGTCTTCCTCGCCATGCTCTTCCTCATCGGAGTCTCGGCAAGCCCCGTCAAGGCAAAGGCGCGTGCGGAATCTCCCGAGTGCAAAGAATGCGAGGACATGATCACCTGGTGCCTGAGCGTGCGTTCTTCTCCTCTCCCTCCACCAGGTTCATTGTTGACTTCTCTCCCAGGACTGCTTTGGTCCCAGGTGCAACCTAATTTGCAAAGCAACTGTCTGCCCGAACAACGATCAGGTAAGGAAAAAGATACAAGAGAGGGGAGTACTGCTTGGGTGTAACTAACGTCTGTGAAGTGCCGTGGGTGCGGAATTCCCAGCTGCTGAGGAGGAAGGGGTGGATGACTGAAGTATGGGCTTTTCTACGGTTACCTTTGAGATTTGGTTGGAAGGGGTTAGATGCATTGAATGGCGGGGATTACTAGGTAGCTGGAGAGCCTAATGCATTTTCCACAAAAAGGTGCTCGGTGAGAATGCACAATCTCACAAATACCCCGTTGGACCTGCGCATCTTGCGTGACAATTTTCAAGTGAAGTCTTTCTGACTCTGGTTGCTGACCTAATTACAAAGTATAACTCAGGACTTTGCTACGCTGTGATATCGAGTGAAGGAGACGTAACGGCATCGCTTACGAAGGCGTAAAGTTTCGAACTTGGTATGATGACGTTGATGGAGGCGATTATCCCGCAAGATGTCCGAGATAGGGCCGCGCAGCAGGGTGCTCACTCACCAAGGGCCCAAGGGGTTTACTGATGCAGGGCACTGATGCAGCACAATGCTGATACATATGTGGATTCTTGTTGTTATTGTGTAATCGTTGTCGCTGCATGTTGGCTGCACGAGGCTGATAATGGCGAAGAAGCAAGGGCTGATGAGTTGCCTGTGCAAAACCTTGGATAAGAGCACCTAAGAGGAACGCAGGTCAGGTGCAAGTGTGCGTGCATATGTATGTACTGTACAGTATGTATGTACATGCATGCATAAACGCGATAACGGCCGCGGGGATGGCGTTTACATACTGTTGCGGCGTTGCCACAGTGTCACAGCAACCTCCAGTCTGGCCGCGCGACGAGGTGCTGGAAGTGGAGGTGAAAGTGGAGGTGAAAGTGGAGGTGGAGGTGTTAGAAGTGGAAGTGGAAGTGGTCAGCCATGTTTGTACGTGAAAGAAGAAGAAGAAGAGATGAAGGAGAAGAAGACAAAGAAGATGAACAAAGGTACAAACGGCCACCACTCGAAGTTGCTGGAAAGCTCGCCTCCTGCCTAGTTTTGGCGGCGTGCGCATGGACCGCGTTCCATTACTCACCACCTTTGTGACTGCCACAGCCTCAGCTTGCCGCCTACTGCCTGCCTACATAAACCCGCCCACCGCCCACCGCTCCACCTCCTCCCTCTCATCTACATTCCACTCACCACACACCACCACCTTCTCACACGTACACACTACAACAACAAGACACTCAAACACTCAAACACTCTCTCTACACCCGTAAACATGCAGATCTTCGTCAAGACCCGTAAGTTGGCCTTATCGCCACCCCGCTTGCTGACGGCCCAGTTTGCTAACCGCCTTGCGCAGTAACCGGCAAGACCATTACTTTGGAGGTCGAGTCCTCCGACACCATCGACAATGTCAAGTCCAAGATCCAGGACAAGGAAGGCATCCCGCCTGACCAACAGCGTCTCATCTTCGCTGGAAAGCAGCTCGAGGATGGCCGCACCTTGTCCGATTACAACATCCAGAAGGAGTCTACTCTCCACCTCGTCCTCCGTCTTCGCGGTGGAATGCAAATCTTCGTCAAGACACGTAAGTCGCCACCTCAGCTTCGCTCGTCGGAAAGCAAGTACTGACATGACTGCTAGTTACCGGCAAGACCATCACCCTCGAGGTTGAGTCCTCGGACACAATCGACAATGTCAAGTCGAAAATCCAAGACAAGGAGGGCATTCCCCCAGACCAACAGCGTTTGATCTTCGCCGGCAAACAGCTCGAGGATGGCCGCACACTGTCCGACTACAACATCCAGAAGGAGTCTACTCTCCACTTGGTGCTCCGTCTTCGTGGTGGTATGCAGATCTTCGTGAAGACGCTCACGGGCAAGACCATTACCCTTGAGGTTGAGTCTTCGGATACCATTGACAACGTCAAGTCGAAGATCCAGGACAAGGAGGGTATCCCCCCAGATCAACAGCGTCTCATTTTCGCCGGCAAGCAACTCGAGGACGGCCGCACGCTGAGCGATTACAACATTCAGAAGGAGTCTACACTCCACTTGGTGCTCCGTCTCCGTGGTGGTATGCAGATCTTTGTCAAGACTCTCACCGGAAAGACCATCACGCTCGAAGTGGAATCGAGCGATACCATCGATAACGTCAAGTCAAAGATTCAGGATAAGGAGGGTATCCCACCGGACCAGCAGCGCCTCATTTTCGCTGGAAAGCAGCTTGAGGATGGTCGCACGCTCTCGGATTACAACATCCAGAAGGAATCGACGTTGCACTTGGTGCTCCGTCTGCGTGGCGGACAGTAGGCGACAGACGCGATGGATGGGGATTCTTCATGGGTGGCGTTTGACCTGACGCGGCATATGGGCCAGTTTGGTCTGCATGGAATGATATTTCTAGCTAGTCCACATGGCCGATAAGGCTATTATCAATGCAATAACTGCATGCCTACGGGCTGAGAGTTTCTCTCAAACAATATTCTTTCTTGCGCCGGCGTGAGGCTGAGTCTCTTTGTATGTGTATATGTATATATAATAAGCCATCTGAAGGTGCCTGGTGACGCCATGGACGACCCCTGTTGCTCCTTGGGCCCCGGGGCATTTAACCGAGGCAACTCACTTTGTAGCTCAAACTTGTCCATCCATGACAACACTCGACATTGAATGAACCATTGCATTGTTGCCGCATCGCCATCCCTCGTTTTGAGATTTTGAGATTCGTACACATCATGTCGGTAATTATTCACTCCATTGCCTTTGTACCCACCTCTGATTAGTGGATTTAGTGGCCAATAACAGCTCCAGCAAAGGCCTATCACATTCATCTCCAGCTCCGAGAGAAGCTTTGCGACCAAGTGCAAACTCATCCGACTGGCTAGCACTGACTTGATGTAACAACTCTATTGCCGTACCTACGTAACTCGACCAGGTTGAGAATCGGAGACGGGGTTAATAGTAATATTACCAGCAGGCCTTCTTCCAAAAGGCGCATATGGCATCTCACCCTCATAACACCGTTTATACCCGGAGGCTCTGCTAAAGTCCGAATTATATTGGTCCGGGGAGGGCAAGAGCATACTATAAAAAGGCAAACACAATTACCCCGCTGTTCGGTGCGACAACAACGACAAACCTCCATTCAAACCTACCATTTTCCCACGCTTCCCAGCTCTATCCTCGGACGAAAACACATCGCAAACATGACGGAAAAGCAGATGGGCTACGTCCGGTTGGGCAAGTCTGGCCTAAAGGTCTCCAAGGTCATTCTCGGTGCTATGAGCTATGGCAGCGATGTATGGCAGCCCTGGGTGTTGAACGAGGCAGAGAGCTTGCCTTTGTTGGAACACGCATACAAGGCCGGCATAAATACATGGGATACTGTATGCCTACCCCTCTCCAGCAATTGGACGGGCGGGTAGATGCTAACACATCATGGACCAGGCCGACATCTACTCCAACGGCGTCTCAGAAAGAATCATCGGCAAAGCCCTCAAGCAATACAACATCCCGCGCTCCAAAGTCGTCATCCTCTCCAAATGCTTCTTTGGCGTCGACGAAAACAACATCGGCCGTGGTATCGCGGGCTCGTCGGTTAACGACGGAGACAATGTGAACTGCATAGGCTTGTCGCGCAAACATATCTTCGACGCCGTAGACCAGAGTGTCGAGCGTCTGGGTACATACATCGATGTGCTGCAGATCCATCGCTTGGATAGGGACACACCGAGGGAGGAGATCATGAAGGCGCTCAACGATGTGGTTGAGAGTGGCAAGGTGCGGTACATAGGTGCCAGCTCAATGGCGACGTGGGAGTTTCAGACGTTGCAGAATATTGCGGAGAAGCACGGCTGGCATAAGTTCATCTCGATGCAGAACTACTACAACTTGATCTACAGAGAAGAGGAGCGCGAAATGGTGGGTTCCTCGTTATTCCCCTGCCATTGCTTACCTGGTACGACATGGCTAACCAACACCGTTTTGCAGATCCCCTACTGTCAAGACACCGGCGTCGGCCTCATCCCATGGTCTCCCGTTGCGCGCGGCGCCCTCACGCGTCCCTGGTCAGACCGCTCCTCCAAGCGTGCCGAAACCGACAAGTTCCTCGACCTCCTTGTGCACGCTCGGGAAGACAAGATCGATCAGGAGATCATCAAACGTGTAGAGGAAATAGCCAAGAAGCGCAACGTGAGTATGGCGTGTATCGCCACCGCATGGGCTATCAAGAAGGGCACCATGCCGATTATTGGGCTCGGCAGCAAGAAAAGGATCGACGAGGCGGTCGAGAACGCCAAGTACCAGTTGAGCGATGAGGATGCGAAGTATCTCGAGGAGGTGTATGCGCCAAAGGAGAGGCAGGGGTACTGAACCGTCATGGGGAAGGGGAAACCGACGTCTCTATGGTAGTGATAGGGTTAAAGTAGACTCGAAGAAATTCTCGTTACCTGTTTCCATCAGCTTTGATACAAAACTGTGACTTCAGTGCGTAGTATCTATCTTGTTGGGGGGGTAGGCATGTCGAACAACCCTGTCCCTTTTTTTTTTCTACACAGCACATCTGAATAAGCTTACTTTCTACTGTCTAGTTTCCTATCTTCGCCAGTCTATGTACCACCCATAGGCGCTCCATAGCCTATAAGGCTGCATGAGCATTATCGTGTTTAGCTAGCAATAGGTACCTAGAATATAAATGATTCAATAAAAAAGATTGTACCACCCTCACAGTGTTGGTTTCCCGTCTCGTACTCGCACGCACTCTCTGAACCGCAAGTCCAAACACCACAACACCCTCAATCCTTGGAATAAACTGTCTCACTTATAAATTGCAAAGAAGAAGAAAAAATTGTCTTGTCAGCTGGTTACACGGCATATAGCATGCACCTACATACGTAGGTATACAACAAGCCAAGTAATATTATGTGCAGATGTCAGACGGTTGGGAAAGAGGCCGACGGAGTTTGTGGACGTGGATTGATTGGACCAATGTCAAACCATTTTCTTCCTTTGGCCGTGTGTGTGTGTGTGTGTGTGTGTGTGTGTGTGTGTCTACGCATATTCCTCGGGGAATCTAGTACATACTCAAGCAAGGCCAGCCTTCGCAATCATTGTCAAGCATGGATGGCTTGCAATAATACGTGCCCCCCTAAGACGGTTTCCAACCGCCCCCCCCCCAACCTACCCCACAGACCGTTCTCTTCTCTTCTCTAATTACCCCAAGGTTTCTATTCGCTAATACCTAGAATGTGGCTAACGTTGGATAATAGCATTACCGCAAAATTTGACACAAAAGAGGTGGTACCAACCTGATTAGGAAAGTCTCCCGGAAGTTATCCCTTCGAATCAGACTCAAAGGAGGTTTGATAAGGTGGGGCCAGATTAACGTTACTTGCTGTGTTAATGCCAAGCTATATGAGGCTGAAAAAAAGCCCCACTTTGTCAACTCTCCTTGAATATGATTTGAGAGGAGAACTTCCTAATCGGGTTGGTACCACCTCTTTTGTGTCAAATTTTGCGGTATTATTATGTAAATGTGACTCCTGATTGATCGGTTGATTACATCACTATTACAAAGGGTACATATGTACATACAGTATACTGTAGGTATACATGTAGTACAGTACATACATGTATGAGAAGAGCCGAAATGCGATGCGAGACATGATGCACGAACGACCCACAATGACCTACCTATTTACCTACTTACCTACCTTACTAGGGTAATTACGCGTATGTATGTGTGTGTATGTACAGGGGAACCTCCGTTATAAGGATACCCCCAGCATAGGGATAACACCGTTTTAGCGATTAAATCTCTGCGCAACGCGTATTTTTGTATAGTATAAGGATATTTAGGCGCCTAGGATATATCCTTAGGGTGCCTTAGCTAATATCCTTATAACAGAATAATATATAGGTTAAAATTAGCCTATACAGGGGCCTATACAGGGGCCTTAGCAGTGTTTTTAGAGGTAGTTAGGAGTAAAAAAGTCGTGTTTTTTAGTGTTAATTTTGCGTATTTGCGTATAATTACGCCGTATAATTACGCGTAGGTTTATAGATAAATAGTAATTAATTAATCTCTGCCTGCCTGCATATATTAAGTGTTATTTATGCCTTTAAATCTCTTATTTATATACAAAATAGGTCACAATCTTAATCTAAATTAGCAACAGCGCTATAGTATTAATAAAAAGGAGTAATAATCTATTAGACGTTATTTAAAAAACAACCCTCTATTAATATAAAGGGAAGTTACTAATTAGGCTAGTAATTACTTATAGAGGAGGATTACCTAAGGCTAGATATTAAAGGCCCTTGCAGAGAAATATTAATATCTTAATACGCAGCACTTCTCTTAGAGAGATTAATTATACAAACGCAGCTAACGACCTAAATAGCTAGCTCTTAATAAAGCTTTGTTTAAATAGCATTAAAGGCTAGAAAGCCTACGGGTGCCTATTAATAGAGAGATAATCTAAGAGGCTGCAAAGGAGCTTTAGATACGCCTTCTACAGTACTGTAAGAAGCCTCTGCTAAGCTTCTACTATTAGTTTATTAATGCCTTTAAGAAACGCTACCGTATCTAGAGATATAAGCAACACAGAGAAGCTACCTTAGCTAATCTTATAGGGGGCAAGGATATAATAGAGGATATTTAGAAGCAGGTTAATGCGTATAGTTAGGAGGATGTATATAATATAGATAAGACGGGCCTATTTTAGAAGTTAGTGCCTAACGTTACCTTAGCTACATGCCTACAGGCTAGAAAGAAGAAGGATAAGGATAGGATATTAGTAGTAATTACCTGCAGTGCTACTAGCAAGAAGCTTCCCCTATAAGTAATTAGCAAATTAGAATACCCTTATTATTTTAGTAGTAATAAGAGTAAAGGTAACCTGCTAATTAAGGCCTTAAATATAAAGTATAGGAGTAATATAAAGTCGTAGATAACAGGTTATATTATAAAGGAGTATTTAAGGTAGTTTAATAATTAGATAAGGAGGCTATCCCTGCTAATTTTAGACAGGTTTTCTGCGCATGAGTTAGCTGCAAAGGCCTTAGAGGAGGATAAGGAGCCGTTAAAGTAGATAACGTAAGTAGTAAGGATAGGTAGATAGGTAGTATTAGTGTTAAGTAGAGGATATCTTTGTTTAAGGATTAGAAATCTGCCCCGCTAGCTAATCTCTAGCTAAGGATTTTAGCTAATTAGCGTTCCTTGCTTAGTAGCTGCCAGGGATTAGCTAACGCGGGGCAACTTCTGCTCCTTAAACAAAGATATCCTCTACTTAACACTAACACTACCTATCTACCTATCCCCCTCTACTATATAATAATTTAGCTAATTTATAACTATAGTATACAATTCCTCCCTCCTAATACAACCTCTTATTAGCAGCCTTATAATTAGGGCATTATTAATAATTAGAAGCAGAAATATTGCGAATTTTAGCTCTAGTTTCTCGTACGCAAAATAATTAACAACAAGAATCCTATTAAAACAGTCTCCCTCCTCTACGCTGTATAATAGGCTTGCTAAGCTTAGGCTAAGGTTAAGCCTTCTACTATACGCAACTGTTAGAAAGTTAGTATAATTCTTAGTAATTACTTTAGCCTATAGCCTTACTAGGATAATAGTAATTATAATAAGCTTATAGAGCTTATTAATTAACTTAAGGAGCTTTAGGTAATTAGGCGCAGGATAGATATACATAACTTTATTAACCTACAAGATAAGGAGATAATTAACAGTAGGCCTAAGGACCTTATAGATTACCTAATTAAGATGTATTTACCTAAGGTAGAGGATATTAATAGTAAGCCTAAGGATTAGCCTGTTCCTATATATAAAGAAGTAATAGAGATAGCTAAGAAGCTAAGTGTATACGCAGGCGCCTTTAACTCTGCGTTTGCTACCTAAATTATAAGGATAAATAAGAAGATTAAGCAGAAGGTACTTGCTAACGCTATGCTTAAGAAGAAGTAAACGTTAATTTACTAATTTTTTATATAATTTCCTAGGATTAAGGCTTTTCTATAGTGTTTTAGGCCTTTTAGCGAACGAGTTAAAATTTAATTAGTAATACACCTATAATACACCTACTATAAGGATATTACCGTTACAAGGATTAAAAATCGTCGCCCCCCCAGTATCCTTATAACGGAGGTTCCCCTGTATGTACAGTACCTCGAGTGACAGCGCACCACTTTCCCCCCTTGCTTTGCCTTGCCTTGCCTTGCCTTGCCTTGCCTGGCACCACAACCACCGCCACCACCACCACCACGACTACCATTGTTTCAAAAAGAAGAAGCCATCTTTCCCATCCCACCTCATAAAGCATCTACAAGCGAAAAAAGAAAAAGAAAAAAGAAAGATAGATAGATGGAGAAGAAAAGAAAAGAAAAGAAAAGAAGAAAAGAAATGTATGGCCGTATTCGTGGTATACATATACCCGATGGATAATAATAGATGAAACACACACACACACACACACAGATACACACAGATATGTATGTACATATATGTGCGTACTGTATAGTATGTGGAAGGGAAAGAAAGGGTAAAGATATGTAATTTGGAAACGTACAGAGTACATGTATATATCTGTACAGCAATTATTAACGTAGTACTATAGTAATTAACGATTATAATCAAACTCTTACTATATACATAATATCAAGTTACTATACTATATTGTACTGTTTTCTGCACAACAAAACGGATGACGGATGATGATGATGATGATGATGATGCTTGGATTATAATATACCTAGGTACATAGGTGTATAGGTATAACTGTATGTATATCTATCCACCTACTTAACCACGTGCACGCACGCATTACGTCTTCATCATCATCATCCACCGACCCGTTCCGTTCCGTTGCCGAGCTTGAACCGTTGTTTGTCCGCCCGGACGTGGAACATGATTCACGGCGAGAGGAAGGTATATTCTTTTTTGTGGGGTGGTTCTGTCTATCTGGTTCTGTCTGTCTGTCTGTCTGTCTGTCTGTCGGGTATGTATGTATGGGTAAAAATCGGGGGAGAAATACCCCCCTTTCTTCTTTCTTCGGCGTGGTGGCTGTTGGCTGTTGGCTGTTCTTGTTGTTCCTGTT
>MU005782.1:187753-212998 GCA_010093715.1 Pleomassaria siparia CBS 279.74
CCCCCCTCTCCCCTCGATTCTTAGTTGTAGATGCTTGATCGTTACTACCCTATATATATATACACCTAATAGTATAATAGTGTTTATGTACACAGTACAGGTGAAATTGTTTCACGCCAAACTAACGATTCTTGGCTTATATACATACATATATGTATATACATATGTATATTATACATTTTCTCTTTTCTCTTTTCTTTTTTCCATTTTTTTCCTTTTCCTGCTCATGTCTCAAGTCTCAAGTCTCAAGTCTCAAGTCTTAGATGTTGAGTCTCGAATCTCCAAAAAAGAAAATCAAAAAATCAAAAAGAAGGAGTCGGACAATTTTTACACATGTAGACCGATAAAACGACGACGGGCAGACAAACGACGAGGGCGGGCAGGTAGGCAGGCAGGTAGGTATGTAGTAGGCAAAGCGGGCGGGACCGGGGAATCTATCGACCAGCATCATGTAACATATGTACTTGAATACTGTACGTATAAAATATATATGTAGGTGGAAAAAACATAGCCAATCCATGCATGCATCTATCCATCCATCTATATATTCCATGTCTCAAGCCGCCGCCGCCGCCGATAACAAGAACACGCACAACATCCGGCAATCCTTTCCCTCCCTTGCTTCCTCCCTTCTTTCCTTGCTTCCTTTTAGCGAAGCGAAGCGAAGCGAATGAGGTAAGGGAGCGGTGAGGCGAGGCAGACAGACAGACAGACAGACAGACAGACAGACAGACAGACAGACAGAGAGAGGGTAAACGCTAATGTATGTACATAATATACATACATAATATCACCAACTACTATATGTACAGTACATATGTACATACTGTACGTACGTACATACTCGTACATACTCGTACATATTCGTACGATACGATACGATACGATACAATACGGTACGGTACGATACATAGTATACATACGAACCCACGGTAAAAACGATAAAATTGTGGCAAACGCGCACACACACATACACACACATACACACACACGTGCAGTGGTGGCTGGCGGTGGCGGTGTGTGTGTGTGTGTGTGTGTGTGTTTGCGTGTGTGTGCTTTCGGGACTGACTAACTAGGGAATTTCAAAATCGCGCAAAAGCAAAGCGAAGCCACTTCGGATAATAATTAACACGAGATAATTACATACATACATACGGATATGTACATACATAGATGAGATGGGGTGAGGGGAGGGGGCGCAGATGCAAAGCACGCAAGAGGTGGTGTGGGTCGGCCGGCCGGTCGGCCGGCTTTTTTGAAAAAAAAAAACGGAAAAAAAACAAATCCATAATAATAATAAGCCGGCCCGGCCGAGGATATTGCGGCACTTGGTGGTCGAAGAGAGGGGAGGGGAAGGGACATGGATGATGCAACATTCCGACCTTCAACAGGTGTGATGTCATTCATAAATGTGTTAATGACGGACGGTTCATGCCAGTTCACGTCAGTTCGTGTCAATCTTGTTACCCTGGTATTATAGCCAATGTCGCATCTTTGCCTCAGTAGACTACTACTGTCTATGTACACTTGAGATACTCTATCCGCACCCTCGCATCTGCATACCATATCCAGCAGCTCCCCAAAAAGCAAGGGGACCAGAGTCCTGGATATCAATAGTACAAAGCCCCCGGCACGTAATCTGCCCAAGACCCTCCAGTACACGTATACCGCCATTCATCCAATATCAGAGTGTAAACAGACGTCTCAAACGAGTTGCACGCCTCCCGCACGTGGAAGCAGATAGGCATAAAAGCAATAAAAAGATCATGTTTGATGCTCCATTTTCCCAGTTCCCATTTCTGTTAAATACACAATCATTTGGAGGGATGAAAAGTCTCCTGTCCAAGATTTCATCGTCCCTTCATTTCTGGACATCTCCTTCATCATCGTCTTGTTCATCGCTGGCAAATTTGCCCAAAAAAAATCCCCAACCTCAAATGATGCCAATCAGTATTAAACCATGGTAGGAGAGCGGGTAAGCCCTCGAAAGTTTGAGTAATGATGTGTATCGTGAGACTGGTCCCAATAGATAAATCACATGGAACCCAAACATGGAGATGGGTGTCGTGACCACTTGCCATCATAGTCCGCAATCATGAGACGTAGTAAAGTGACTCGCTATGCCAGTAAAACATAATCCTGAGAAGGATAAAGGAATAAGGTGATGAGCCAACATTCGAAGAGCAATACAGTGCTGCCTCGGAATGTCAACCTCATCTAAGCATGGGGTATGCAGGACGCGGGTCCATACTTGTAAGAAGAGAAAAATCCGAATGTCGTGGCCATCGAGCTTCATGGACCATGGTAAAAACCCCAAGGAAATAATGGAAGAAAGAAAAAACATCAGGTATTCCCGAAAGAGTGTGAGTAGTTGGAGTAAAGGGAACCAGATACAGACGCTCATGAACTTGGCGTCCGGGTACGCCGGGGAATCGGTAGGAAAGAAGAAGAAGAAAAAAAAGACAAATGTTCAACAGGCAAAAATGTCGTCATGCTTTCGGTAATCGTGAGCCATAAGGTGATCGTAGTCTGCAGAGCAAACTTCAGATGGGTAATCCGTGGAATCGTGGATCCGGGACGTGGAGGCGAGCCATGAGACGGGTGAAGTAGAAGTAATGATGCAGCAGCCACATATCGTATAAGGTAAGAATATCGACGGTGCCGCCTGCGAGTTCTTCAGTTGGCTCGGATGACGAGTTTCGAGAGGAACTTGTTCGACAATGAGTCGAAATCGGACCGGTCGAACTTGCAATCGCTTCTTGACCTCAGGTACGTGTCTGTAGAGGTTTGGTTAGTCTCGCGTCAGATCAAGACCAATGGGGTGCTTCTTCCGACTTACCATATTTAGTGACATGCGCACGGACTTCGGTCATGGCATCGCACACGGCTGGATTGGAATTCAGGAGATGGTGGTGTTTCCGCGTGTCCCACTCGGCAAAGGCGGGAAGCTTCTGGGAGATGGCCGAGAACAGGCCTACGATGACACCGACTGGGGTGGACTCCATGTCGACACAAAACTTGGAAACGGCCTGTTGATCGGGCACCCTGTAGTGGCAGTCGAACTGGATCAACTCCCAAACGGCTAGGAGGATGGCAGCAAGCATGAAGATGGTGGGCCAGTTCTTCAACTTGTCACCGCTGTAGACGGAAGAGTACAGCGCAGAGAGTTCCTCGAGCACATCCTTCTGGAGCTCACGCCACATGTCGGCGAGGGCGCACTTGACCTGGAAGTTGATCATGACGGGAGCAACCGTCTTGCCGCAGAATTTGGACTGCTGGTCCTCGACCTTGCCAAGGTTGCACTCGTCCTCGGGAAGACCCTCGACCATGGTGACGTGGAGGGTGAGGTTGTAGGCGATGACGAGCTTCAACGCCTTGCGGATGACGGGAAGCTTCTCGCGGCAGTAGAAGCGGTAGGCGGTCTTGAGGAGCTCCGTGAGGAAATAAGTGCCCTCAAAGTACTCGTCGACGAACTGCTCGAAGCCGCCGTCAATGTGACGGTCGAGATAGTCGGAGAGCATGGCGTGCGAGACGCCTTCCATGCCGGCCGACAACTTGGCAGTGTTGATCTCAAAGTGGATGCCGTGGAGGGTCTCGACCCAGTCGACGCCGAAGCACTTTTCGTCGCGCACATAGACCTCACGGGCCATGATGGGGAGGTAGTGACCATAACCGTGAGTGACGTAGATGGGGCGTTCCTGGGGTGAGAAGCCCTTGATGTTGCCAACCGAGAAACCAAGACTGACATGGCGTTCATAGTCGGCCTTCCAGTCCTTCATGAAATAGGCGATGTCTTTGATGTCGATGCGGGTGCAAGGAACCTGCCATAGGCGAGCGTGGGATGGCTGGCAGCCACCGCACGGATCGCCCTTGTCACACGTCTTCTTGAGGAATTTGCACCTCAAACAGGCACGAAGCTTGCGGATTTCGTGCGCCTGCTGACGCTGGTCGGGTCTCAGAGGGCCGCGCCGTCTGCCAACGCGCTTCTCGCCAACGGCATCCTTCTTGGTGGACAGGGCTGCGTTCTTCTTCCCAATCGTCTTGGCGGGCTTGGCTCCAGTGGCAGTGGATGCCGTGGGCGATTTTCTCCGACGTGCTGGCGGTGAACTGACCACTGACGACGTTGGTGAAGCCGAATTCGACGATGTCTGCTTGATCAGAACCGGCTCGGCTCGGCTAATGGGCGGGCTGACGGATTGGTTGGGCGAGATGTAGTTTGCATAGTCGTGCTCCATCATGGGCAGGCCGTGGCTACTACAGTCTTGGGAATGGGAATGTGAGTGGGCATGGGAGTGATGTGAATGGACGAGCTCTAAGCCGTTTTCGGCTTCCGACTGTGGCGAGTTCATGGGGAAGGGTATCTCCTCGTAACTGCTGAAAGAACCGGCGGACCGTGGCACGTCCGAGTGTTGTGACGAGTCCGAGTTTGTGCGGTTGTGGAACGTCTGGATGGGATGCAGAGCCTGGCTTGGATTGAAGATGAGCGTCTGGGATTCGTTTGAGAGGTCGAAAGAGTTGCGGTGATTGCCCACCTCGATCGAGGTCCATCCGTTGTCGCTGCTTGAGAGAGATCGCACCTCCAACCACTGCTCCGTCGGAGAGCCGGTTCCGACGCTGGCCGATGCAGCACTCGAAGCGGTGAAGTTGTGATTGTTTGAGAAATTGGCCAGCTCCTGTTGGAAGTCGGCCATTTGAAATGGCGCCGTCATGGCTGTCATGGGCTGCATGCCCATGGCGTGTGAAGTCATCATGTTGAATGCCGAGGGCGCGTCCATTGGCATCGAAGTCATTAGGTCAGCCTGCGACGTGTTGAGGGCAAAGTCGACGGGTGACGTCTGCAGTTGACCGGCATACGACGTGGTGAAGTCGGTGGCCGTCATGCCCATGGCGTCTCGGGCATATGTTTGCTGGCCGTATGGGATCGGGTTCAGGGCCATCCACTCATTCACGTTCATCATTGAGTTTGCCGTCTGCATCATGGACGGGAATGCGAGTCCACTCGTCTGGAGGGGAGCGACGGCGGTCGTGGTCGGGAGCTGCTGCTGCAAACTCGTTGTCGCAATCGTGTGCAGGCGACGCTGGTGTTGTTGTTGTTGTTGTTGTGTCTGGTCATCGTGCATTTGCTGCTGTTGCTGCTGTTGCTGCTGTTGCTGCTGCTGCTGTTGTTGTTGTTGCTGCTGCTGTTGTTGTTGTGACATTGTGGTGGGCGAAAGCGGCAGAGGCCAGGTCTGCTGCTGGAGGTGATTCAGGTTGATGTAAGACTGTCGATTGGGGTCGTAGGTGGGATCGAAGCCATACAAGGCAAAGTTGTCGAGATTGGTCTCCATGTTTGTAGGAGATTTGAATAGTCGGGCGGGTGAGGCGGGTGGTCGAGGCTCTGTGCTGAGTGCTGGAGCAGAGCTGGAGTTGCTCCGCGTGAGGCGGTGTAGTTGTGAGGGGAGTCGAAGCCGTGACAGGAAGTTGAAGTGGGTGGGAGGCGGGTTATGGCCTGTGCGCCCTCTGTTCTGCGCATCTAGCGGTGAAGACCACGGGACTAACGACGCAGGCGGATACTACGACGCCCGTCCAATGATATGATAGACTAGTCCTTTTGATCTGCCCTGCCACCACGGCTCTTTATATTGCCAGCAGTAGCAGCAGCATTATTAGTTAGCAATGATTTTAGTACAGTAGTTAGTATGTAGCAGCAGCAGTAGCAGCAGCAGTAGCAGCAGCAGTAGCAGCAGCATTACTAGGCAGAGCGCAGGCAGCCGCAGGAGCGTCTCTCTCGATCGAGGCCTCGTTCCTCGAGGCTCATTATGGTCAGGCTCATTGTGGTCATCGCTGCAGAGGGCGACCATTATTTTGGGGCAGTGGGTGGAGTGAGTGTGTGGCCATGTTCTGCCGAGCAAGGCCAGTTTTGCTCGTCTACGGGAACTGCAGCCCCGCTCTGTCTCTCTACAATGGTAATATCTCACTCACACACACACACACACACACTCTCTCTCTCTCTCTCTCTCTTTATCCAATCATCTCTCTCATACACTCAATTTGAGATGCACTCGGCCGCAATGCAGAGAGAGGCGTGCAGAGAGAGGCGTGCAGAGAGAGAGAGACACTGGAGTGCGTGCAGAGAGCGCCTCCACCTTTTCCTTCTTCTTCTTCTCTCTCTCTCTCTCTCTCTCTCTCTCTCACCAACGCTGACGCCGTCCCGCCGCCGCCGCCGCCGCCGCCGCCAACCCGGCCCAGCCCAGCCCAGCCAGTCAGACGCACGTGTGTCGCAATATCATCGGCTCTCTTCTCTTCCTCGAGCAACCTCAGCCTATCGCCGCGGCCCCTCCCGAATCGATAAACCGATAAGCGTTGGCAGTCTGGGGATACAGTGAGGGATCAGGGAAGTAGCCTCAAGCCTCAAGCCTCACTCTCACTGTATCTGTACTGTGATAGGAGTTTGACTCTCGTTTACCTCTGCATGCTAGTAAATAATTCCTAATCCTGATCAAGACTGATGAGCGAAGCCGGCCGTATCTACAAACTACTCCGTATGTATCCCCCCGTGCTCGCCGCTCTGCCGCAGTTGTGCGGAGAAAATGCGGGCGCAACTTGCCAGCACATCCATCCTCATATGTACACATATAATAAGCGCATCTAATTTTATACACTGAGAGCCAGAATAAGAGCCATGTCTAATGTACTGTGTATGCTTTGGGAACAACAAGACCGGGGTCTGCAATGGGGACTCGCCACAGCCATGCCACTCTGAGACGAGATAAATGGCACCCGGCCGGCCTTGAAATTCTCACTCACCGACATGGCCAAAACCGCCTAACACGATAGCTCGCCAACTTGGCCGTGCCTCGAGCATATGTACAGTACAGTACACAGTACAGTACACAGTACAGTACACAGTACAGTACACAGTACAGTACACAGTACAGTACACAGTACATACACATTACATACACAGTACATGGACAATAATAGTTTGCATCTTCTCTTTTCGGCCCTTCTTTGTGCCATTGTCTCGTCGACCATGGTTCAACTGCTCCTCTTTGACTGTTTCGGGAACAGCTGTATTACTGTATATGCACCCATAGCCGTCTTGTATGACGCCACACGCGCATCGTGTCACCCCCGACCACTGCCTTGCCTGCTTCCTGCTTCCTGCTTCCTGCTTCCTGCTTCCTTGTCCTCAAGAGCCAACGTTTCAGCTCTGGGCCAGTCCGCCACATCCCTGACCTTGTCCCACAATTGGACAGAAAAACACCAGACCCTCTTCGTTTTCCTTGGTCATGCTGTACTATGTACAAAGCTACTATACCCCAGCCGCCCAGCCGTGGCATGTCATGATTCAAGTCCCACAAAGTCCTCGTGACCTCTTCTCCTCTTCCTTTGGTTTCGCATCAAATGGGCCAGCTTCCCAAATCTCATGCACCCCTCCCGAGCATGGGGTACCTCGGTCCTGTCCAGCTCCCTGTTTACTCTGTCTTGCCATACAAAGGTACAAACATCATCTACACTAAATCCCATACAGGCATCAAAGGCCATACAGACATCAAACAGTCAAACCGTGACACCCACGTGTTTGTGAAAGTAATGTATACATACTGGTGGCGCATGCAGGGGGGTTTAGCATAGCGAAACTCATTCTTCCACCTCTGTCCGACCTTCTCCTCGGTGGTAACGTCTACTGTACTATGTCTTCATACCTGTCCAATGCTTGTGGAAATTGCCATCAAGCATATTTGAATGGCAACCTACGGCCCCGTTGCACCATTCATGCCGACATTTCCCATTGTCCATCTCGGACGCCAAGGTGGCACTCGCCTGCCTTGTTCTCGTAACACCACGAGGCTCAGAGCCTGCAAGAGCTGGGCCCCATGTGGAATTGTCAGACGCTGACAGTTGACCGATCCAGTAGAGTGCGTAGACGAGCTGCGAACCGATGAATAGACGCTAGAGAGAGTGTGTGTGAGTGTGTGTGTGTGTGTGAGAGTGTGTGTGTGAGAGAGTGTGTGTGAGAGAGTGTGTGTGAGAGAGTGTATGAGAGAGTGAGGGAGGGACAGGTGTAAGAGAGTGAGTGAGGGACAGGTGTGAGAGAGAGCGTGTGAGAGAGCATTGCGGATAACAAAGTGGCCGATGCCGTGACTTCCCAATGAGGTATTGTCTGAGAAAGAATGGCGAAAGCATGTCTGTGGTTGCAGTAGGTTTGCTGTTTAGAAACAAATAGACAAGAGAAATGAAACGGGAGTTGCAGAACATAGACGGAGACTGTAGCCGAAGGATGATGACGGAGAGAATTGACAAGGTTGGTAGTGTATGTGTATGTGTATATGTATATGTATGTGTATGGAAAATCACAAGAAAATGACTGTTCGCAGACGATAATGGTGAAGAAATGACGACTCCTCAGTCTGGGTGTGTCTGGGTATGTCTGATGCAGGCAGGTGGGGGAATGGCCAATTGCTCCTGCCTTCCAGTCCCAACTATGGCTCGCACCCTATCCCAACCTCAACAAACACGTCAGTTACCATGCAAAGGTAATCTTCTTCATCATCATTGACATCGCTACCAACGCCCAAGTCACAATGCCCCAGCCTCTTCTCAATCCCCCTTTCTATCGCACTACACGTCCTCTAAGAAAGTCAAACGTTCTTCACATCCCATATCCCCCGTGACGACAATGGTGACCTTGCAGAGCAACAGTTTTATTCTCGGTACCGCCTCACCATTTGTATAAAGAAATCCCTAACCCACCCTCAGCCTATCTAACCGCCATCCTAACCACCCCCGTGCGACTCCACCACAACTTTACACCTGTATCAGTGCTTTTCCTCACCCTCCTCTTCATCTACACCATACGCGTAACCAACAAAAGGTCCCGTGAGCGGAGCACGTTGCTAAATCTGATACGAGATCTGGAAGCTGAGAATGAGAGATTGAGGCGGCGGAAGGACTCTGTAATAGTAGACTCGGGGTCGGATGACGAAGAACAGGAGAAGAAAGAGGATGCAGTCTCGGAGAGGCCTGCCAAGGCAGAGACGGGACGGAACGGCGTCATGTCAATTCCTTTTTTGGTCCTATCGCCACTTCCTGAGCTAGGGGAAGAAGACGGGAAAGTGCTTCTCGATTTTCCCACCGAAACCAACAAAATCCGCATCCTAGACCCAATCCCGGAATTCCATTCGCTGACTTCCTTCACAACTCCTGTGCCCAATTCGTCCACCGGGCCCATCTCCAGGCCCATCTCCAGAGGCAAAGAGATGGCAAAAGAGAAAGAGCAGGGCGTACTTCAACTCATCATTGGCGACAACCTCGAACCATCGGCCGACGACGAAGCAGACAGAATTGAGAAGATGGTGAGAGACAGGGTGCTGAAGACTGTGGATATTGCCTTTGGGGTTTGCAGAAAACAAGGACGGTTTCGTATCGATGACGAGTACGATGAGCTGATCGAAGGGGGGTGTGGCCACGGCGAAGGGCAAGAGAACAAAGTCTAGGAAAGACAGTATGGGTGCGGACGTCTAGTAAATAGGATGAAAGTAGAGTGCAATTGATGAGAGAAGAATGGGACAATCTTTGCATTGAGCTTCTCCATGCCCTGCCCCCTATATGGGCACGACCTACACAACCCATCGCCTGCCCACATGCCCCTCACACGACCTCGTCAACCACCCCCACCCCCCAAGCAAACTCGTAATGCCCGTAAACAAGATGACCAGTCCATAAGTGCCTCCATAACCCCAACCTTTCCTCCCTCCAAGTCCACCCTCGTTGACCAACGCCACACTAATCGGCCCACTGATGACATTTCCAATCCCTCTCCCGCCGGCCAATAATCCAAAGATGAATCCCGTATCCAGCGCTGGACTCTGCCGCTTCAAGTCCTTGAGTACTGCACTCCACGTGGAGCTGAAGCCTCCAGCAAAGAATCCGTAGAAGAGCGAGAACAGAGTGAGCAGGGCAACATGCGACGAGAAGCCCCAGAAGAAGAAGACACTCAACGTAGACCCCAGGCTCGAGATCAAGACCACGGTAGTGACGTCCAAGTGATCGCCGAGCCAGCCTACGACGATTCCTCCGGGGATAGACGTCGTGTTCATCAGCGCGAGGAGCAGTGTGGCCATGGTCGTCGAGAGGCCTAGTTCTCGGACTGCGTACGAGGAGAGGTACGTGGACGGGAGGAAGTAACCCAGGGATTGAAAGACGTTGCCGAGAGAGAGCATCCAGAATGCCGGGAGGCGGATGAAATTTAGGTTTAGACGCCGGGTTGTTGTCGAGGGCGAGATGGGGATCCGCGGACGGAGGTAGTACAGAAGAGGCGCCGAGAGGAGTACCTGCGTGACGTTAGTTGATCTGGACTGAGAGAATCCGGCATCGGAGAGAAAAAAAGAGAAGAAGAGAGAGAGAGAGAGAGAGAGAGAGAGAGAGAGAGAGAGAGAGAGAGAGAGAGAGAGAGAGAGAGAGAGAGAGAGAGAGAGAAAGAGAGAGAGAGAGAGACAGAGAGAGAATCGTACAGTGGCAATGCTCCACGCTCGTAACGTGGTTTTCGGGCCAAATCTCCTGAGACTGGTTTCCATCAAGAATGGCAAAACTACGCCAGTCACGGACTTGCCCGCCCACATCACCCCATACGCAAGTCCTTTGCGCTGTACAAACCATTCGTCCAGATAGAGCGTTGCCGGAGTGAACAAGAGCCCGCTTCCCAAACCGGCTAGAATCCCCTGTGTAGCGATCAATTGCCACACTTTCGTTGCAAAGCTAGAGAACAAGAAGCCGATGGCTGTTATAGCGAGGCCAATTGGACCGAACCAGCGACGGAGACGCGGCCAGCGTGACAAGACAGCAAAGGTGAAGGGTGACGAAAGGTACATGATTCCCTAGAGTGAGAGGTCAGAATCTTGTCGAGGCCATGAGACGTGTAACACATGATATGATCTCCGAGAGGTGAAATATTTACAACCAGAGTCCAAGACCACAAAGCAGTTCCTGGTGAGATCTGTGCCAACTACCAAGCGTAATCGGCACCATCTCCCAACTCGCTCTCTCGGAGATGACCGCAGTAACAGAAAGACGTAGAAGCAAAAGCCTACCGAGATAGTCGTCCCAATAACGGCCACATTCGCCGCATCGTCGAGTGATTCAGGATGACTCGAGTAGTACTCCTGGAACACACCAAATGCGATAGGAAACCCTGTGGCACTGTAAGCCATCTGTCATATTCCACTCTCGACAGTTTGAGTCACCCCAGACTGGTACTTGGATCACCGTGCAACCAGCTAAAACTAGCCAGGCGGCTTTCCCCGTGTCGGCGGGTGGTAGTGGTTGTTGTTCGATCTCGAGATTGTTGGATTCGTCCCATGTTGCAGCATCGGTGCGTGCGACGGCACTGTCAGAACTGGGGTTTGGGGTAACATTGGCCATCTCGGGGCCCCCGAACTAATGTCGTCGACGTGATGGTGTTGGTGAGAGGTTGAATTCGGCTAGTCCAACGGCCAGCGTTACTGGTACGCAATCAGGTTAGGACTCATGTCTTCGAACCTGACGTCGAGAGTAGAGTAGAACGGCTGAAAGAAAATGGTAAGATTGCAGGAAGATGTCTTGAGTGGCCTTCTGTCACTTGGGTTATATAAACGAACACTCATATCTGAGCACATTAGTAAAATGAGGATATGACGTCCCCGACTACCCGAACATGGCAATTGAACATGCAGATCTCTCCGCGGCCGACGGATACGAATGCGGACAACTGAATGTGAATGCAAGAGCCGATCAAGAAATATAGATATCTACCGTTCTAGGGAAGGCTCACTTTTGGAATATGCAGCTAGAAATTCGTAGCTGCAATGACACGTTCAGTTCCTGGACAGGTTCGAGTTGGTGTGAGATGGAAAACCATGAAACCCGCCAGAATTGATCTACAACTACGACCATTGTTATGCGTAAAGCCTCGAAAGATATCTCCACCAGTCTCGGTGTTCAAGTACACCAGCGAAGAGATCCTCGATGGTATGAACGATCATGAAATTCCGGCATCGTTGGGAGGCCCTTGAGGGTTGCGTCAGGCCTTCGATTGCAGACGGAGCCATGCTTGCAGCTTAAAATCCATTCCCACAGGCCTTTTTATGTACAATGTGTTCCTCGAGCACAAGATGCGGAGAGAGGGCGAGTTTGACTTGCGCCTTGATAGCTTGGAGCTGCGGCTTCTCAAGGATAAGATACGTTGCGGACGAGAGTGGACTGCTGCACCAGCAGACCGGCCACTTCGATATGACGGGTATATGGACACTGCTCGCGATATAAAGAAGCAGGCGCGGTCGGTCGTGAAGTAGTCCCTCAGGCAAGGCGTAAGGGAGGGTGACTTGCGATCGAATTCCGGAGGCGCGGGAGGTGGAGCTTGGGCCTGAAAATTGAGGTATATGGAATAGTCTGCTCTATGTTAATGTTTTTATGAAATCTCCTCATGTTATCCTCCATGACAGGGTTAGTGGGATCAAGTTGTATTATTGTTGAGTTTTGCAGCGTCGAAATTCATC
Organism: Pleomassaria siparia CBS 279.74; assembly: GCA_010093715.1. Lineage (NCBI taxonomy): Eukaryota > Fungi > Ascomycota > Dothideomycetes > Pleosporales > Pleomassariaceae > Pleomassaria > Pleomassaria siparia. The sequence continues at coordinate 200,269 of MU005782.1, forward strand.
TCGAAAAACAATGTCGAGCCTCGGCTGCCAAGCCCACGGCTCTACCCGATCAACCCCCCCACTTCATTCACCCCATCGTAATCTCGAAAGAAAAGCTCGCCCCTTGCTTCGCGTCACCCTACTGGTAACCACTCAGAACCGGCGTAGACCCTCATCTCGCTACAATGCCATGAGAACTCTCGATGCAGCCGCTGACCCCTAGGGAAGAACAATAGTAGCTAAAACTCGCTACGTCACGACGCACCAAGCCATTGTTCGGCGGGCCACAAACAGATGCCCATTCGCGTGTCTTTGAGAAACAAACACCGAAAGAGGTTAGTGAAATCGAACATGTCTGGTACAGGGGCTGCTACTTCCGCTGAGGGCTCTTCGACAACTCCCTCTTCTCGGCTTGAAGAAATTCTTGCTTCAAAAGACCGCGTGGAAGAACTTTCGGATTCGGAAATCGGCGACGACGACGAGTACGAAGATATGGGACCTATTACGGAGCAAGAGCTGGCAAATGCTGCGTATTTCAAGAGTATCACTTCCCCGATCCGAGATGAGCTGAAGACGGAGACTTCAAAGGTGCAGGATGAGACGCTAGAAGTGGTATTGCCGTTTCTAGAGGGGAACCCGAATGACTTCGAGCTGAACATTTTTGGATTGCCGAAGCTGCAGAGAGAAAACCATGTCACATTTTTAAAGAAGGCCCTTGGCGATTATCCGCATCAGTTTGCTATGATGGATGCTGCGAGGCCGTGGCTGTTGTATTGGAGTCTACAGGGATTGACGGCGCTTTCATACGACATATCCGAATATCAAGATAGGTAGGTCTTCTTGTTTTTTTACCAAGTTATGGATTGGAAGTGCAGCCACATCTGCAAAAGACTTTTCAGGCTCTCCTCATCTTCTTCACAATCTTTCCAATTCTAACACGGCGTAGAGTAATACATACCTTCTCCTCCGCTCAACATCCCGAAGGTGGCTACGGCGGCGGCTTCGGCCAACTTCCCCATCTCGCAGCCACTTACGCGGCCATCCTCAGCCTGGTAATGGTCGGCGGTCAGGAAGCCTACGACTCCATCAACCGCAAAGCCATGTGGCACTACCTAGGCCGAATGAAGCAGGCCGACGGCGGCTTCACCATGTCCCCTGGTGGCGAAGAGGATATCCGGGGTGCGTTTTGCGCTCTCGTGGTAATGTCCCTGCTTAATTTACCTCTCGAATTACCTCCCGACTCCCCAGCACGGGAACACGGATATACTAGCTTCCTCGATAGCCTTGGTGATTGGATATCCCGCTGCCAGACGTACGAAGGAGGCATCTCTGCCGCTCCCGGAAACGAAGCACATGGCGCATACGCATTCTGTGGCCTTGGGTGTTTGAGCATCATGGGACCACCAAAGGAAACGCTTAACAAGCACCTCAACATCCCGCTGCTCGTTCACTGGCTCTCTTCAAGACAATGTACGCCCGAGGGTGGGTATAACGGCCGCACGAATAAACTGGTCGATGGCTGCTACTCGCACTGGATCGGGGGCTGCTGGTCTCTAATTGAAGCCTCGACCTCGTCTGCCTCTCCATCAAGAAGCCTCTGGAACCGCAGCGCACTCGCCCGGTACATCCTCTCGGCCGCACAATTCAAGAAGGGGGGACTCGTGGACAAACCGGGAAAGAGGCCGGATGCATATCATTCTTGCTACAACCTGGCGGGGCTGAGTGCGGCACAGAACTTTTACGAATTCGACGACAAGATGGAGGGTGACGTTGGGAAGGGCGACTTGGATGCGCCGTTTCATTGGAAGAAGGGCGTCGAGTATGAAGGCGAGGACAGAGTGTGGGAGGGAGAGGGTGGCGACCGGGTGGAGAAGATCCATCCCGTCTTTGTCATTCCCTGGACCAAGGTCGAGGAGTGTAGGGGGTACTTTGAGGCAAAGGAGGGATTTTGATGGGGGGGATGGAGGCATCTGCATGATATGCACAAGAGGGCGTTTGAAGATTGGAAATACACGTGACGTCACGGAGGATAGCATCACCTGTCATGATTTGAATAGATAGCCAAGGTGTTTTCCCAAGATGTTTACTTGCATTCCGCAAGTCTAAAGATATCCCATCCATGGCCCCCCCCCTGTTCACGCTAGGCGGACTCGGGCATATCCATAAACACAGTCAATGGCGGACCGTCAACCACCTTGCCCTTCAGCATGGCCTTTAACTCTTGATGAGCGGCACACTCGGTGTCGTAGTAATCCATGTCTGCCTTGCTTGGGAACACGGTGCGGGCTACGAGGGTATAACCCTTGGCCCTGGGGTCATCGTATGGACGGGAGGCAGCCGCGTTCAGGATATATGGTTTGCCATCCTGTTCAGAGAGAGACGTTAGTTTTGTTTGTTTTTGTTTTTGTTTTTTTGTTGGTTGGTTGGTTGCGAAACAATCATGGTGAATCAAAGTCCAAAGGCCTGGAAAGTATTTCTTGATAATAGAGACCAGTTCAATCTGTGAGTGAGTAATACGCCAGACCCAGTGCAAGGGATGTGACATCTGCAACACATGGGACATGGGTAGGGAGGTATGCCATGATGAGTCAGATGGTCGCCCCCCTAACGTCGTGGTTCACTTCGGCAGGGCTTGTGAGCACACTCTCAGCTGCTGCTCTGGGAGGGGGCAAAGGGGAACAGCGAGGTCACACCCGATCGTGGAGGTTCGTGGGGGTTTGGGAAGGGGAAGCCGTTGTACCTGAAGTTGAGACCAGGTAATAGTTTGCTGGGGTGGGGAGGGGAGAATGACCGAGTAATGCGAGGTTATTGACAATGGCCATGGACCCACCCCAGCATACGCCTCTAATCGATCGATTTGCTTTGACTCGTTGAACCGACGTCGAACTACAAAGTAGGCTCAGGCACATGTCGTCGTAGTCGATGTGACGAGATGCGTTTGGCGTGCAGGGAGGGCATGCAGGCTCCATCTCGATCTATTGCGGATTCGTGCCGGGTCGCACGGTACATGTGCATAGATGTCGCGCCGTTATGGATGGATGGATGAATGGATGAATGGGGGATGGGGGCAAGTGTATGTACATATGTAAAGGTAGGATAGGGTAAGGCTCGGCTCGGCTCACCTTGACAGCGTCCTTGGTCATGGTCGAGTACTTTGCAATGGCTTCTTCGATGTGAGCCGGCTCAGGGATCTTGAAGAGCGTCAGACGCATGATTTTGGACATGTTGGGTGGGCAGCGATTGTGGCTTGCAGGGTAGGAGTGTATATATTGTAGGATATAGGATATAGGATATAGGATATTGATTATATATGCAAGGAATTCCGAAGATGCAATTATCAATGTCAAGAATAGTAGTTGAGACTTTGATAAGATGAGAGAGAGAGAGAGAGAAAGAGTACCTGTGTTGGGCCGACGAGGCATATTTGTAGAGAGCACCAACTCCGGAGCGGAAGAGGTGGAGAGCCATTGATTATTGTACGTCAGCGCCTGCCAGCTACGGTTCCCTTGCGATTGATGAAGCTTCTCGGAGAATGTCTCGTTGTATTGTTTAAGCAGGGCAAGGATTATTTTGGCCTGTGTATGAGTATACACAATGGTATGAGTATGTATGCGCGGCTATCGAGGTGTCTCGGCTGTCCAACAAGGTCGTTTCATCGGAGATTTCGGATTCCGATGCCGGAGAGAGAGACTGGTATGTATGTATGTACATATATGCATATACAGACAGCAAGTCGGAAAGCGTGTCATTATTATTACCTCCCACAAGGCCGATGAAACAGGCTCGTCATGGTGGTTGTGGTGTACATATGTACCCGTCGCTGCTCACTCACTCACTCAAGAATGAATGAATGTGGAGACAATAGATGAATGGTCGGGCGGTTAAGTACATACAAAGGTGGTATTGATCAACCAAAGTATGCATGTATGCATGTATGCGTGTTCATGTATTGATGATGTATTGGGAGGATCAGATAGGTATGTAGATGGTCCGTCGAAGCTTGTTGTGCTTGTTGTTGTTGGCGTGCCCTCACCGCCTCTTTGCTCTCGTCCGCCCAGAGCCTATACTAGGTAATTATACGTCTTTAGACACGCCTACACAGTACAGTACATACATGCATATGTACATGTACATGTCGGCCTCGTCTGTCCGTAGATACCGTATGACATAGGTACATATGTATAGGCATAGGCATAGGCATAGGTATAGCCATACAAGACGAGAGCCGGCTGTTGCATGTTATCTATGTACCGTGTTTCTCCATCTACTGTATGGCTGCAGTTTGCCGCCACCGACCCGCCCTGAGCATCTCCCTGAGCCTATCTATCGTCAGCGCCATCCGTTACATGTGCTCCCTCGCGTTCCCTCGCGTTCCCTCGCGTTCCCTCGCGCTCCACCACCTCATGCTCGCTCCACCCCTCATAGTAGTACTATGATGCTGCACCTCATGCTTCTCCGAGCCCTCCTCCAATATCCCCACATATGTATTGCCGACGCGTGCACGGCGCGCGGCCGGCCAGTTCGGCCAGTTCGGCCAGTTCGCCTGAGCTGTTCGCGGCACTGCTCGCCTCGCCTGGCGCTCCAAGGAAAAAATTCCGCCTGCATCTACATATCTAGGTACTGTATGTATGTATGTACATATGTATGTACAGTACATATCCAGGGACCTGGGGGCCCTGGTCGCCTGCCAAGCATCGCGAGCATTCCATGTACATTAGATGCTGCAAATGCTCCACCCCTCCAATGTTAGTGTTGGTGCCAGTGCCAGTGTCAGTGCATACAAAAGGTACCTTTAAAGTACCACCATTGTACAAAGCTAGTACAATATGGTAATCCACCTTGAAAAGCCCGTGGCGAGCAGCTGTTGCAACGGCGACTCATGCTCGTGAGCATGCCTTACATACACCTTACAGCCGTTGGTCTGCACTCTTTTGGGACTTTGGCGCAGATGGGCTCCACATGCAGAGTATCAAGCGTCTTGCCAGCTCACCACGCATGCATGAAGCACGGGCATCCGGGGTGGGGGATGCAACGACCACTGTATGGTATGTACAATGGTAACACCAGCCCCCATTTTCCTCACCAAAAAAAAAAACACTCGATTCCAGCAATCAATCACGGGCAATGTCAGAAGGCAATTCCCTGCTTGCCAGGAAGCATCCTGTTAATTATTCCTGGTGTGACCTAATCCCCCTCCGGTCCTCGATACTCGACCCTCGACCCTCGACCCTCGACCCTCGACCCTCGACCTCAAGCGCGACTCCCGCGCTCGTAATAATATATACATGTACTCGCAATGTCATGGTCCATGTCCATGTCCATTTCCATGTCCATTTCCATGTCCGTGTCAGCTGTTATCGGCCCAGTTTTCCCAGCGCTTGTACTCAAGCCGTTGGTATGCTCTGATCCCGTTCACGACATGCATTCTCCATGTCCAAACACGGCCATGCGCCATCCTTGGCCAAGACATTGTGTATGTACTGTAATCCTATTTCAAAGGCCACGGAACACTGGATTGGGCTTGCAGCATCTGACGTTGCGGTGCTTTGCATCTCTGCTTGCATCTCTGCTTGCATCTCTGCATCTCTGCATCTCTGCATATCTGCATCTCTGCTTCCCAGCTTCCCACTCCACTCGCAACGATGCATTAGTGGCCCACTATGCCCTCGATGAGTACATACGAGTAGAGCCTTGCCCTTCTCTGTAATATTGCCGTACCCCTCAAGACCCAATACTGGTACTTTGCCCTTTAATATTATCCTGCCACAACAGGCATCTCAACGCGTCGATCCAGTCGTCAAAATATGTACAGCCTTGACCAACGGACCACAGGGTAATTATAGTCCCCATTCACTAGCACTTTCACCACACTTCTGCTACGGAGTACAGTTGGGTGGCAAATCAAAAACATTTGCCCTCTGGTGGGGACCGGTCAATCCGTGCATTTGGCAGTGAGCTTTCTGCTAGTAGATTCTGGAACCCGCTCCCCACTGGCCAAAATGCACGCCAGCACATCAATATCGGCCTCTCCTACAGAGCCGCAACAAAGCCCGCAGGCTATTCATTTCAACACGTCCAATTCCTCCCCGACGATAACTGGCTGCCGACATCGATGCAGTTGCATATCCTGAGATGCCTGTGCAGCTCGCCTGCTGCATTAGATTACACTCCATCCCACGGTGGAGGCATATGTTTCTCTCACCCCCCCCCCCCATCCCCATTTCACTTCTGCAGGCCACCCACTCTCCCTTGCTGTCGTTCATTCCTCGATAGCCCCCTTCTCCACCACCAGGCCAGCTGTCACTTCTCACATTGGTAGTTGTCAAGCCCCCAAACGCGTCTTCCGTCGTACAACAGGAGCCACGAATCCCACTCTCGGCTTGATATCGTCACCGCCAACGAGCGTGTGCCATTCAAGCAACTGTTTGCTGCGGGCCGTTCCCCCTTGATATCTACCAGTCTTGCGTCGAACCGCCTCTTATTGCACCAATTGATATATACATTTTACACGACGACAATACAACCCACCATGTTCTACATCATGTACCTCACAGGTATGTTTGACTTGATTTAGCTTCATTGCATTAGGAGCCATGGTGGCACAGGCTCGAGGCCGTATAATCATACCCCAGAATGAGATGGACAGGATATCAATTGGCGTGAGAGTACCCATGCGGGGTGCTTCTTACTTACTTTCTGTCATGTCATGTCATCTCGGCCCAGCACCGATTACCATTCCGCTGGGAACAGGAACACCAATTCTTCATTTACTGGCCATCAAAGCCCTGGCTCTCTACAACCTCGCTGTCCATGTACTGATGATCGTCACAGGGCTCTGCCAACGCCGTCACTGGCCCGACCCTCTCTTCTCAACGTTCCGCACTCGCTACGGCTACGGCTGCACCGTCAGGGTGAACAACAGGGAATACACCACGGATGTCGAGTACGAATCGGATGAATTGGCAAAGAATGCTGCCGCAACCCGGGCCTACATGATCTGCCGCAACTTCTCCGTCAACGATGGACGTTGCCCTGGCCAGGGAGGCGTCGTTCAGGGCCTGCCTGTGGCCATTGGAACTGGGAGAAGAAACACATGCACGTCCAATGACTACGACAGTGCCAGCTCCAGCGGCGGAACCAGCCCGAGGAATAGCGACTGCGGTCTCGACTCAGACGCCCTTGCTCGAAGAGCTAGCAAATCGTCTACGTCTTCCCTCTCACTGGCACCGACGGCGACTTCGAGTTGCTTCTGCGGGCGTGGGGGTGTTCTTGCATACGAACGATGCACTCTCTGCCTCCGCGAGGCAGGATACAGGTGTTGAACCAAAAGGCCCACACTATGTTTGATTTACCGCGCATCGGCGTCATCATTTTATCATGCCGGACCCTGGACTACTTTGCCCTGTTTGGGAAGCCAAAAAAGAAAACGATACCACACCACACCATACCATAACGACACCAAAAGACTTGACGAGCTCAGGCTCAATGGATACCACGACATTGATGTCCATGTTTACGAATTTTGCATTACGACACGACTAACGAATGTCCTTGCTCACGATTTATTACTTCCTCCTCTCCTTGATTCAAAACGGGACCGTCCTCGATCTCGATCTCGCTCTTGTTCCTTTTATCTTCTTCTGCTTTTACGACACCCATGGCACAATTCACGTCTCTCGTTGGGCCTGAATCTTGTGCCATGGCAAAGCATAGCGAACTGCATCTGAGCGTTTAGCGAAAATTACTTGCTTACAATGAATGAATGGGTGGGCTATTTGATACATTGAATTTCGGTTCAAATTGCAAGGGGCATTTCTTTCTGCGCATCTTCTCCCATCCGTTCACGATCAACACCAAGAGAAAAGATGACGATTATGATTACGATTATGATTACGATTACGATTACGATTGCGATAGGAGCGCTGTTTATGCTTTCGATTCGGACAGTGGTCTTTTTGTTTTCGTCTACCATGGACGGCGGCGCCTTCATCCTGCCGTGTTGGCTGCGAACTACAATTACATGAGTCTTGTACTGTGGTACTATATGAACCGCACATATTTTGAGCCGCCATGCTTTTCCGCGCTACTTTGTGCCACTCCTTTGATCACCGTTTCATGGTTTACATACCACACCCAAGTGCATGACGGAAAAACACTGACCACCTTTTCATGTGCATTGCAAATAAGTTTGCTCGTCACATGTTCGCTTCATCTGCGTTACGTAATCCGTTGGCCTGTGAATAGGTGGTATAACATCTGACTTGACATGTTGTAGTCTCCGATACCGTGGTTCATATAAGGTTATCCTTGGCTTGCCTTGTTGAGTGCCTAATCTGCTTAGCTCTGGGCTCATAGTAACCTCAACGTGTTTCAGCTCTTCTCACGGCTCTACAACTCTGACAGCTCTCTACAACTCTGACAGCTCTCTACAGCTCTCTACAGCTCTCTACAGCTCTCTCGTCAATGACTTACTTCGAGTCTTCCGGAACAGAAATGGGCAATCTGAATCTCGGACTTCCTAATTACCCACAGTCACCGAAGCTCCATCGTCCTTGAGAGTGTGGTTGTATGCCATTTGTTACAAAGATACGTCGTTCTTCTTGGTCTACCTATGGACCCTGTCCTCGGGCAATCATGCTCACTTTCAGCTGTTACAACTTCCCGACATGACCAAATCATCTGTGATCTTGGTTGGATACAAATGATGGGCACACGAAACATCCTCGGTAGTTTCGTGCTAACCGTGGAAGCGGCCGCAAAGTATGGTCTCGACTTGTCTCCATTACCGAACCGGGCACGAATCTTTGATCCATTGTACAGTTTGCTGACGAATTATCAAAGATGTTGTATGCCCATATAATGCCCAAGGGACGTTTTTGGGTCTCAGGGACCATTCGACCTCTCAATCGCCTCCCTTTCCCGTTGAGAGCACCATCGAGGTAATTTCCACGTTTAGCACCTTGAATAGAAGAAACTTAACTGACAGCCCAGTCTTTGGTTACAACAAGATGTCTACATTGAGCAACTCTACTACTCCTTCCGAAACGTGGGCTCATCCACCGGAGAATATTTGGACGACCTCCAACTCCATCTCCGGCTCTTCTGAGCCCATGACCGAGGCACCTCCTGCCAGTGTTCCCACGGAATGGAATCCGATTACTTGGAAGTCCCCTCATGAGTTCGGCTACCCTCAAGACGGAAAGATATACATGAAGGTCATCACTCACCGATGCGTCGATGGACCCATCACCAAATGCGCCATCAAATGGGTCCCCGAGGGCTCCCAGGTCGATGGCAAAGATTACGTGCGCTTCGATGATACCGCCAGGGTCTCCATGGACCCAATCAAGGGCCCCATGGGTCTTGATCCGAATTCAATTTGGACCAAGATGGTCGACTGGGGTACCTCCACACACAGGAGTCCTTCGACTGTAAAGGGAGATGCGAAGAAAACTATTAGCACCGTCACTTCGCCCATCACGTCTTCTACCGTCGCCTGGACTCGTTGGACAAATAGCACGGTCAGCGTTCCGACTACATCTTCGGTGCCTTCTTTGAAAAACGGCACTGTCGGTGTACCAATCACTTCATCGAATTCTTCTTCTTCATCCCGCAGCACTCTCGGCGTGCCTACTTCATTTTCAACTGGCTTGTCATTAACCTCCAGCAACAGCACCACTATCATCACCGTATATGAGACGAAGACTGCGACCTCGACCTCGGCTACTACTTCGACCAATTCGTCCTCTCATGGTGCTATGTGGGCAACCCCAACCTGGTCCAATAATACCATGACTAGGTTTCGTCCCAACAGCCAGACCATCACTGCTCCAGCTTCAGGCTGGCCCACCCTGTGCGCTGTCAATAGGAACATGTATCGCCCGAAGTATTTTTCCAAGGACGCTATGGGGAAGTGGCACTACCAGCCCTTCTCGGACCTGCAAAATCCACCCAGCGACACCATCCCCATATGCGATGCACCCGCCGCACCAACCGTCACTTTGAGCAAAGCTCACTGGCACCCCCAGCTGCAAGACGACTTTCACAAAAAGATCGCCACGTTGATGCCTCGAAGCGTGCCAACCCAGCCCGCTGAGGAGATAATCATACACGAGGCAGCTCAGCCGCCTCAGCTCGAACTCGGCAAAGACATCGGCCGGTCTGGTCTTATGAACGATGCCAAGGAGAAGTGGCAGTCGGCGTATGGCCTGAGCTATAAAACCATGGTGGGCATTTGGGCCACGCTGTGTGTTGTGATGCTCTTCTCCATAGGCGTCCCCACAGCGTTGAAGATTAGAAACAAGAGGAGGGCGGCCAAGAAGGCGAGGCAGCAGGAGAAGATGGAGGGTAGTATTACCATAGATATCATGAAGAGTGAGAAGATGGAGGCTTAGGTACTACGTCCATGTTTAGGCACTACGTCGATATTGTTGAACTACAGTCGCTGGATCCGATGGCTTGTTTTTTTTTTCTCAATACTTGCATTCCGAGCACACTGAAATGGCGACGAGGTACCTGGTCTGTTAGTAGAAGCAGTGGTGATCTCGGGTAAGTCGTGTTTGCCGCTGCTTTCATGTACATGTACAGTACATCCGTCATTTCGTAGGTAGAAAACTAATACATATATATACATCGACCTTCTTATCGTATTTCTGTTGAATACCCCAACCCCTTTGCGAAGCATTGCTGCCACATTCGCCCTCCTCTACATATACATACTGTATAAGAGCAAATCCCCCATGTTATCCAGAATCGTACACATAAACATGTTTGGTCACACAGGCCTAAAAGATCACGCACAAGGGAATTTGTCCAGAATGTAACATACACATATATATACATACATATACGTCGCCGTGATACTACCTACTCACAGCAAATATATATCCAGACGCAACGGGCATCATCGTGTATGAGCGAGCGGCGATGATGGATCGAACGAACGTCTGTTTCAACGACATCGCTTTGGAACTCTCTCTCTCTCTCTCTCTCAATCCCAACGTTGCCAGCCTGACGTACTACGATTAGTACTTCCGGTAGCACTACGTTCACGTGATCCGTATCGGAAGTAGGAGGCACGGGGCCCCTACGATACGAAGTCGTATCGTAGGATGTTCTTTCCTCTCTTTCTCCTCTCGCTTTCGTCACATCCACATCCACATCCACATCCACATCCACATCCACTGCTGCTGCTGCTGCTGCTGTTGCTGCTTCTCATCCGTAGCAGACCAAAACAATCTATGACATGTATAATTATGAGAGATATAAATATATGCCCCGTCTAAGAACTCTTAAAAAGAACACCCTAATCTTGTGTTTTTTTTTCTCCATCGCCGTCGTGGTACTACTTGCCTTTTTCTTTCTTTCTTTCTTTCTTTCTTTCTTTCTTTCTTTCTTTCTTTCTTTCTTTCTTTCTTTCTTTCTTTCTTTCTTTCGTTTTTTTTCTTTACGTCACTAAATTAGCAAAAATAAAACATTCATGTCCAAAACAAGAAGAAGAAGAAGAAGAAGAAGAAGAAGAAGAAGAATGTAAAGTTGATCGAATATTAAATTACATGGAGAAAGAAAGAAAGAAAGTGCATGGACGGACGGATGTAATGGGTTTTTTGGAAGAGCGTCCGTTTGTTTTGTCCTTTCGCCCTTTTTTTTTTTTTTTAAAAAAAAAAGAATCAGGACATCTATGGGCTCCTTGCTCCTTGAACGTCGTTGTTTATATACTCTCTCTCTCTCTCTCTCTCTCAAGGCTGTACGCACCGGAAAGTTCTTCCAATACTCCCAAATGTGGTACAAGTTCTTCTTCTTCCTTCGTAACTATGAGAGTGTTCTCCTCTCCATCCATCCATCTTCTTCTTCCGGCCGCCGCCGCCGCCGCGTGACGAGTCAGTCGAGGAATTTATGCGCTACGTAGGGCTTGGAAACGGACTTCAGACTTTCATTTGGACACGACGATTTATCAGACACACACACACACACACACACACACACAGAGAGAGAGAGAGAGAGAGAGAGAGAGAGAGAGAGTTGTCGTTTAGATCCTAAATCCGCGACCCGCCCTTTCTTTACCTTTTTCTACCTTTTCTTCTTTTTTTTACACCTCAACAACAGAGTGTCTACTCTAGATTATTAACGTGACGTGTGGTTCGAAAAGATGTATCGTGGGAATGCATGTGTGGGCATCTTTTGCTCGCTCGCTCGCTCGCTCGCGGTGATTATGTGTGTACAGTAGTACATGGTTGGGATCTAAGGGCGAAAAGAAAAAGTAGTTCACGCCGCCGCATGGCCGATCGCTCACTCGCTCACTCGCTCGCTCCTCGAGTATCGATGAATGTATGAATTGAATACATACGAGAGAAGCAGGACTATTTACGAGTACCGTGCTACCTACTTCGATATCCTTACCCACACACACACACACACGAAAAACAAAACAGGAAGAGAATGAGCATATGAGCTGGCTGGCTTGCTTGCTGGTTGGACACCGAGGAGACCGGATTCCGATCTATGAGACCGACCGAGTCGTGCGCAAACAAAACTGGCATCGAGCAAAGCACCTGATTACCCATCCAGACGTGTATGCTTTCTTCTTCTTCTAATAAATGAATGAATGAATGAATGAATGAATGAACCCTTCGGAGACGCATCCATCGCCGCCGGAGGTATATCAATCAAACCCTATACTCTTCTTCATCAGAGACTGGGGTTTTTTTTTTGTCGTCGTTGTCGTCGTTGTCGTTGTCGTTGTCGTCCCGCA
>MU005782.1:213017-276184 GCA_010093715.1 Pleomassaria siparia CBS 279.74
CGCAAAACGACTTCCTCGTCCAATTCTCCTCCTCCTTTTACACCAGATTCCATCCATTTGCACCTTTTTTTTTTTCTAGAACAAAGTAAAAACTCCAGCAAAACACCTCGTCGTCCCGTCGTTCGTTCGTTCGTTCGTTCGTTCTCTCTCACTCTCTCACTCTCTCTCTCTCTTGGTGTGGAGGGAAAAAGACATGTTTCTCCAAGATTGATCACACGGTGGTGGTGGGTTCTCATAATCTTTCTTTTTTTTTTGTCATCCATGTTCTGTGCATGCATGTACTGTACATAATATATGTACATGTACACGGTCTGTCTAGCTTTGGAACGGGAAAGAAAGAATTAAGAAAAAAAAAAAAAATTAAAACCAAAAAAAATAATAATAATAAAAAATACCCCACATGGGGAGAGAGGTAGGTGTAAAAAAAGGAAAGGGAGGGTTGTTGTTCTTGTGCACCGAAATAAACACACCTGCTCGCCATCTATGTGCTTCTTGTGGGGATGGATGGATGGATGGGACTCGGGTCCTCAACGTCGAGGACTGTACTGCACTGTACTGTACTGTACCTGAATGAACACTGCCACCTGGAAGTGAACGCAAGCACTCCTCCTCCTCCTCCTCCTCCATTAATATGGATCTATGCCGTTGGGTTCGTGATAATTGATTCCAAGCCGCCATCTATCGTCCACAACCAATGTAATTAATTAGCCGACCAAGCACGGGTGGTTGGCGACTTTTAAAGAGGGAGAGAGAGAGAGAGAGAGAGAGAGAGAGAGAGGTCCTGGTGGTACGTAGTTCGATTGAGTCATGGTGATGATTCTCGTATATTATTGATATATGTGGCTCAGACTTTCCTTGAACAGTTTTCTTCTCTTTTCTTCTCGTCTCAAAGCCTCAAAGTCTCTCCCCTATCTATCGTGATAAGATTTCTGCTTTCAAGAAAAAGGGCCGGCGGGGGGTGGAGGGAGGTGGGGCCGGGCCCACGTGAGATTGTAATTAGTGGAGTACCGGGAGTCGTTCTATCCCTCTAGGACGATAACCATCTATGTCGATCGTACTTTTATTAATATTATCATCATCATTATGATTGTTGTTTACTGTTCCCCAGTACGTGAGTAAATACGTACTTGCTTTTTTCCCATGGTACTTACTATCCACCCATCCAGATTTTGAAACACCCCCCTTTCTCCGAGACAATCAACGACTAGTACAGATGTTTTGAAAGTGCATTCTACGCAGACGCCAGTGATAATGAGACTACTGGAGTAGTGAGTGGGAAAGACAATCAGAGAACATGGAAGAGCCCTGTAAAAGATGAAGAATAATATCACATTCCAATCTAGTCTATTCCCTCTTGTACCCGTAATATTTACTAAACTTGTAACAGACAAATACAGTTTGAGGCTTGATTAACATTAAATAAAATAATACGCTCGAGGTTTGGCTGCTTCCGACATCTTGACCAAATGCAAGATGCCAAGACCAATTCGATACAGTTGCCGCATATAGCATGAGACGATGGAACAAAGGAACGAGGCCGCTTGTATGTACGATGAGACGTGAAGAAGAACATATGAAAAACACCCGAGTCAGGAGCGAGGAGGGAGGAATTATGCCGGCTCCCCTTTCTCAATATCCCTCGCGGGCGTGACATCTCCAGTCACATTGCCACCGGCTACAGACCCATACTCCTTAGTCATCTTCTCATTCTTGTGTTCGACCGTCTCCTCCTCACGGTCATTATCGGTTTCGCTATCGGGCGCACCGGTAGCCGAAGGGACAGGCGCAGCCTCGGCATTCTCCTTCTTGACCCTCGGCATCCTGACAAGCCAATACAGGAAACACGCGACGACGATGTTGAAAATGACATAGACCCAGAGTATGCCGAAGTTGCGCCAGACATTGTCGTAGGTGGCGGTAACACTCATGAGGAAGACGTTGGTATCTTCGATGGAGCAATAATTGCAGTCGGAGGTAGCCGAGACGTTCTCGACATAGCCTCCCACGAGTGCTTGGTATGGCTTCATGTACTCGCCGCAGGTGCCGCTCGTGGGATCGAAGTGGAGGTATTCATTAGCGGCGCATGTGACTTTGTTGTTGGCGACACCGGTGGCAAGCATGCCGCCGATAAGGTAGGTGAAGGGTGACACGCGGTACATGAAGATCCAGAAACCGGGGAGTTGGGAGGGAGTAGCGAGGACACCACAAAAGATGAGGCAAAGCGAGAAGCAGAGTTGACCAAGGTTGCCAGCGTTTTCGGCGCTTTCGAAAGCGGCCACCATCATGTGGGCAAAGGTAGACGAGAAGAGCAGGAACATCCAGACGAAGAGCCACATTTGTGCGCCGCGGAGCGTCACGGAATCAGTGGGCTCAGCATTGCGGTACAGGCCGATGGGGTAGTACCAGCAGACGAAGATTAGAACCGACATGAGAGTGTTCCAGGGAAGTTCAACGACGATGTTGGAGATCATGAAAGCCTTCCAGGAGTAGGCTTTGGACGGACGTTCGCGGACCTCGTACAGAGCACGCTGGGTAACGAAATGCGGCATGATCTGCTGGATGAGTTGTCCGAAGAGGGTCATCAACATGAAGATGGCGAACATCTGGTTCTGGAGTCCTTGCAGCGTGTTGGGTGTATTGTACAAGGAGAAACCGATGAACAGAGCAGCGGAGGTGCAAAGAAGGGTCTTGGAGTAGATGTATGAAGGTGTGCGCCAGTATTGTTGGAAAACACGGAGCATGACTTCACGGAGCTGGAGGCTGAATGGTGCGGCGAATTCGCGGTAGCTGGCCTTGTCCTCGCGTTTCTGACCGGAAACCGTGCGCTGTAGATTGACCTGTTGAGAGCGTTCGTATTTCAGTCTAGCCAATTCTTCTTGGACGGCGGCGTATTCGGGGGACTTGCGCCATGTCTCATGCCAGTCGATGTGCGTGTGTGAACCGGGGGCTGCGCCAATAACCTCTAGCATCCATTCGGCCGGGTTGGCAGCGGGAGGGCAAGCATGGCCACCATTGCGGACGAAGTAGTCGATGAGAATTTGCGAATTCTGGCCGACATCGCCGTAGTACACAGTGCGGCCTCCGGCCTTGAGGAAGAGAAGACGATCGAAACGTTGGAACAACATGGCAGACGGTTGGTGAATGGTGCAGAGAATAGCTTGGCCGTTCTTCTTGAGTTTGTCGAGGAGATCGAGAATAGCCCATGAAGTCTGAGAGTCAAGTCCGGAGGTCGGTTCGTCCAAGAAGAGAAGCAGGGCAGGTCTGGCGGCAAGTTCCACGCCAATGGTCAACCGTTTGCGCTGTTCAACGTTGAGACCTTCACCGGGAACACCAACGACGGCGTCAGCGTACTCGGTCATCTCCAGGAGCTTGATGACCTCGGTGACGTAATCGATCTTCTCTTGGCGAGGCACGTGTGCGGGCTGGCGGAGGAGTGCAGAGAAGGTAAGAGCCTCACGAACTGTCGATGTGCTCAAGTGTAGATCCTGTTGTTGTGCGTAACCCGTCTTACGTTGAAAGGAATCGTCGCGAGGCTTGCCGTCGACAAGCATCTCACCAGTAATAACACCCATGGTCGTGCGAGTAGCCAAAACATCCAACAGTGTCGTCTTTCCAGCACCGGAGACACCCATAAGCGCAGTCAAGGTGCCGGGTTTGACCCATCCATCGACGTGATCGAGAATTCTGCGAGGCTCTTTTCCGATTTTGATGTCGTAACAAACATCCTTCCACTGGAAGATGGCAGTCTGGGGTTCGATGATAGCAATGTCTTCAGATCGAGTCTTCTCGACAACGGCGCCTCGGCCGCCTGATCCGCTCTCGATGTCGTCGGTTGACTTGCTCTTCTTTAGGACCTTGTGTCCACGACGGAAGACCAATACCTCACCCTTTGATTTCTTGGCCGTAACGAATTCGGTAGCGACCAGGTAGATAAGCATGAGGACGACGAGAAAGGCGTATAGGATGCCAATGTTCCGCCACTTGTGGGAAGCGGTATAGCCGTACGATGATTCGATGAAAGCGTCACCAGAGACGGTAGCTCTGCCTGGAACAGATCCAACAGTGGCGCAAACGTGGTTGCTACCCCCGATATTTTCATAACCTGGACCTGAGGGGACGAAGTTAGTACAAGGAAACTCCCGGTTGTGAAATTCGTTGATCATGAGAGATTCAAAACCGTAGCTGACGGGATCGATGTAAGCAATCCATCGCGACCAACCAAGCATGTAAGTTTTAGGAATGGTGAAACCGGTGTACATGACAAGACCCAGGATGAGGACGGCGGCAGGGGCAAGGGCTTGCACCAAGGATCTAGACAGCGACGCGATGGACCGGAAGAACATGGACATGACCAAGGTAAGTGTGAAGGAAGTCAGTACAAAGAAGAAGAAGGGACCAGGTGAGCGCCTCAGGTTGGTCATGAAGTACAAGACCAAATTGAAGGTAATAGCGTTGACGATTTTGTAAGGCATATCCGTAAGCATGGAAGCGAATGCCTCGGCAGAAGGGTGGTAAAGAGCGTAACGAGAGTGTTTCTCCACAATGGGTCGTTGAGCGTAAAGTGTGAGCATTTCGAGGGCAGAACCGAAGGCGTTCATGAGAATGGCGAAGAAGAGAAGAGCACCGCGTTGGAAGAAGCTGCTGGTGTTGAACTGGAGGTTGTAGAAGACGCTGGAGATGACGAGAGCCATGATGGAGTTTGCAATCAATTGGGAAAGAGTGATGCTGGGATCACCCTTTAGTCTCTGGAAACCACGCCACAGACATAGGTTGACCTGTTGCACGTAGGAAAGTGTGTAAGGAGAGGAGACACGTTGAGCCTTGGCCTGCTGGGCTCTCCGTGATGCTTTGAACTTCTCGAGGTGCTCTCCACCCAGGGGGAATTTGCGGTCGTAGTCGTCGATGTCTTGCAGAAGTTTGGCCCGCTCGGGGGAATCCTTCCATCGCTGGGCAAACTCATCTGGCGTGCGCGGTACGCGATCCTCGTGACCTTCCCGAACGATACGCTCTAGTGAGCTCGTCATGGATGTGAGGAAATCTGCATCGGTCTGTCGGTCGGGGCAGACGAAACCCATATCGACAAAGTACTTCTTAGCAGTGGTAGTGCGTCCAAAGTAAATCTGGCGGCCCTCGTATAGGACGAGTACCTTGTCGAAGTGATCGTACGCGGCCTGGGGAGCCTGATAAATAGCGACGCAGGCAGTGGTGCCATTGATGTCGGTTTGCATGCGCAAAGTCTTGCAGAATTCGATGGCATTGGCGGAATCGAGACCACGGGTGCTGTTATCCCAACATTGTAGAGGTGCCATGCTAAGACATGCCTCGGCGATACTGACACGCTTGCGCTCACCACCCGAGACACCACGGATGAAATCGTTTCCTACGATGGTGTTGTTGGTGTGGCTGATACCGAAGATGGCCATGATGACGTCTCGCATATGTGTGGCGTATTCGTTCACTGAGGCACCTCCTGGGATGTGGCGGGGTGCTCTGGCACGTGCGGCGAAGAAGAGAGTGTCTCCAACGGTGAGTTTAGGGAAGTGGACGTCCACCTCGGCGGTGTAGATTGCCTCTCCTCTGAAGTCCTTGGCCATCTGTGAGGAACTCACACCTGATTCTGAGTCAGTACATGATTGGGCGATATTGTAAGCGACATGGAACATGCATACCTTGAAAGTTCATATTGGAGGCCTTGTCTATGAAGAAACCATGTGTCTCTCCGGAGATGGTCTTTAGAAAAGTAGAGCATCCAGATCCCGGGGGACCGAGAACGACGAGCATCTCACCGGCCTCGACCAGACCTTCCATGTTCTGCAGAATATCAATCTTGCGCTGACGTTGTCCCATGATGGTTCTTGCCAGCCCCACGGTCTCGAGCCAGACATTTCCCACGCTCTTCTGGTAATCCGTCTCTGAACCAAAACCGTGCACGTTCAGGTTCTTGAACGACAGGCCAACAGTGCGGAGGGGATGTGCGTTCTCGTCCTCTGTGTGTAGGTGCAGCATGGCCTTGCACCAAGCGCGGGCGTTGAAGTGTTCGCCATTGGGGTCCAGGGGGGATCCGGGTTCGGCTTTGAAGGGGTTCTGGCCTTGAGGGGAATATGTGCTGTGTTGTGTGAATCGTCGTGCGAGCTGATGAACCTGTTCCTCTCGCCTCTCTGTGCTGGAAAAGTCGTCATTTGCACTCTCGGGTCTGGATTGGGGATTGGGTGTCACGGCCGTTTCCTTGTTATGATCGAGGTACTGGTTGTTGTTGTTGGTGGTGTTGCTGCGTGATCGAGTGCCATCTGGATTTGCGGCAATGGTGGAAGCATCCGATTCGGAGCCTACGGTGCCATTACGGTGGGATGAGCGGGGTGGTACCGCATCTGGGGTTGGAACACCATTGTTGACAGCCTCGCCGTCGGCATTGGCGCCAAAGTTACCCACCAAGCTCATGCTTGTCGTCGTCGTCGTCGTCGTCGTCGTCGTCGACCTGTCTCGATTGCGCCACTCGGGGTTTGTGCTTCAATGGAATTGAAATAAATAATTAGAATTAATGAACAAGGAGTGGGGGGGAAAAGGGCAAAAGGCAAAAGCCGGGAGTCGACGAACAAGACGACGGGCGAGTTGATGAGAGAAGTCAATTGGCAGGAGGCAAAATCGAAAAAGATGCACAGGGAGGTCAATAGATAATTAAAAGGCAAGCAACGTTGCCTAGCGCGCGTGGGAGCGCGTCCCTTCTTTCGTTCTCGGTCTGGACTGGGCTGGCACGCTGGGTTCTTCTTGGCCTAAGCGCGACGGGAGGCGGATGAGCAACTTGTCCGAACACTATGGCAAAGGGTGAAGGGTGGAGAAGAATACGGGTACGAGATGATGAGCCAATCACAGCTTGCTTACTACGAGCCGAGTAAACTCTGTACACCGTATACAATGGTATACACGCAATGGTTGATTCCTAGGTCCCGGGCTCTTAGAGGTGCTTGTCGATCCAGTGACCAGTGACCAGTGGCCAGTGACCAGTGACCAGTGATTAGTGACCAGTGATTAGTGACCAGTGGCCGGTGACCAGAGTGCGGGTTGCGACGCTGTTTTACATACATAATACTGACTGTACTTGTACACTCTCTGATGGGGGGGTGTACTTGTACTGCGTACAGCGGTGCATCCGAGCGCTCCAAAGGAACCCCAAAAGGGGAAGTCGACGCGGATCAAAATTCTGATACCCACTAGGTGATTTACCTATTATGTATCTTATTACCTACCTACAACAAAGGTATCCACAACATTCTGTCGGTTCCGCCGAATCACCGACTCGTTCGGTATATGACGCCATCACCCTACCTTATGATCAAGTTCATGTCGAGCTGCTCATCCGCAAGGGACGAAAGGCGCATCAACGATGGACGGTATGACATGAGTTCGCATTCTCGAGTTTTACTGTGTATATAACTCGGCTCTTCTTTACTTTGTAGGTACAGTCAAACCACCATTATAAGGATACCACCACCACCACCACCACCACCACCACTAACGCATCAACCAAATACATCATCTCATTATGGTGCGTTGCATCGCCATCTTTACATACAAGGGAAGGGGTAAGCATGGAAGTCTGTGATACATACGGGCCGCCCTGGTGTTCTAGCGTCGCGGAACTGTCACCTTTCCGACCCGGCGGCTGCATGCCAAGCACATCCCACGAGATCAGCCCTACAAAGGTATTGCCTTTTGTATCTCGGCTACCGCTACCAAATTGTTCCGATCATGTCCCTCACACCCTCACTTTTATTTCTTCCAAGTGGCAACTAAAATATTACATGTCCGTGTAATCCTCTGTAAGCTCCTCTTACCTGTTCCGCACGAGCTTGTCTCTACTTGTACATACATAATATTGCACGAGCTTGCTTGCCTGCCTCCATCAGACCTCGGTACCTTCCACGTGTCGTCTGACAGATAAGACACACACCCTACCTACTCATCAACCACGCGCGGCTAATTAACTCTAATAATGAATCAACAGCAATTTTATCAATAATTACCCACATTGTTCTCAGAATAGTAACTCGCTTATTACTGTAATTAATCATATGTACTTGTACATACATACATGCAATATACATACTGTGTACAAATCTATCCATCATCATTCCTTCCTTTTACTGCAACACGTACATATTGTAAAAGCGTCTTGTTTTCGTCAACCCCCCGCCCGGGAATTGTGTAAATTAACAGCCGGACCCGACTCTTTGCCCTCTGTTGCCCTTGGGTCCCCATCCCCGCCCCCCACCATCACTATCAAATCCTCACCGGACCAAATGGTAATGATACTATGTAATATGTACTGTACATATACATACCCTGCAAACCATCTCGGACCAAAAAAAACAAAAAAACACATCATACCCAGCCCGCCTTTTCACAATCGTTTTCCCATCTTCTCTCCAATCCTCTCCGATCCTTCTTGGCCCATGGAGCAGATTGGCGCATTCGCGCATGGACCCGGATCCGAAAACGCCTATTACATACCTGAATATCAAGCAATTACTTGGCCGTTTGCAAGGCCTTGCCTTGATCTACACATGTAATAGTACCCCTGATACCAACTATATCATCATACTTTGAGTCAACTACATCACCATACCTTGAGTCAAGTTTATACCTCGAGTGAAATATTCATGTACAACAGTCAAGGCATTCGCATACACGCAAAATACAATCCATTCAACTGAACATTGTGACCAATTCCATTCCTACCCGACCTGCTTCGAGTAGACACATGACAATTCCAATCATACTCGACCTGCTTCGAGTAGACACATGGCAATTCCAATCCTCATCTGCCACCAAAAATCAACCACATGAAACCACATCGCCTGCCATGTATATAATACGTGCACAAAACGACCAAGACATGCATCATTCGTCTGATGCCCTCGGATAACACGCATACCACGTCAGCATGACCAGCGCCAAGGGCCCTTGGGCGCATCATTAGCTTCGAGACTTCCAAGCCGGCTCTGCGCATGCACATGTACGCGTCGGCACGGATGCACATGTCCGCATACCTGCAAGGCTGTCCTATCTTACCAAAACTTCCTTCCTGCTTGTTCGGCCACCAAAGCTTCCCACATCCGCTACCCGCCCACCTGCAGATGCCCATCCACCTACACACTACATCACGGCCACGGTCAAGTTTCAGACCGACTCACTAAAGAATTGACTGGCTTGGATGATGTCCTTGTCATTATTTGCAAAATCCCACCCTACTATCGTCGGGTCTTGACTGCAGCAAATGATGCGACGAGCATCGAATTGTAGCTTGAAGACACGCGAGTTGGTGCCTGGCGGATTTACCGGTCCCTGAAAAGGATGGTGATGGTGGTGCGGTCCATGGTGGTGATGATGTGGCACGGCGCCAGCAGCGGCACCTTGTTGCTGGGCTTGTTGCTGAGGCGGTCCGGCTGCGTGTCCATGAATTGTGTTTGTTTGAGCTGCGTTGGGCCCATTGCTGTTCACGATAGCAGTATTGTTGACAATGGCTGTGCCGCTGTGTGCTTGGCCTCCTGGGTGCATGGCTTGAGACGCAGCGTGTAGTGCTTGGGCTTGTTGCGCAAGCGATTGAGCTGCTTGGGCTTGTGCCTGAGCCTGCTGTGCTAATGCTTGAAAGTTGGGTTGCTGTTGCTGATTTGGATTTCCGGCGTTCACAGGATTCGCACGGGATTGGTTCTGAGTAACAGGGCGACGAGGTCGACCTCCAGCAGCCTTTACAGCCTCATACTGGAGCAGCGTCTGCGACTTCTCCCAAGCCCCGTCTGCACCCTTCTTCCAGATGATGACCGTCTCGTCATACGAACCAGACACGATACGAGCCCATTTACTGCCACCACCGCCAGGTGGGAGCTTTGCACCATAAGCAAAGATAGCTTTTGGGTCTTTGGAACCTGCGTTTCGCGCACGACGCTGCTCCTTCGTCATGTCGGTCGGGAGCAGACCCCTGCTTTGTGCCTCAAAGTAGCTGCGATCAACGGCTCGAGCCTCGGCCTCGAGGTCCTCTTCGTTGCCCGGAAGGTCTCCAAATTGGGCCTGCACGGTTCGGACAAGGTTGGTGTGCCCCTGTAGACAAGCGACTTCGGCGCCAGTTGCTCGGTCAAAGATGCGTACCGTTTCGTCCGAACTGCCACTCACGATTCTCCGGCCATCAAATTGTACGCAGGCGATGCCTTTGCTGTGACCTGTGAAACTTTTGAGACAAGCGCCAGTACGGACGTTCCACACTTTGACGGTCCGGTCTCCAGATGCTGACACAATTTGCCCATCGAGAATTTGAATCGCGTTGACGGCAGCTCCATGCCCATCCAAAGTCATCAAAAGACTATACGGCTGTAGCAACTTGAAGTGTAGTTGCTGGCTCTCTATTTCATGTTCCATGTTAATGATATATGAGGGAAATCGAGCAACAGACCTTGTCGTGGACGATGGATACGCATCGTCAGTTGGCAGGATAGCCTCTCGGTTCCAGACTTTGATTGTTTTGTCTTTGGAGCATGTCACGAGATACCGGTCGTCAAATCGTAGATTCAGGACTGATTCCGTGTGTGCGCCTTCGAGCTTTTTGAGCAACTTTCCCGTAGAGAATCTCCACAGCATAACATTGCAATCACTTCCGCCGGACACGACAATGTCTTGGTCAGGCCGCTCGTCAAACTGCAAGCAAAGCACCGATGCATCGTGTCCAATCAAAGGCGGGAGGACTAAGCGTTGCGTGTCCAGGTTCCATATCCTGACGGTGTGATCGCGGCTGCCGCTGACAAGGAACCTACCAGAGTATTGAATTGTGTAAACGCATTCTGTGTGAGCTTCCTGGGGGTATCTTGGATGGGGGAGCTGAAAATTCGAGAAGCGTCCAGCGTCCCAGTTATCCTCTAGTCGCTTCTTCTGCTTGAAAAGGTATTGCCAATTGACCTTGGGCTCCATGTGGGATGTAAGAAGAAGGGAGGGGCGTATGGGTGGATCCATCAAATTTGCTAATGTTGGTGAAGTTGTCCCTTCATCAACCTCTGGGACTTTCCCGTGCCTTCGCATATCATCTGTTGCGCAGATGATGGGCGGGGAGAAGTCCTGGTAAGCGATACCTTCCATCCGATCCTCGGCCTTGACTGTTGATTTGTCGTCCGCCTCTACAGCAGGGTATTGCTCGGCCCAAATAGCCTGACCATCTTTCGAACCAGACAATGATAGAGGTTCCAGCTTGTCGTGAATTCCATTATCATATGAGGTGCCATCGCCGAACAAGGGCCGCTCGCGCAGTCGTTTCTTAGTCGACGGCTTCTCGTACTCCATGTCCTCGGCGGCTCGTGGGCGCGTCTTCCTGCCTTTATCAACCCGCTTCAGCTTTTCGGCATCCTCGAAAGCGCGTACTTGAGGGAAGTTGGAATTCCAACCTTCCAATCGGAATAGAAGTTTCCACAGCGGGCTATCCACCACTCGTGTGCGCCACGTTCGTGACAAGGTGGATGCACGCAGTAGCGTTTCGGGGTTGAGATACGAGAAGATTTGGAATGTTATTTCTGGCGGAAGGTGTATTACGGGATCGAGGTGGAGGAGCGGGTTGAGCTTTTCGACTATGCCCGCTATCGAGGAGGTTCGCAGGGACCGGAGGATCGCATATGCAAATTCTGCGACTGGAATTAGCGGCATACGCGAGGCAGGATAGTATAAATGAGCTCACCACTCCGATCGGTCTCGCTCATGTTCAGGACATAGTCTGGCAGCGGATATTGCGTATCTTGATCGATGCTGATTCCTTCGCCGAGCCTCGAATCCGTCCTCATCACCATGTCGCTTCCGCTCTGGCTTCGAGTGTCCTCTGAATACCCTTCGTCAAATCTGTTCGAGCTCATCGAGGACACAGGTCGGAAGGCTTGTAGGTAGGGAGGTCCGGCGAAGGGGGTGGTGGAGTTGATGCCCGTCATAGCGTAATGGACTAGGCAGTCGCGATCAGAAATTCTGGCGTTGCAGCGAGTTGAGTAAACGTGTAGAAAGAAAATATTCCAGAGTCAAGAGAGTGAATCGCCCGGACGTCTGCACTAGACGAGGCGTTCGTCGTTTGTGTGCTTGGCTGTGAGGTTAACGAGCATTCGTGGTCCGGTGAAGAAGTCACAGGCTTCGCGAGCGCGAATGACTGCAGCGTCGCCTGGCAGGCGGTGGGTGGTGGCAGGTGTAAGATGCTCAGGTTGGAGGTGACGGTAATGAAACAGTCCTCGATTGGCTGATGTTGATGTTGTCGTTGCTTCAAGGTTGCAGCCCAAGGCTTGCATCTGTGGTTGGAGATTGCCGTTGCCGCTCTCACACCAACTATTCACGCGCCAAGCCACACAGCTAACCGTTCTGAGCATGGCTCCCGCTGGTCTGTTCCCGGCAGCACTCGACGCGATGTAGTAGAGTTTGTAGTAATAGTCAACAGATGAATGCATCATCTGCTATTGTACAGCATGTTTTGCTCATCTGGAGCAAATGCTCCACTGAGGTTGCCTAATTTTCGTAGACATAGATTGCTAACGCCGAGTCCTCATCAAAACGGACGTACCGGTATTGATGAGTACTCATACCCACGTTAAGTGGGGGATGCTCGGTAGCTTGGAGCAAGATATCGCATATGGGCACGCTATGGTTTTTTATACAAAGTCGTCTCCTACATACATTACACAGATACAGTTCACGAGGGGGTGCTCTGTCTATTCCTACTCTTTGAGTTGCCAGTCCCGCCTGGAAAGATTTGAGCCAAGACTGTCGGATATAGCTCACTCAAAGATACATGATAGTAAAGACAAGTGTCCCCTAGCATTGTCACATGACTATCTTCTTATTAGTCATTTGCAGACGTTAGAATCACGAGTACCTTGGTGGCAGGGAGCCTTCTGAGGTCAACATCAAACCATCTGTGGACAACGCCAGGCCAAAGCTCCATACCTGATAACCGTGCCTACTCCCGTCTGCTGGCTGCTGCCCGTTGCTTGCCCGAACAAGGCTCCACTCATCAGCCAGCAGACAGCAGACAGCAGACAGCAGACAACAGACATATCCCGGAGCTCGATCTCGGGTCGGTGCATGATTAGGCCGTGGGTGGTAGCGGGGCTGTCGAATATTTGGATTGCTGTGGTACAAGACTCGTCCCATCGAAGGTGTTGAAACGGGTTGCATTTGTCAAAGGTGGTGCGCTTGGATGCGAGGCTTCACCGTGCCCGGCCGGCATGCTGCGTGAGGAGATGCAGACTGTCGATCTGAAGCCGGGCACCCATAGGCGGACAGGCGTGTGAGCCTGAGGGGACTGCAACGCAGCGCTGGCAAAAGGGCTCGATATTGCCAAACGCAGGGAGTCAAGGCCAAGGGCGCGGATACAGACCACATTATGCACTGCGGCGTGTCAGTGCACAATACCTCCAAGGTCGCTCGCTGTCAACGCAGACAAAAGGTTGGCGACACACGGTAGCAGGCAGTGAGATGCAGATCGGGGTGGACAAGTTCAAGTGGTGATGAGATGTTAAGATGCTACCTTTGTATGTACAAAGGTAAGATGCTGATGAGATGCTGAAATCGATAGGCACTCGGGAATGAAACGAGGGCGCGGCAGTGGCTGCTGAGGCGAATGCTCCGAGCACGCTGGCGGCCGCTGATGAAGAAGATGCATGGATCAATTGATTGATGAAGCCATTGA
This sequence comes from Pleomassaria siparia CBS 279.74, assembly GCA_010093715.1. Lineage (NCBI taxonomy): Eukaryota > Fungi > Ascomycota > Dothideomycetes > Pleosporales > Pleomassariaceae > Pleomassaria > Pleomassaria siparia. The sequence goes on from MU005782.1 coordinate 226,714, forward strand.
ACCTTGTTCAGTCACGTGTGCATGAAACAGCCAGTTGACTGGGCTTGGAAGCCCCTAAGATCTGCCCACACCTCAGACGCCAGCGCTCACACCTCACAGCAGCACACCGACACCGACACCGACGCCGCATACCGAACTGCGCACCACTACTCGACCTCAGTGCCCGCCGCCCGCCTCTCGCACGCCGATATATACATCACCATCCCCATCGCCGTCGCCCCCGCCACCGGGCCACCATCGCATCACACCTGCCCACCCCTCGCACGTCCGCCAGACCCCTCGCTCCTGCACTGGCCGCAAGCGCCACGCCTCCTGGACCTGCGACCGAGGGAGATGAGCTATTAGCATGGAGGTTGCTTTTCACACCGGACTTGCGAGAGCTCACACTTCACACCAGCCCTCGTCCTCTCCACCCACGCATTCGCGAATGACCTCCAACGGCGCTGCCCCCGGCCTAATGTCCCACCAAAGCTACCAGAGCCAGTACTCTAGCTACTCGCACAGCACTGCCCGCGATACCCAGTCCACCCAGGGCACCACCACCTCGACCCTCTTTGCCCAACCTCCCCCCGCCTTCCCAACCTCGACACCCGTCAACGGCGGCCCCGTTGAAGCCTCCAACAATGTACTTAACAAGCGTGCCGACAAAGACACTTCGCTATTCCAGCGATGCCTCAACCTTCAGATGCGTCTGCGTCTGATACCCGATTTCAATCGATGGCTTGATGAGGAAGAGATAAATGCCGATGAAGATGCCGACCCCGTCACCCTGCTATGGCGATGTTTTCGGAAGGGATATCCACTGATGGAGGTGTACAACGCATTGGGCCCCAAGGTTCGGATAGCCGTCGACGAGGTCTTGATCAAAAGACCAGAGAAGAGGGCTCAGGTAGCTGCTTACAAGTTCATACAAGCATGCGTAGGCGAGCTCAGATTCCCGTCGGAGGAATGCTTCATCCTCAGTGACTTGTATGGCGACGACACTACCGGATTCGTAAAGGTGGCGTTACCCTCCGCTTCTACCACGCAAGCTGTAGTTTGTCAGTAATGACACTAACATCGCCTCAGGTGACTAACGTCGTGAACCGCGTGCTGGACATTCTGGTGCAAATGGGCATCATCACCACCGAAGTCGAACTCCCCCACGATGGTTCCATAATCTCCACCATAAAGAAGACGCAGCGAGAACACATCATCAACGAACTAGTGACTACAGAGCGAACCTACGTCCAACATTTGGAACTACTTCAGTCCTTCAAGAAGCTTGTTGAAGAGAAGGGAATCATTACGGGTGATATCGTGCACGACATTTTCTTGAACCTTAACGCTCTGTTGGATTTCCAACGCCGATTTTTGATTCGGGTCGAACAGACAAACGTCCAGCCGGCTACGGAACAGAACTGGGGAAATTTGTTTGTTCTGTACAAAGATGCGTTCAAGGTTTACGAGCCATACATCGCCAATCAGAAAAAGTGCGAGGAACTCGTCATGCAAAATTTTGACAAGCTGAAGGAAAGTGGTGGAACTGCCGAGATGCAGCAGATGGTCGAATCGGCTCCTCTGTTGTCTTCGTTTCTACTCAAGCCTTTCCAGCGGCTGACCAAATACCCTCTGTTGCTCCAGGTATGGACCCCATGTTGTATATGCAGGCAATACACTGACCAGAACGTGTTCAGGACCTTCGCAACAAAGGAGATCTGAGCGAGCCTCTAAGAGAAGATCTTACCAGGGGTATCGAGGTCTCACAAGCCGTACTTTCGAGAATCAATGCTGCCATTGCTCGGGAAGAGCGGGTTGAAGCCGTCGAAGAACTCAAAACCCTTGTCGAGGACTGGAAAGGCCATCGCATCGAAGGATTCGGCGATCTCCTTCTTCACGGCCAATTTACTGTCTTGAAGGGTGACGGTATGAGCGTCAAAAGTGAGGAACGAGAGGTGGGTTCAAGAAAGTTTCCTACAGAGCAGGTACCTATCCGGCACAACATCCTGCATAGTAAAGTTCTTCCGTGAAGGAATATCGCTAACAGCCCTTGCAGTACAAAATATATCTCTTCGAAATGATCCTTCTATGTTGCAAGGAGATGAACCCAAACAAGCAGAAGAACAGGATGATGAACAAGCCATTAACCAACAAGAATGGTAAACCCAAGCTCCAGCTCAAAGGTCGTATCTTCATGCAGAACGTCACAGAGACGATATCGCTGCGCAAACCAGGTAAGCACGGAATTCAAGGTGTGCACTCTCGTGTCCTGACTGTCTTTTCAGGATCGTTCACATGCCAGATCTTTTGGAAAGGTGATCCTGGTATCGAAAACTTCATCATCAAATTCACTTCCGAAGAGACCATGAAGCAATGGGCAAGCCAAGTGGACAACCAACGACGTGCATGGAAGGACAATGCAAGGTCCAGCAACAGCACGACACAATCGAAGCCGTCGGATACACAGTTCAACTACATGCGGGATCAAGTCCTTGAAAATCCCTACCGAGAAGACGATGATGATGGAGATGAGGATGAAGTTGACGCTGTGGCTCCTGGTTATTCGCAAGATAACTATGGCATGCGGCAAGCTAGCTCGAGTGTCCCCCCACGCTCGCGATCCACAACAGGCGACAGTGGAACTCCAGCCAATGAATTGGATCCCAGGGTACCACCTCCGCGTTTTCCTATCGGATATCCTTCTCAGGCCCCGCTGACGTTACGCACGCAACAGCTTGCACAGTCAGGGGCGCCAGACTCGTACTTCTCTCCAACTGCCGACTCCCCAATGTCTACTTTTTCGAATGCCCGTACGAGTTCATCATCTGCGGGAACATTTCCGTTTCCTAGGCAGGCGCCTCCAAATGGATACCCCCACGATGAGAACAATCGGTATACCGCTCCTGCGCCTTCTCGCAGCCATTTGTCTCGGGAGGAGTCCGTGGGTCCTGCTCAGTACGCTGGTAATCGTGCGATGCAACGACCTTCACTTCCCCCAAATGCTGGCTCAACAATAATGTCACAAGGTCGACTCAGGGCTGCAAGCAGTCCTGATATTCAAAATGCGAATACGAATTCTCAGGGACGCCGGCTACCAAGCGGACAGCAACCACCGGTACCAGACGTCCCTCCCTTCCCGACACACTACGCCTATAACCCAGCTCTCGTCAATCGCAGCCAGAACAATTCACCAAACGGTCCCCCTCCGCCACGGGTCGCCACACAATCGCCGGCAATTCAACGAGATCGCCTTGTACAGCAGAGAACTGCAGCGGAGCTAGCGAATCCCGAATATCATGGTGGTCCAACGCGGCGCGAGATGAACCATGCGCCAATGGCAAGAACCATGACACCAGCTTCATCGTTTGAGCGTACTATGACGCCGGTGTCGATGGATTCACGCACTATGTCTCCTCCGTTACCGTCGCAAACATCTTCGCAGGATGAGCAATCCGACATTCCCACACAGCTGAAAGTCAAGGTACACTGTCCATCTGCAGGGAGCACAATGACTCTAGTTGTCAGCACAAACATAAGTTTCCAGTCTCTCAAAGACCGAATCGATGCAAAACTGCAGCGTTCAACAAGCGTTTCGTTGAGTCAAGGTCTAGTGAAGTTGAAGTATCTGGACGACAACGACTATGTCAGCATACAATCGGATGAAGACGTACAAACGGCATTCGAGACGTGGAAGGAACAGCAAAAAGACGTCGGTACCGTTGGGCAGGGTCTTGGGGAGATTGAATTATTCTGTCAGCGTTAATCATGTTGGTTCGCTGCATCACGAGGTTGGCTGGCATGCTCTTGGCGTTTCGGAAACCACATGTTTCTTCCATATTTGACTTCACTACGGGCGGATCATGATCCGACATTGCTCTGCGACCGGGCGCATTGCGGTACTTTCTGGGTTTTATAGGGAAGGTCAAACGACTGACGATTCTCTTGGGGCGCATACGGCGGGATCCTTTCTCTGTACTGCTGAACTGCTGAACTGCTGGCACGGAATCCATTACATGTTGAGCTTGCAGACGCCGTGCATTTCCAGGTCAAGTTCAATCACACGATAGCGGCATATATGTAGGCAGTTGTTTTTAGTTTAGTCTCTTTCCAGGGTGTGTGTGGGTGGGCGCGAGTGGCGGATGGTATGATTGACGACAGGATGAAACCTTTTCCTCTTTCTTTCTTTTTTGGTACGACCAAGGCGCAAACTCAACAGTCATGGCGGAATATTTACGGAAGATACATTTGCCTCTTACCACCTCTTAGATGTGTCTGAGGCTTCTTTTTGGATAGCAAAGGCCCTGTTTTCTAGACTACAGATTCGTTTCACAGATGCTGGTTCTCCTTTGATCCTTGCCGTGACTTTGAGCATCGAATGTCCAGTAGCAAGGGTTTCGGTAGGTGAGCTATGTATGTACAAAGGGTACAATGATTAATACCGGACTTGTTTGTTCCGTCTTTGATGTCCGTTCATGACCAATGCTATTGTAATTGTGATTGAGGCCACTTTTTTGCACTATCACTGTGTGACGTGCAAGGTGATACGGGCGGCCATTTAATTATTTATGCGGAGGGACACTGATAAATTTGTATTCTCCAAGCTCCACCAAACTTCCCCAGGGTACTTACTCACCGACTATTGTATAAGCATGCATGTGCGGGACAGTCCTCTTCCCCGACGCACGATAGATGCAGGTCAACGGCAACCGGAAGCGTATGTATGCAAGTGGGACAACCCCGCCGCTCATGTTCGCAACCCAAAAAATTTATTTTAATCGGGAAGGCGCTCCCATTCGTCACCATCACTGTCACTACTGTCACTAGCAATGACATAGGTATATATATATATATATATATATATCCTTAAATGCTCCCGCTTATTCTCCACAACAGTCACGGATGCACGCCATTTTTCCTGTTTACCTCCTACATCCTACATCATACATCATACATCCTGCATCCTCCCTCTTCTCTCCTCACCTTATAGCTAGCTTCTGACCACCACTACCACTACCACAACCACCACCACCGCCGCCGTCGCCATCATGAATTGCCCATCGCGCGTCGATCCCATCTACATGGACGGGTACAATCAGAATCCCAATGCCCTCAACGCCGATGCCACAACGAGAGCAGACCTCGACCACATGGCAAATGCCCGGCGTCAGCGCGGCCACCGTATAGATCCCTCGGACGGGACCGTAACCGAGATAGAAACGAACGAGCGGCAGGCCACCGAAGATGATGTGGATATCAAGCGGAAGGCGCTCGATTACCAGGGCAGCATCACAATAGGTGATGACAAAGGCCCTGGCGCTGCAGTTGGGGCTCTCTCGGGATCCAGTAGTGCATCTACTACCCAGCAGCGCAACGGCGGCCGCTGGACTTTCCGTGGCTTGTATCAGAAACCCGTAAAGGTCTTGCGCAAGTACGCAAGATTTATTGGACCTGGGTTCATGGTCTCTGTTGCGTATATCGATCCAGGTAAGCGAGTTCAGACGCACGTCATCTTCACGTCTCGACCGGTCTCACCAACTTAAAACCAACACAAGACACTTTCTTAGCATCCATTCATATATATTTCAAGCCTCGGGAGTAGACTACTGGCAATTTCAAGGCCAATTGCCATCTTGAACAACATCAGCGTCACACAAAACCTACCTGGGTTAATTTGTACTTTTTTTGCGTCGAAATACACGTAGAATGTCTAGACGCTAACTCCTTGTTCAGGTAACTATGCTACCGACGTTGCAGCTGGTGCATCGTTTAGGTTTAAACTTCTTTTCATCGTGTTGATGTCCAACATTTTCGCCATCTTCCTTCAATCCTTGTGCATCAAACTGGGCTCCGTTACGGGCATGAACCTTGCTGAAAATTGCAAGGCTCATCTCCCGCCGTGGCTCAACTATGTCCTCTACTTCTTTGCAGAGTCAGCCATCATTGCAACCGACATTGCCGAGGTATGTTTTCATCATGGAGAATAATCATTTGTATTGTACTGACCTTCACAGGTCATTGGCACGGCAATAGCCCTCAATATCCTTCTTAAAATACCTCTCGTAGCTGGGTGTGCTATATCCATTGTCGATGTGCTCATAATCTTAATCTTTTACCGACCAGCTGGTTCGATGCGAGCTTTGCGGACATTCGAATTCTTCGTCATGGCATTGGTCCTGGGCGTTGTCACTTGCTTTGCCTTCGAACTCAGCAAGATCAAAGCGCCGATAGGTGATGTTTTCAAAGGCTACCTTCCCTCTTCAACGCTCGTCCAGTCACAAGCGTACGTCACTCCACCTATGAGACTTATGTTATAGATACTAACGATCCAAAGACTCTACCAATCTTGTGGTATTCTTGGAGCTACTGTGATGCCTCACAGTCTCTACCTCGGCAGCGGCATTGTACAGCCGCGTCTTCGAGAATTCGATGAAGCAAACAAAACCTCCGACAGACTTGAAAACGACTCACTTGACGACGAAACCAATTACAAACCCTCTCTGTCCGCAATTCAAGCCTGTATGTCATACAGCATTGTCGAGCTAGCACTAAGTCTGTTTACCTTTGCTTTGTTCGTAAACAGCGCCATTCTCATCGTCGCGGGAGCATCACTCCACGGGCATCCGGAAGCTGATGACGCCGATCTCTTCTCGATCTACGCGTTGCTTTCACGCTCTATTGCGCCTGTAGCCGGCACTCTTTTCGCATTAGCTCTTCTCTTATCCGGTACATCAGCGGGCATTGTTTGCACCATTGCTGGTCAAATGGTCTCCGAAGGTCAGCTCAACTGGAGTGTGAAACCTTGGGTCCGTCGTCTCATCACACGTCTTGTCAGTATCACACCCAGTATCATCATTGCTGGCGCGGTCGGCCGTGAAGGTCTTGGTAGGGCCCTCGAGGGCTCTCAAGTTGCCCTCAGCATCATCTTACCATTTGTGAGTGCTCCGTTGCTCTGGTTTACGTGTTTTGGAAAGTACATGAAAGTGTCTGTCCGTAACACGAATGAATCGGTGGGCGAAAACGAGGGTGCCGGAGGAGATTCTGTTCAGATGAGAAATCACTGGATCACGACTGGTTTTGCATTGGTGATCTGGGGCGTCATTGTCATTATGAACATTGCTCTGCTAGTCCTAGTCGGGTTAGGAGTTGCTTAATTGCACACCCCGAGCACCATCAAGGTGTCCATCGGTGACATGATTGGGACCTGGTGTCGATTGGTTATGGACCAAAGGTGAGTAGGACACTGCTGGGTATTTAATTACTACATGGCGGATTTGAAACAGTTCCGGCCTGTGAATTATGAAGGGTGAGAACCTTCTTTACTGTTTGGTGTGCGCGAGGTTGGCGTTGATGACGGAAATGTGCACTAGGACAATGAGGGTGGTATGATGTATCTTGATATTTCCTACGAATGAATACGGTGCTATCTATTGTTTTATCCCACATAGCAGTCTTAACGGAGGCCTTCTATAACACGATGCTCTCGACCTCTTCCTCACTCTCCTCTTGGGACACCTCTCATAGGAGCCATTCAACCCCCTTGACCTCATGCACCTCTATTGCCTCTTCCTGTTCTACCTCTACCCCTGCCTTCTCTATCCGTCCTCCCACCACCTCTACCACCTCTACCACCTCTCTGCGGCCCGCCCCTAATGGCAAGCTCAGGCTCCCGTCCACGACTCCACCTCTCCGCCCCGGCACCAGGATCCTTCCACCGCTCGTCCAGGCCCCTAAACCTTGCATAGTCCCTCAACTCGACATTCTTCCTCACACCCATGCTAATACCGTCTTGCACCATCAGTTGCATGCCCAGTCCGTCTTCGTTGCCTTGCTCGTACATTCCGAGATTCAGCACTTCGTCGGAGGGGTTGTAGGTGGATTTCACGTCCACGTGCTGCGTGTCGGGGAAGCGCCGGACTATGGGGGATAGGAGAGGGTCCGGGTGGGGATCGAGGATGGAGAGGAAATGGAGGTGCATGATGGCGCCTTCGATGCCGCAGTAGAGCGAGGGCGATGTGGGCGAGGGGATGGAGAGAGAGTAGACGGGGGAGTCGGCTATACGGGGCGCGCGGTGGTTGGTGTGACTACCGCGGGCCGAGTTGCGCGGGTTGAGGTACAGATTCCAACCGCCTGTGTTGGGGGTGCCGCGAGACGCGTTGTCGACGGTGGGATTGTACGTCATATCCTGAGACTTCTTGAGTGCCGGCGTGGTCTTGGGCTTTGGATTTTGCCCACATGCAGGCGGCAGGTGGTGATATGCGTGCGATCCCGAGACGCGAAGGTCGAACACCTTGAGCATGCTGTGCATCGAGATCCCCGCTACCACTCTCTCCAGACCCTGCAGTGCGAGGGAGTAGATGGACGAGTCGTTTGTGACGTCCCAGAATATGGTTTCGTAGTCATTCGGGCTCCTCATATCATGCAGTCGTACGATGCCATCGTGGCCTCCGGACAGGAATACGTTGCCGCCCTCGGACCCCCCGCCAGCCTGCGCATCGGCGGGCACCGGAAGTATTGGATAGATCGACGTGCTTCGCGTGGGTTGAGCATTGTTCCTGTCTCCGCTCCAGAACTTGAAATCCAGGCTGAACTTGCGGAGAGGTTCGGCGGAGAATCCGGTCGGTATGACGGAGTAGACTTGGATGGGTTCGTAGGATAGGCCGAGGCCGATGGCAAGGGTGGAAGGGGAGAGGAAGGTCGTGGACCAGAGGCGGCCGTTGCGGGTACCTGGGATTATGGGTGTGGCGGTGCTGATGGGTCCTTGGGCGGTCTCTTCTATCGAAACGTCCGAGTCCGAGTCCGGGTCCGGGTCTGGGTCTGGGATGACATTGTGCTGGGGTTCTTCTGTTGTCCGATCACTTGACTTGAGAGCGTAGAGGGCTATCGTATCGTCTCCCAAAGTCGTGGCCATTAAAGGGTCGGCGCACGATGAGATGGATAGCGAACCGACGACTCGGCCCTCCGTTGCATACTTTTGCTCGGATAGCGTCTGTCCCTCTGTGTCAACGCGGAGGAGCGAGAGAAGTCCGGATGCGCTGCCGAAAGCGATACCAACGATATCTTCACCATGTTTCTGGTGCGGTCGAAGTAACTTCAACGCCGTGATGTCATCACGACCCTCGAAGCTTTGGGGAATCTGATACGTGTACCACGAGTTTAACGCTCGGAAGTCGTCGAACTTGTCCAGGTTCTCGGTCCCAGGGTCCTTCTCATTTTTCCGTTCCCAGATACTCTGAGCCTTCTTTCCCGTTTCTTTCGTCCTGAACAGGATATGTGTGCCCGCTGACCAAGCCAAAGCCTCCCTTCGATCACTCCAACATCCGCCTACTATCTCTTCGTAGCTGTCAATTTTGGGTTGATATCCCATGGTTTGACCCCGAGAGCCTCTCCATTGTCCTTCATTCCACGTGTTCAAGCTTCGAACTTTTGGCCCGGGAGACAATCTGCGTGCAACGAAGGCTTTCCTATCCCAGTTCCGGTACAGTGTTGTTATTCCATGAACCGAGTTTTTGGCATCAGAATCGAGACCCTCGATGTTGAAGCGTCCTTTTAGAAAAGCCTTCCATCCATCGAGTTTGGTGTAGGCATGGAGACGGCGGCTGCTGAGTGCGAGATTTAGCACATCGGATGGGCGCTCCAGGTAACTCGACACGAGAGACAGTATCTCGTTCGGGAGATGACTCAAGGTTGGCGTGGCCATGGTGCGGGACTAGCCGTATCCAGTATTAGGCAAAAAAAAAGATCAAATAAGTTCTAATATGTATCCCCTGGTGTATCTGCCAGAGTAGGTTTTGCGCTGGAGCAGCGTGTCCCAAGGAAGCGATGATGTATTGTAAGCGGATGCAGTAAATTGTATATGTGTGTATTTGGCCGAGCAACCCGAGCAACTAGAGACAGCGGGGGTTACATATCTACTGTCAAATGTCGCATTGCTGTTGACTAGAATGCTGACTGTTCTTCTTTTTTTTGAAAATTGAAGCCGAATGACTCATCAGGTTCATGACTCGGGGTTTTGTTTTGCGAGGCTTACATACGCAGTCACGTACCTACAGCACGCGTATCGAAGTGGTTAGCCTTGACTTCTTGTTTAATAATTACTCAAAGTGTTTTTATTTCTCCTCTTCCTCCTCCTACTCCTACTCCTCCTCCTCCTCCTCCTTCCTGCCAACAGACTCCCAACAAAACCGTCGTATTCAGTAATAATTAATACTCCGTGTTGACAACTCGGCTCGTTTCTTTTCTGCTGCGCCCCCCAGTTGCGTTGTGGGCGTTCGGCTCCCCCTCGAAGCCGCGATATTAAATGGAGACGACAATTGGCCCCAAACTTGATTTCTATAATATATACCATCTTTTCTATCATTAGTGCAGTGTTTGTGGCCGGCATTCACCGACTTACATGTCATACTTTGTGTCCAACACTCATTGCTCAAACCGGCTTGGTCGTCGTCGGGGTTCAACAAACACCCTGGTCTGTCTGTCTGATTACAGCCATCGACTAATAACCCGTGACGCCAATAATCATACACTTGCCCCCACCCACACGACGTCCTGAGATCTACAATCCACGATACCTACTCCTCTGTCCCTCACCACTCAGAGAGAGACGCCTTACGACCGTCGAATTCGATATGGCAGACACTACCGTAGCCGAAGAGAAGAGAGCCGCCTTGCTCCTCAATGCGCTCGGGGCCACGATGAGCCAGCTGCGCCAGTCAATCAACGCCATGCGCGAGCTTCTCGATCATTTCAAAGACCCCGACCGGACCTTCATCAACTTGATCGCGCAACTCTCGGCACTGAAGTCGAAGCTTGGCGAAATGTACGACGGGATGCGCTACGCCATCAGCGACATGCATCAGCAGCTTCTCTTGGATATGGACCTGATCCTGCACTCTTGCGGGATGCTGATTCACACCTTGGACCAACTGATCGCCCATGTTCACCAACCAGACCACGACAAAACTGACTGGGCGATCAAGTTGAAGTTTGCAGTCGCCAGTCGCAGCATGAATCGATTAAGGGGCGTTGCGAAGCGCCAGACCGATGCTGTCAATCTTCTTCTCGCTGCCTGCAAATGGTGAGCCCCGCTCGTCCTATCTTCCGCCTTGCGGAGATGAAGAAATCTAACTGTTTTCAGTCACACAACAGCACAACGAAAGATCTTGCTTCACAAGAGCAGGCAAATAAGAAGGGCGGACGCGTCGACAGTCCATACCTTGGAGCGGACGTCTCGGTGGAATAGCCGGTGTCTCAGGTATCTTACCCAGCTCTCGCGACTCATTCAATGGTCCCGTTTTTTCTTTCGCATCAAACTCTTGGGGAAAGTCAATCCGGATGACCTCCCTACCCAACAAGAATATCTGGATGCTGCCGCTACAATGAGGTCCGAAGCCATTGATCGCAGATTAGAGGAAGACGCGACAACTCTCCGCCGGGAAACAAAGCTAGTACTAATGGGGCAGGTCAACAGCGGCAAGGACTTGATTATGAGGCAAATGAAGCTTCTTTATGCGCATGGCTATCCGATAGAAGAGCGCGTCGGGTACACGCTTGGAGTACGAACGACAATAAGAGTTCTCATTCAAGCCATGATCGATTTGCTCAAAGATACCGGTGTTGCGCTTTCAGACGAGCTGAACCAAGAATTTGCCGTTTTGCTCTACGAGGTGGAAACTGGAGATGGCGAGAACATCACACTAGCAGCCGTCCGCGCAATCGAGGTCATATGGGAGAGCGCACAGTTCTCCAATGTATACGTCAAGAATTTCGAAATCGATTTTCCGCAGTATTCTGCATATTACGTACACGAGGTCCGCAGGATCTCAGCCAAAGACTACGTGCCAACCGAGGCCGATATCGTTCGGTTGAACCAGACAATCGGGGGAATCGAAGAGTTGCGCTTCTCCTGGGACGAGATCGATGTGCATCTTTTCAACATTAGCGGATATATTCCCGACCAGTTCCGCAATCGGTGGTTCCATCAGCTCGAAGGCGTGACATCGCTCATTTATACAGTCGACGTAAGTCTGTACGATCGCCCATATCACGGCCACGCAAGCGAAAGTCAGCTCCTGGATGACTTTGCAACATTTGAGTCGTGGGCCAATTCTCCAAATTCCGTTGGATCCTCCATCATACTGCTTTTGAACAATTTTACTCGCTTCAAAGAAAAGCTCCCGCACTCTCCACTATCGACATTCTTCCCAGAATATGAGCCCGGAGATAATGCCGAGACGTCTGCACGAAAATTCATTCTACGACGGTTCAAGGATGTGAATAAGAATCAGTTGAGCATATACTCTTTCTGGGTTGATCTGGATATGAGCGACAACCAGCATCTGTACGCGGCACTCAAAAAGACACTGCATCATATTCAACAAAGGAAAGCGCGGAGCGAGGTATTGGCATCGAGCACAGCTGGCATACGTAGCCCGCCGCGGTCAGCGACTACTGCTATCAGCAGTGCGGGTTGGAGCGCCACAGCCACTTCCACTACGCTGTCGAAGTCGAGAAGTTTACCCTCTCGGGGATAGAGGGGTACACCATATTCGAACGCTTCTTTTCTTCTTCATCCGGCGTTTTTGCGATATACCAGGCTTCTTCAAAGAGCCATGTTTTCCCTTGGGTTTCATTTGTTCGCAATACCTATCATGTCACGGACTTCTTGTTAGCCCTGTTTATCTCTTTGTTCTTCGTGTAGCGCAACCTGCTGTATATCATGTGTTTCTCGACGTGGCGGATTGCATATCTAATATCCTTCCATACCTTCTACCTCTCACATACCTTGGAAACTTTGATAATGGTCTTCTACGGCGTTTTGTTCTGGTTTGGCAAAGCATCCGTTGGTACGTGCGTCCTATCATATCGCAGCAAACGCGTTTGTGTATGTGATAGGTCAGCCCCTTTGCCAATTTACATTTAGCGTGCAGACCATCCAACAACCATCTGGGCATGCTGAGGCAACAACATCAGTGCGCACTCAGCTTCGAACTAACAATTCTCCTTTTGAGACGACGGGTATTAAGGACTGGTCGTTTCTCAAGGTTTGGCTCGAGTGTTCCTTTCTCATCCTTCTTGAGCACATTTTCTTTCTTGTTGCTACGATTTCTTTTCTACTTAGATTCTTTCACATCATATACATATATATACATATATATATATACTAATACTCCTCACCAGTCACATTCCTCTCTCACCTGACCAGTTTCTCTTTCTAATGAACTCGATCACCTGGTAGTATTCATGCAAGGGTCACGAACGCGGACAAAAAATACGTCACACGGAATTTGATCACCTGCCACATCGTCCAAATACTCAAGCGCTCAAAGGCAACACCGAGACCTCGCCGACTTCATCTTCTATATATGCAAATATCATTGCAGCTGCAAGCGAACAACAACTTCATATCCATGATGCGTCTCATAACTATCTTCACCACCCTCCTCCTCACCGCCATCACTACAACCACTGCACTCCCCGTTTCGGATTCCGCAGCTAATCAGTTGTCAACCACCCTTGTCCCTCGTGGCTCAACTTGCGGTAACGTCTACATTGGCTACAACACCCCTGTATGGGAGGATCAGAATCTCGACTCGTCAAATCAATGTCGCCAGTTCTCAATGAGCATCTTCTTGTACAGTGTGGATTCGAATTGTCACTGCCGATTCTATAGGTAGGCCGCACCCCCCCCCCCCCTTCTTGCACCATGTTTGGAGGAAATCTAATAGCGACATAATTAGCAAGCCGAACTGCACTTCCAAGGTGGTGGACGTCTACGGTCCGGTTCCTGCGCAGTATATGTCCCAGCCTACGGTTTCGCGGTGGTATGTGTGTGGTCGGGTGTGAGGGCGTTGCACCACTCTGTGTGCGCTGGTATGGTGATGGATTATCCTTGTCCTTTTGGTCTACGTGTATGCATGGTTGGGACGAGTAATGTTTTCAGGTTTTTCTGCTTGCGTGCATGATTGGGTGGAACAGAGCGTGTGTTATTTTACTGATTACATTCATAGATGGGCTTGGCAATTGGGCTCTTGAATCAATCGCAATCGTTTTCATCCTAGCCCTTCCGGATATGGATGTACTTCGTACGTGCTTAATTTGTAGAAGAGGGGTTAGGAACCTACAAAGTATTCTATATTGTGAGGTTCGTATATCCCTGCCATTCTGCTAAAAGAAATAAAGAGACTTTGTGTGTAACCAAAGTTTGTGAGTGGGATTGTCATTACCAAGAAGAGTGCCTCTCAGTGCTCACTACCGCACCACTCCGCATGTCCTTGTCTGTATGTATACTAGTAGGACTATACAACCAAGGCTCTACACCAAGAAGTGAAGTGCACGGCGCAGATACAGTCAACGTCTCCTCCAAGATCAAGTACTTTTCCTTCCTCTTCCCCGTTACTCAGAGAGGGAGGTTTGTTTCCCTTGCTCACTTTTGCAATCGCAATCGCAATCGCAATCGCCTCCAACACGTCCTCTTCAGAACATGATCAAATCCTCCGTCACGGCGCTCTTCTTCTTCTTCTTCTTGTTCTTGGCCGCAGTCCACATCTCCCTCTCAGCATCCCTATTCTTTGCCTTGACCTCCTCCTCCTCCTCCTCCTCCCGAGACCGAGTAGCCTCCCCGCGCTTATTCCGCTCAGCGCGGCGCTCCTGAAACCGTTCGTGGTGCTTGATCTCGCACATGGCCGCCGCGTACATGGCGTCGGCGCTGAGGTACTCGTCGAAGTCTTCCAGATCGAGCGACACGTTCTTGTCCCGGATGTGTGTCGCGAGGCTCTTGGACACGCAGTGGAGGAACGGGTAGGCCACGGCGGCGCGAGCGACACTATTGTCGGATGTAAGAATGGGGTGGGGGGGGGGGGGGGGGGGGGGGGGGGGGGGGGGGGGGGGGGGGGGGGAAGGGAGGAAGGGAGGAAGGAAGGAGGCGGGAGTGGAATTTTTGTGAGCGTGTACGTACCGCTTGGTGGGAGAGTCGTCGATGACGGCGGTCGCCGCCTTGGTCTTCTTGGGCGAGAACATGCCGAGATGCATGTTTGGTGAAGGTCGAGGTTGTGTTGTCTTGCGGTTGTTGGGAAATTGTGGGCGCCCCGTGTATATGAGAAGAGTGGTGCGAGGTCGATATACTACGAAGGGGGAGTGTGCGAGCTTTCGCGGCGACGGCGGCGGCGGCGAGGGATTTGGTCAAGCGTGAGAGAGAGAGAGAGATAGAGAAGTGCAGACACAAAGTATGTTCCCAAGTGAGAAGACGAAGGTCTTCCTCGTTCTAGATTGTACGTGATCTTTTTTCAACTTGGGGACGTCTTTCACTTGCGCGAGCGCGAAATTTGATCATATGTGGAAACTTCACAAACAGCACCATCTTTTTTTTTTTGAAGAAAAAAAAAACCAAAGAGCACCGCGAGGGAGAGATGATAGATGTACTGGAGCTAGAACTCGCAAGTGGATAATGCCCCTTTATTTGAAAGAAAGTAAACATCTTGGCTGAGGAGATAGGTTTTGTCTATCGTTCATTGGCCGCAAATCGTGTGACACCTTTCTGTACATGATACTTGCAAAGGTGTATAAGGATCTAAACTCGTATCAAAAGTCTATTTCACCGTCCTTGTCAAAGCACTGAAAATTCTTTCGGAAGAGTCCCTTCGGACGTCTCAGATATAAACAGCACGCTTATGTTGAGTATGATGTTGTTACCTTGCCCTTGACTGTGGTAGGTGTCAGTGTTTGACACTTCGCCGCGAATAAGCATTTGCGCAGGAATGCACAGTTTATGTCGACTTGGAATAGGGCCCTGACGGATATGGAGACGATGAGGATGAACGTACGTTCGTGCCTGTATTTCTGCTCTTCTGTAACCGTCAAATGAACCTAAGACGAAGAAGTCTGCGTTGAAAACTGGCTCTGGTGATGTGATTGTTGATGAGATGTTGGGAGTTGCTGATAGGTCTGTTGTGTGTGTGGTGGCATCAGATGAAGCTTATCCGGGCTTGAAGACAGTTGAGGACGGTAATTTATGCCAAGTATCCAATGGGGTAAATTCCACGATGAGATGTGTACTTGGGGTTGAGATTCGTACATGTATGTGCTACAGGTAGAGTCCATGCTTGCAAAAGGCTGGGGAATAGTAAGGAGGCGGTTATCGTGGGTCGAGATCGGTACGATCACAGAACTAACCATGCTCCTACTACTTGACAACAGGGGGCTATAGTTGCCATTCGAGATGATAACATCTGAGCCACCGATCGGTCTTTGCCCATAGTACTCTGCGAATCTTGACCGATCGTGTCCGTCGTGGCTAGTTTCTGAGGAACTGCCTTGCTGTTCGTCGTTTGGATCCTGATCGCGGAGTAATCTTTGGAGGTATTGGAGCTTATGTTTGCGCTTTTCTCCTATAGTTGAGGTATCAGCTTCTAATGTTACACATGGAAAGACATGACAATAAGGACTTACGGTAGTTTCTAGACGCTATTCTGTTTTGTAGCTTCCGGATTTCGCTGTTGACCTTCTTAGGCTTCTTCCCCGGTTCCGTGCCATCCACAGCCCGTTTTGCCTTCATTCCTGGCCCAGGTCTTGCTGAAGGATGTGATTGAGGGGAAGATGATGATGTAGTCATGGAGCCAGCAAATGGTCGAAACTAATGAGGTTGGGAGAATCATTGTAAAAGAAGCAGCAGCGAGACTGATTAGTTTGAATATTGAATATTTGCCAAGACGAGTTTGCGTATTCGGGCTTATAGCTCTCAGCTTCGAGCCTCGGAAACCCGATCCTAGCCCAAGGCAGTGCAGTTCCCTGTCAGTGCCTTTTCCTGGAGCTGAATGAGGATGCCAGAAATAGCAACTTCACTAGCCCGAGCGGAGGAAACAAGCAAACCACTATGTATGCCCGGCCCTACGCACCAACCAACCTTAACCCTAAATCTACGGCATCGAGCTGGATCAGTAGTGCGGTGTCTAGATCACCATGCTTCTTAGTAACACTGGGTCTAACAGAAGTGACCGAAGTGTCAAATTCGAGTGGCCATCGTTGTAATTTTCATGATCGGCAATCCGGTCAGTCATCCAGAGATTTAATATATACTCGATTAAGAACGCCAGATGGCACCAAGTGATGATTCATTGTGAAAGCTGCGGGCTGACACTGGTCCGTGTGGCATGGCACGTGAATGAATTGAACGGTGAGAACGGCAGAAACGGCGGTGCGGTGGAGATGCAGCGTACCAACAGACGCACATCCATCGGGGTCTGGGAGTGTGATGCCGTCTGGAAGATCTATGAGAGGGCTGAAGAAAATGCCGTGTCGTGTTCCCAAACACTTTCCTCCGCTCTCTAGACGATATGCGGTTAGTACATTTGCCTATAATTGTCATCCACCAATAAGATCATCCTCTGCACAGGATGTATATAGTGAGGCAAACAGAGGCAGATCACTCATCAAGAACGAGGTCACACAGGTACGAGCTATAACCAAGAGTTTGGACTGGGCCGTAAGATAAACTACTTGTCACTCAGTTCAGGAACATGTCTCACCAAGGTACTGCTTTATCCTCTGAGCAGACGGTTCTGCAAAAGGTACAACCTCGCATACGGGCAGATCTTTGCCCGTGTGCGATCTCTCAGATAGTACGCACAAGGTCTTCTTTTAATCACTAAGGACATTGAAGGAAAAGTGCAGCGCTGGTTATCGCATGCACGAAGATTGCGATCCATATTGATCTATAGCTGGCCCGATCTGGTTTCTTATTCTACATGGGCTAACATTAAGTCATTCGTCGCTTATCAAGCAGATTTAGCATTCTTCTGAGAGGCGCGTATGGAGCTTTTCTATCGACAACGAGCTTGGAGTATAAAATGGTAGGTGTGTTCACCTATAGTCATCTCCTTTCATCCGTTTCTCGGCTTTTGCTCTGTAGTCGCTCCTTCAATCGAGATTTTCTTGTCTCATCCGGACCTTTCAATACAGTAATAATTTGTCACCTTCCGTGTCAGAATGTTCGGCTGTTCGTTTGGGTCTCCAAACCTTGCCAAACGTTTGTCTAAAACAGCTGTTGCACCCACGTTCGCTTTCCACACTGCTCACTCGAACTACCTCGGGCTTGCCGGTAGCTTCATATCCAGTTCGTATACTTACTTGACATGAATGGTTTAATGCTGGAAGTTTTCTCTAGGCAACAGTGCCGTTTGTTATTTACTAACGCGTTACGTGGCAGGATCGGGAGAACATCTACGTAGGCACTAACTCCAATCATCGGTACTAACAGCGGCGCTGCTGCGAATACGACGACTTGCGCTATCCTCGCACCTCTATCGATCATCCCAACCCTCCGTAGATCCATGACGTACTCCGGAATTGAATGGCCCAACGTAACTGACAACAAATCCCCTCCTGGGACATACACTTTGAGATTCATTCAATCGGTTGTTGCCAGCGTCGCGAGCATCACTTCCCATGTTCATCATGACATCGCCAACTACTATCACCGATCGTATCATTACTACTGTACTTAGTAGAGATACCGCGTCAGCTTTCCCTAATTTCCCTACCACATAAGTGGCTATATCATACATTTATGAGCAGTTGTAGAGGGTATCTGCTAACCCACAGCAAACTGTGACTGTGACTGAAATTGTTTCTGGCACAGTAGGGCCGACAGTAATCATTCTCGATGTTGTCCAATCTTGCGTTCCTATGTCCAGCCTGCAAACTCGACTTCCAATGCACCTGCTTCGACATCCTCATTTGCTAGCACTCCTACAGCCACCAAAACAATATCCCAAAATACCCAGGGTGGAGGAACCACTGGCCAGACTTGTGTTGATTTTGCTGCTTGAGTAGGCATTCATATGCTGTTCTTGACGATATATAGGGACAGCGCCTCTCCCGAATTCCACACTCAAGCTCTCGCCCGATGGCGACTGCGAAGACAGCACAGGACAGACATGCCAAGGCAGTGACTACTGACAGTATGTTGGTAGGAACCTTCCAAAGGATCGGGTAAGCTTCTCGGCCTAATAACGAGGGAGCCTAGAGATTTGTTGATGAATGTGCGTCACAAGAGGGCGTCTCTTGGTTCTTTGAGTCTTGCAAGTGTACATGTACCTTTGCAATCTGGCGTATGCACGTTGCCAAGGATCTGAAATGTGACAATATGCAAGCTCAATTATTCGATTTCAGTGATTTCTAGGCTGGGAATTTAGAGTATTTGATACTGGATTGACCTGCAGCACATGGTCCTTCTGTGATGCGAGGTTGTTTTGTGACGCTGGGCCGCTATTTAGTTCGAGGCTACCCTCTAACGCTAGGTTTTTGGGGCGTTTCATGTTGCTCTTGAACCAGAATGTCAACTCGCTGTCGTGTTTTTTAATACTTCGCACTCGATTTCCCCAAAACACCAAGTCTTGTCGTACAGAGAGACGTACCTAAATCACGTGTGAGGCATTGCGATGACTCCGTCATGAGGCCCAAGGTTTACCCCGGGAGTTCAGTGAACCAACGAAATGACGTGTCCATGCTTTCTACCCGAATAATAATAATAACATTCAGCTACCCCAGAAAGTCCCCAGGATCTCCATGAATACTTTAGAGTTACGAGTAGGAGAGAAGAAAGTATCCATGACCTGTCGATCCTTGTGTTCAGGTTGAGAGCACTTGATCGTAAATACTTGGAAAAGGTATTGAAATGTTACAAAAGCCGAACAGAAAGTCCATGGAACCATCCAAAGTCGAGAATAGAAAGAGCTGGTAAAAGTGAGGGCCATAGCTCTCTCAACATTCAGATCATCGAGGTCAGAGTTTATCCCGAAGCCCGAAGCGAAGGTCCACATAGTTTCCCACCCTTTCCCTGTACAATACCTACTCGCCCCCGTTGCTTGAACAGCACATCATAAATATCAACGCACGCATATAGTAGAATAACAACAAAGGTCATGTATAACTTCCGTCTCCCGCCCTCATCCGGCTCCGTTCCTTCACGCGAGACGGGTTTCTCTTCTCCGTCATAACACACTCTTTTTTTTTTTTGCTCGACACACACACACACACACCCACACTCAGCATACCTACTTCTCAATCATCTTCACACCAAAGGTCTCTCTGCACAATGGCCAAGATGTCAGCCAGCATGGTCCACTCCACCGGAGGAGGCTCTCTCGCTTCATCCACCGGAGGAGGCTCTCTCGCTTCATCCAAAAGAGAAGGGTCTCCCGCTTCATCCAACAAAGAAGGCTCTACCGCACCATCCAACAAAGAAGGCTATACCGCTTCAACGTCCTCCCCAAAGCGCCCAGACACAGCCGGCACCGAGTTGCTCCTTGTAACAGATCGACGTACTGCCTCTGCCAAATACCTTGCGGCACAACGAGCCGAGAAAGCCTACAAAGCTAAAAAACGCACTGCAGGCGTAGCGAAACATCGTGTAGATGCGAAGGCGCATTTCAGGCAATCTGCGCACCACTTAAACGAGGGCATGAAGAGTTCATGGAGAATTGTCGCGACGCTTCCGTGGATGGCTAGGGGTTGGAAGGAAAGGAGAGTAGAGAAGAAGGAGCTTAAAAGCAGGGAAAAAGAAATGGAGAAGAAGAGGAAGTCGGAGGAGAGGATCGCGAGGCAGGCCGAAACGGACGCAGAGAAAGAAAGGGAGAACGAAAAAGAGGTTGAGGTTGAGGCTGCTGGGATTGAGAAATGAAACGAGAGACGGAGAGAGTGGGTAATCGAACGGCGTTTGGACAGCACATGGGAGAGGGGGAGTCTTCTGTTCTGCGATTCTATTCTACCAAGTTGGTATTTCATTTGTCATTTGAACCTAGTCTTGTACGGAGTCTTTCTCTGGCAACTACTGTTAATTTTTCTTATGTCTGTCGCTTTCTTCTGGTTTTCGTGTTCGGAGATAAGGGGTAGTTTGGATGAAGTAGTAGCAGACATCATTGCCTGTTCGGTTCTATCGGATCACGCACATGGGCATACATCGTCAAACGTTCAAATAAGTAAATGTTTACAGCCAGATGTGTCAAATAATCAAGTCCTTTCTCGCGTTAATAAACACTGCTGCCCACGAATGGTTGAGTAGACAAACAATCGTGACAATTTGATAGCAATCATGGATTAGGACAAGAGTCTAACATAACTTCGCATTAGAGAGCAAGAAAGATCAAAAATCCTCCCTAGGTCATAATATCAACATCAAACATGTACCAGGTTGTTCTAGAGCACAGACCACTTATTCTGAGTCCTAGAGCTCACCTCCGCAACTCTCTCCGCACTGCACCATCGACCTCCAACCACCACAATCCACCACAACTCAAACACCCCATCAATCGCTATGGCCCCTCCCTTTTGGACAATTGGCTGTATCTATGGAGCTACAGCCGTCACGCTCGGCGCTTTCGGTGCCCATGGCCTCAAGAAGCGCATCGCAGACCCCGCCAGGATCGCAAACTGGGGTACAGCAGCTCAGTATCAAGTATTTTGGCCTCCCTATTATTCGTTCTGCCATCCATTGTCTCCGTCTACGATTTGTGAAACCCTACTCCAACTATTATTTGCTTCAATTGCTGACCCATATCCTCACAGCTATTACACTCTATAACCCTGACTTTCGCCGCTGCTGTTGCACCCCAAAACACAGTCGCCATGTCCCTCTTTACGGCCGGAATGACCCTGTTCAGTGGAAGCATCTATCTTCTCACACTCGACCCTCAACGATTCAAGTTTTTGGGACCCGTAACACCGCTCGGAGGATTGTGTTTAATTGGAGGTTGGGTTGCGCTTGCTGTGGGGAAACGGCCGGTGTTTCCTAAAATAAAGTAGACGATCCGAAGATCTGAGCCATGGATGAAGGGGGGAAATTGAAAGAACTGGGCAACGACAAATAAAATGGCAGGCCTTGTTGGTTGTGTACAATACAGTGTAGGACTATCATACTCCTTTGTGAAATCCGCGGACAGAATGCAGATACCCAGACTTACGATACACTTGTGGGGTGGAAACAGTCCGCGCAATTGATATACTGAGACATAGAACAAAGTAATGACGACAAACCAATATTCTCATGGCAGTTCCAAGTTTCCCTGAGTAGGACACAAATGTTAATACATAATCACTATGGTCCTCCTCTCTTTCCTTCTCGTTCCACAACATCCTAGCTCACTTTTCTAAATCAAGTTGCCACCGACATCTTCATAACCCAAATTAAATCGACAATGCACTTCACTACCATATGTACCACCCTCGTCTTTCTTCTATCCGCTAGCAGCGCACTCGGTACACAATACCGCTACACCAAAGGCGACTACACCAAAGACCGCCACACCAAAGACCGCCACACGCGCGTCTACGACAACTGTGGCGAGGTAATCACGAACTTTCATGGGCCCGAGCCTTTTCAGATCGGAGGATGTTACCAAATGTCCACTGCGAGCAGTCACTTCATAAGGGATGGGTGCACCTGCCGGCTCTACAAGTACGTGTTTTTTTTTGTTACTGTGGTTATAACACACCTGTTGCGAGACTGACAGTCAGCAGGAACATGTGGGGATGCTGGGAGCCTGGATTTGCGAATAGGATCTTCAGTGACATTGTTCCGAGTGCGCTTGCATTGTGGTCATATGAGTGCAAAGTCATGGAACAAGAAGATGTACATGACGCGCTCTAGACTTGGAAAGGTAAGTATTGTACAATCCAAACTTGCTCTTTGTAGGCTAATTGATAGCAAGACTATTCAATTGGAAATTGGAGATGGCAAGATTGGACGTGTTGTGTCGACTTTGGAGTATGTTGAGTCTTCGTGAAGTTTGCAAGAATTGAGCTACTTAGGCAAAATCTTAATTGTGGATGGAAGTTTGCATTTTGAATAGAATGGGCAGAGCTTTGTGGCTTTTAGATTAGAACAAGATGTTGTTTGGATGAGATCCGAAGTGTTTCCGCGCGTGATTGTGCGAACGCATGTCTTTTGAGACTGACGAAAAGTTGACCGAGAATTGACTTTACCGTGCTCTGCCGGGCTTTCGATGCAGGCAACAATGATATCAACATTTGAAGGGGTTGATAGAGCTTCACAGCTAGACAACCAGAAGCCTAAATTTAAGTGGACCGGTTCAGCCCTACCGCGCTATCGATAAGCCTTTAGCGTCGAAATTTCCGTGCATCGATCTTCAACTCGACTCCTACCTAGGTACATCTTCACGACTGGTCGCGCAACTCTCCCTCCACGATACCTCAAATCCGCCAGAATGATACGTAAACAAGCTCGCGAGCGTCGCGACTACCTCTACCGGCGCGCTTTGACACTGCAACAAGCTGTATGCTACCGCCCAACTCCCGAATTTCGATTCACCTTCCATCGCAAACGTTCAAGGCGCATACACTGACCTATCCTCCCGCAGGAACTTGCCTCTAAGCGGTCTCTCCTCAAATCTTCCCTCGCATCCGGAAAACCCCTCGATCCTAGTATCGCCAACGATGAAGCCCTTCGGAAAGACTATAGTTCGTCTAACTGCTCTTCAACCTCGAATCCTGCAACCCATTGACAATCCCATGTAGAATACGACGAGAGTCGCGCCGACCGGACAACGGAAGAAGAGCTAGGAATAGATGACGAGTATGCGCAGCTCTCGGGAGTGGTCGATCCACGAATTCTAGTCACCACATCTCGCGACCCATCCTCACGACTCGGCACCTTCGCAAAGGTTCGCACTTTCCAATGTACACCCTTACTTACTCTTCAGTAATATCTAACACATCGAGTTTAGGAAATAAGATTGCTCTTGCCTACGTATGTTTCTTAGCTGGCTACAACACCACGCTTCTACCATAGCTCAACTACCCGAGCTTCAACCCAACCCAACCCACAACCACATTCCGTACACACTGAACTGAGAATTCTAATCATATTTATAGTTCTATTCGGCTTAATCGCGGAAATTTAGTGCTCAGTAACTTGGTGGGCAGCGCGCTGTCTTCTGGTCTCAGTGACCTCATCCTTCTGGTGAGAAAAACCAACTCTAAACAAAAGCCATGATTTTGACCTCCTTTAGCACGAGCACAGAGGTACGCCTACTGCGTTGAGTGTATCACATTTCCCTCACGGTATGTATGGGCATGAACTATTTGAAATATGGCTAGACATACCAAATTTCATGTTACTCCCGTCGCACATCTTGGAACCAGACTGACTTTGTCAACTCCAAGGGCCTACCGCGTCTTTCTCATTGCATAATGTGGTTTTACGAGCCGTGAGTAAACCCCAGATTATATGCTGCACCTCTGGCTGCGATATCAGCGACAGAGATGGTGTTTACTTCGAAAGAACGCCCCACCATTCTCGCTACTATTATACAACCTGAAGAACAAGTTTTAACTTTGAAATACTTTAGGATATCCCAAACGCTTCGAGAGGCACCGTCTCGGAGAGTTATCCACGTATGTATACTTCACCGTCGTCGTCAAGGGAGGGCATACCTCGTATTCTTGGCAATGGTATTTGCTCAATGACTCTGCTGATACATATCTAGATCTCATATTTGAAAACTTCACGACACCGCTAGGAAAACGTGTTGTACAAATCCTGTAAGTAACAACCGACCAATTGTTATGCTGCGGAATGCCGCCAAAGCATTGAAATCTCCTCCGGATTTGGTTTGAACATGTACCCTGACTTTGTGCCCTTCTTTAGCAAACATCTCTTCCCCCCACGAGAAGCCACCAACAACGCAAAACAAGCCGGAAACCGAGTTATCACATTCTCTAATTTGGAGGATTCAATAGAAGTCCGGCATCACGTCTTCGTGCGTACCGGGTATCAGGCGGTTGAGTTGGCGGAGGTTGGCCCACGTATGTCTATGAGGTTATTCGAGATCAGGGCTGGAACGTTGGATTCTAAAGACGGCGATGTCGAGTGGCACCTAAACCAGTACACCCGAACGGCCAAGAAGAAGGACTATCTTTGAAGATCCGGGTTGGAATACGTATGACAGATGGCAATACTTCTAAGCGAAGATTGACACGGGGCACATTTGCTCCGCAATCAGGATAAAGCGGATTTTCTCGCTCCCGGGACTCAAATGTGCACACAGACGTGCAGGCGGTGCGGAAGAGAATATGGAGATGCAGTTACATTCACAATATGTAGCACTTGCGGACGGCGCTGCGGCTTGAGACTTAATTTTCATGTATCTTTGCATTGCCAGCTTGGACATGACATTCTAGTTGGAGGTGTTTGGGAAAAGCAGATGGCTAGATATTTACCCAAAACTTTCCTCTTCAACATCTTGGAGCATTGCTCCGAATAGACCAGTCTCTAATTTTCGCCACTCGACGGACTGGTAGTGTGAACGCTGTCAGCTCTTCCCCACGCGCGCCCATCCTTTCGCCGACTCCCTCCAAGCCAGCAAGCCTTCTTTCACCCGTAGCCAACTATCTATAGTGCCCACGGATGTTGTTGATGAAGTATGATCATTGAGTCAAATCTTTCAACGCTCAATCAACCTCGATCGCGTCGCCCTCGCCTTCATTCTCCGTGTCGGTCCTCGCCTCTTTGGTCTTCATAGCCCCCTTATTGACCCTCCCCTCCCTCCTTGCTCTCTTCTCTGCCTCTCCCTCACCCTTCCTACTCTCTTCCACCTCCTCGGAAACCAGACTCCCATCGATCTTCAGCCCGCCGCGTCCATGTCCCTTACCGTCCATCCTGCCCTCAAAGTCCCTGATCCTAATTCTCAGCACATCTTCAATCGGTAGCCCGTCTTCGTTTGTCCAGTGCCCCTCATCTGCGCCTCCGCCGCCATTTCCGCCGCGATTGTTCGTGTAGGTGGAAGTCCACGACCAGCCGTCAGGTAGGTGCTGGCGCAAGATGGAAATAGGGAACGAGTTCAAGTGTGAGAGTGTGAGATGGGTAGAAGCCTGCTGTGTAACCTTCCCTTGTATCCAAGCCCCAACCTTGGGTCTCCAGACCAGGAAACTCGCCGTCGCCCAAAGAAAGGGCGCCGAGTACTCATTGTGAATACGCAACAGCAATTGCTTCGGGGTCGCATCGTCCTCTGAATCCTGCCCTTCTGTGTCCGATTCCTCGTGGTAGTGTTTCGTTTTCCGCTTTTTCGTTGGTCTCGAGTCTTTGTTCGCTGGGGGTGCGTCGCTGAGCTGTACATTTTCGTATGCAAGCACGATACCGCGCGCGGGTGGGTAGTATGATAGGATGAGTGGTGAAAATATTGAGGCGCATACTGCAGTGAGCGCATTTGAGAGGCAGGCGGGTGGGAGCGAGACGTATTGTGTTATCCGCTCCATATGAAGGAGGGAGTAGTCATCTGATTCTTGAATTGGTACCATGTTGGCGAATAGAAGGAGTGTTTTGGGAGTGTGATTTTGTTTGCGACACTGAGTTGAAGATGGGAGAGCTCACAGCTCTAAGGAAAAAAAGTTGAAGTCGGAGATTCGGGATATTCCGCACCGACCATAGATGAGTGGGAATGCCAAGATTTGCAGGGGCATGTCAGGGAACCTTTTCATGAACGCGAGATGTCAACGGTATATTCCATTATTGGACACGAAAGTTGGTAACATTTTGATGCTACCTGCAGCGCAAGTATGCAGATGGATAGTTTCCAGATCTATAAAGAATACTCCATCGAGCTTCAACCTGTGCAACATGCACCATGGATACCTTCCGCTTGCAACGCCTGATGTTCAACACAATTTACCCTGATTTGTAGATACCATAATCGTATCTCGTAGTATATGTTGTTACAAAAAGACCGGAGACACTCGAGAATTGGCAGTAACCGATCTACTGGGGGTGAAGATATACTTCGAATCGTCTATCTCTAACGCTTGCTCTTGGGTGCTGATTTCCGCATCTGTGAGTTGATCGTTCGTTGCAGAGCTTTCTTGATGTCGTTGTTCTTGAATGTGTCCAGGTCATAATAGTTCGGCGCAATGTCCTGTTTATGATTAGCACCTCTTACATGAAGTATTTCCTTCCAAGATACGTACCAGTAACCACTCAGGCTTCACAGCCGTGACCGACCGGATGTAGTTCTTTGTCGTAAGTACAAACTCGTTGTACACGACCCACTCACTCTCCTGGCCTAGCACCGTGCTAGGATGCAGCAGCACACTCTGGTCATCCTTGACCGTTGTATACGACTTTCCGCTGCCATCCCGCTTTGCGACCTGCATGAAGAATCCTGCAACGAGCGCACGTCGAATGTTTTCATAGTACTTCTTATCTTCGAACGGAGTTGACATGAGTTCAATCTCAGAGCGCTCCATGATACGCTTCAGCTGCATGCGAACATTATCAGCCTGGCCTAGAGCACGGAATGACAAAAAGTGGTCGTGACACCACTGCTTAGGGTTTTCCTGCGCTTCGTCCGTCTTGAACGCGTGGTAGACGTTGAGCATGGTGAGATGATCACCGTCCGGATGCGCAAAAAGATCCTTCATCTCATCAGCCCGCTTCCGTTGGGCTGCTGGCCGGACGAAGATGTTGGGAACAGAAAGTAAAGCTGTAAGCGACAGAATCTCATTTGAGCAGTAAAATTCCGGTGAGGTTATGAGCATGACTGCAAGCGCAGGGTCCAGCGGAAACTCGGACGCCATCTTGCCGAGTGTGGTGAGTTCACCCTCATCGTCTAGACAAGAGAGGTAATTGAGCTCTTCCAGTGCACGCATTAACGTCTCAGGAGCCGGCGGGTCCATCAAGTCAAAATGAACGAGATCGTCGACGCCCAGTTTCTTGAGTTCTAGAACAGTACTCGCCAGATTCGATCGCAGGACCTCGGGGTACGTTTGCTCGATCAGGTCATTTTTGAATGCGGCCTCAGTATAAAGGCGGAAGCACTTTCCAGGTCGTGTACGACCTGCACGACCAGCTCGCTGTTGCGCTGACGCTTTCGATATAGGCGAAACGAGCAAGGACTCGACTCGAATCCGGGGGTTGTAAACCTTCTGCTTGCTGAAACCGGGATCCACGACGTAGACAATTCCGTCAATCGTGAGCGAAGTTTCTGCAATGTTTGTTGAAACGATGCACTTGCGCCCAGGTTTACCATTGGGTTTCAGAGGAGCAGGCGCCTGATTGAAGATCTTTTGTTGCTGAGCAGGTGGGAGCGATCCGTAGAGTGGGTACACCACCAGAGGTCCTGCGTCGGCTTCTCTCGTAAGCTCTTGTGCCTCTATATTTATCTTTCTGCACGCGTCTTCGATTTCCTCTTCTCCGGTAAGGAAGAGCAAGATATCGCCCTCGGGTTCGGAAGCGTGGATTTGCAAAACGGTGCGCAAGGCTGCCTCAACGTAATCTCGCTCTGGTGCTGGGGTGTAGAATATCTCGACGGGGTGGGTACGTCCAGGCACGGCGAGCAGGGGTGCGTTGTGGAAGTACTTCTGGAACTTGGTTGCATCCAACGTAGCGCTCATAATAATGAGCTTCAAGTCTTTCCGCCTCAGAACCACCTCTTTCAGCAGACCCATCAGGATATCAGTCGCAAGCGTCCGCTCGTGGGCTTCGTCTAGGATGATAGTACTGTATTTTGTGAGATTGTTGTCGTGCATGGCTTCGCGCAGCAACATTCCATCGGTCATGTACTTGAGCAGTGTGCTCGGACTCGTCTTGTCCTCGAATCGAATGCTGTAGCCGACTTCCTGTCCAAGCTGCACATCCATCTCTTCGGCCACACGTTGAGCAACGGACATGGCAGCTACTCGGCGAGGTTGGGTACAGGCGACCATCTTGCCGTTGATCTGTGGAAGGTCGTCGAAGAGGACAAACTGCGGGATCTGTGTCGTCTTTCCGGAACCGGTCTCACCAACGAAAACGAGAATCTGGGATTCCTGGTAGAGCTTAAGGAACTCGGCCCTCTGCTGGTGCACCGGTAGATCTCTCCGCTTCTTCAGTATACTCATGTAATTGCTCGAGAGCTTCTGGCCGGTGAAAGGATTGAGCGGACCGTCCTCCGCAGCGTTGGCTTCCTTGGCCGTGGTCGCATGGCGCTTGAAATTGTAGAGCAGGTCGCCCGAATTCGAGGGGTCTTCTGTTGCTGGGATCAGTATTCGAACACATTGGTTATGAAAAGATGAGCGCCTACGCTTTACGGGTGTGTCGTCCCAATGCGCAAGGTATGGGTTGCTGCCGGGCTCTAACTTCATCTTGCCGTTGCCGTTGGGCTCGGTTTTGATGCGCTTGACGCGTGCACCATCCTCTTCATCGAAATCGCTGCGTTTGTTCGCCATGGTGGGGGAAGAAATGGTGAATTAATACGTGGTAAAGGGCTCGTTGAGAGTGGTGCATCCGTTTGACGCCTCTAGAAAAAGTTGACGCGCCGGCGGTTCGGCACTTTCTCTCCGCGCGGCAATATTTTTTGTTGGCCTTGGCGCTGAATTGATCACACACGCGCGGCGCGTGGGCAGAATAGCCACACGGGTATCATGTAGAAAATAGTGAACAAGCCTTTTCTCTCTCTCTCCGTCTCTTCTCAAGTCCATTCAGCTTGTCCGTGTCACCGCATTCCCGCATGCCCGCACCTACCTTCTTGTAGTCCCACCCCCGGCGACAACCTCCCCCCCCCCCCCCCCACCATGGACTCTGAAAACGACTCGGCGGAGTTGATGCCTATGTTCTACGTCGGCCATCATGAGACGAAACGGGCGTTGCCTGTGTCGACGCAACTGGTGCACCATGCGCAGGATCTGGGTGTAGGAACAATAGCCCCTCAATTATCTGCCAACGTAGTCACTCACTGCCCCTCTAGTATGACATGCTCACCACGCCCATCACGAATGCCCATTTCCACACGCGCGTTCTCGCCCTCTTGAGCTCCTACAGACAGGCCGTCTCAGACGCCCCGCCCAAACAGATCCTTCCACTGCCCTTGATAGCGGCCCTCGATGCTGTCGACACTCCACTTACCCCAAGCGACACCATTTCGCAACTCGTCACGTTTACAAGCTCTTGGATAGACCTGGCATCCCCGGACCCGGTCATTGCTCACCTCTCCAGACAAGTCTTCAACCTTGAGATAGCATATGCAGCCTTCTGCGGTGTTGTCACAGTCGTGGTCCCTGGGCCAGCTCTCACACATGGCGCAAATGGAGTATCCCAGTTCGCCCGCGCGATTAAAGAAGCTCTCTCTACAGGATCATACATACAGCTACACGTAATGATGCCCATGGACGTAACTAAATGTGCTGAGGAAAAGGAAGACCTAGGAAACTTGGCTCGCTTTATACAGCCAGAGTTTGTAGGACAAGGACAGGCGATGGATATAGACGAGTTCGGTGCATGGGATGCATGGAACGTCATCCGGACGATGTCCAGATACCACAGCAGACTTTCAGTTGCTCTCGAGCTGCCCCGCCGGTTTCCGTCATTGGCGCTCCAAGCCCGCTGGTATTCTGAGCCTGTTCGTCTGCTCAACCTTCCAGCATCCTCATTCCTAGTGAACGCGCGAGGCTCTTTCGTACTCTCGAAGCCACATCAGCACTTCATCTTTCGTTGCATGCGCCTTCGTAGCTCACCATGGCTTCTCCTCACGGACATTGGCCCAATACCGGGCGTCAACGATCCAGAAATGATCATGTCCTACTCAACAGGCCACCTCTCCCCTGAAACAGCCGCAGACGCACTTGGCCCTGAATCTCCCACCATATCCACATCCCCAACTCCCGCTGAGGCTGTGAAAATCCCGAAGAAATCTGGAAAAAAGACGTATGACGACCCAGCCCCTCATCTCAGCTATATCCGATATCTTCAAAGGAATCAGCCAATAAAAAGCACACTGGAGAGATTTGGCGGCGGCTTCCAGGACTACCTGCAAAGTCCCCTACAGCCGCTTACTGACAACTTGGAATCGATTACGTATGAAGTATTCGAGAAAGATCCGATCAAGTATGCCTGGTACGAGCGCGCAGTAGCTCAAGCACTGCAGGACTGGGTGGCGCAGAAAAAGTCGACAAGTTCTGACAACGGCGCCGTAGTCATAGCCGTGACAGGAGCTGGTCGTGGCCCATTGGTCACTCGCGCCCTAAATGCGAGCGAGAGCACCGGTATCCCTGTTCGCGTTTTCGCAATTGAGAAGAATCCAAACGCATACGTTCTCCTTCAACGCCACAATATGGAAGAGTGGAGCGGCCGGGTCACAATTGTGAAGACTGATATGCGCGCTTGGAAAGGCCCTATGTTGCCCGATGGTAGCTACGGAAAAGTAGACATCATCGTCAGTGAGCTTTTGGGCTCGTTTGCGGACAACGAACTGTCGCCCGAATGTCTTGATGGCGTACAGCATGTACTGAACCCTGAGCATGGAATTTCGATACCGTCAAGCTATACAGCCCACATGACGCCTATCTCAACGCCCAGGATCTGGTCAGATCTGTTGTCAAGAAGCACTACCATAGATTCGAGCGCGTTCGATATCCCATGGGTTGTCATGCTTTCCCAATTCGATTATCTCTCCATTAGCTCAGCATCCTATGCCTCGCAGTCACAGTCGCAGATTCCCAAAGATGCCAAAATGAGTCAAATGAAACTCGACTCACCTCTCATTCCCAACGTGCAAACGGCATGGGAATTCTCTCATCCTTTGCCACCTTCTGTACTCGCTCAATCTGCACTTCGACGCGGTGGCTCAGCGATAGGTGGGGGTGGTGGATTCACTGGTGGCGATGGCGCAAACGAACACAATTTCCGGTTCTGCAAGCTTGCGTTCCCGATCCAAGATCAAGGCGTGTGTCACGGGTTGGCGGGATACTTTGAGACAGTACTTTATGCTGGCTCGCAGGGTAGTGTAGAATTGAGCACAAATCCCGTGACGATGGAGGAGAAGAGTCAGGACATGATTAGCTGGTTCCCAATCTTCTTCCCTCTAAAGGTAGGTTTGCTGTCACGATTGCTGTTTGTTCATGCTAGGATTAGCTAACCTATTTTTTTAGACTCCAATTCAAGTGCCAGCTGGCTCAGAGCTCGAGATCAGCATGTGGAGGCAGACGGACGATCGAAAGGTGTGGTACGAATGGCTTGTGGAGAGTTTCGTTACGGTAAACAATAGAAGACTGCGGCTCAGTATCTCGGACCTACATTCTAGTAAGAGCAACGGATGCTTGATGTAGGTGTGTTCCACATTTCTTTCCGAGACATGAGCTAGGAGTCAAATCACGAAGTAGAAAATGGAGGCTCCGAGGGTGTGGGTTAGACGGTATGCCGATACTTCGGCTTTGACCACTTTCGACAAGAATTGCGTAAGACGCACGAATTATGACCTACGAATTATGACCTACGACATGTTTCAATCACTACTTTGAAGGAGGACTTTGCAGCGAAGTTAGCCAAAACCTAGGGGTTGGTTTGGTGCTGCGGGGCACCGATAGTCAACGCATCGCACTGCGTGCTGTAAACCCCCAACATCCAGCAAAAGAGTAACACCCGAAACAAAATCCTGAGTGGCTTCACCTGTGCCACACACCGACCAGACCCTGTGCCTAGACGATTCTATTCCCGTCATTCATTGGAAGAATACACACGCCCTTCCCAATGTACCCTGATGACCTCGGGCGACAGACCAACCACTCACACGGCTTGCACCGTATACCAAGGCTGCGAGTCACCATAGGGAGACATGCAGCACAGTGTTTTCCCCACAGTTTGTTTCACACTTTGTGTAACCAGCAGTTTCCTCCACTACTACTTTGGCAACTGGAAAGGACAGAGAGATGAACGACGGAAACTACGAAAACCAACCAAGACAAGCAAGCAAAGCATTAATGAGTGTGACGGGGGGCGTGGCGAAGGTGTTGGCGCCATTGGGTGCACGTTCACACGTTCACCCCCCACCTCCCCCCTGGGGTATAGGGCCGTCGGTAAGGGAATCCTACAGCAAACGGGTAACCTGGTAGCCAGGTTTCTACAGCGCACCCGCGGTGGTGAGGTACACAGGTAAATATGCTCTGTCTGCCGCTACAGGTTGCCACTTCCTCCATATCTCTCTCGTTTCTTGTCCATTGTTTGGCCATACAGCTCTCGATCTCTTGCACAGTCCTTCATACCAGTGAAATAGTAGATGGACTTTATCATGGGCAATGCACCCAGTACTGCGATATCGAAATGTCTATCCAGCGCCGTTGGGGCCAGGTCGGAGCTCTTGGCCTACAAAGAGACGCCTCTCTATGAACTCCAACATGTCAAACCCTACAATCTCGACATCAAAGTCACGCCCGCGGCAGTCACGTACCCCGAAACC
Source organism: Pleomassaria siparia CBS 279.74 (assembly GCA_010093715.1). Lineage (NCBI taxonomy): Eukaryota > Fungi > Ascomycota > Dothideomycetes > Pleosporales > Pleomassariaceae > Pleomassaria > Pleomassaria siparia. The sequence continues at coordinate 259,902 of MU005782.1, forward strand.
GCGGACCAAGTCGCAGCGATTGTGAAATGTGCTGCGGACAATAACTTCAAAGTACAGCCGAGATGTGGAGGGCATTCGTACGGAAACTACGGTATGATGTCTTGAACCATGATCAAATTGAGGTGGGTTTTCTAACACTCACAGGTATCGGTGGCACAAACGACGCCATCGTGATCGACCTCAAGAACCTCCAGCAATTCTCCATAAATAACTCAACGTGGCAAGCGACTATCGGCGGTGGAACCCTTCTCCGGGATGTAACCAAACGGCTTCATGAAAATGGCAACCGTGCAATGGCCCACGGTACTTGCCCCCAAGTTGGCATAGGCGGACATGCCACAATAGGTGGCCTAGGCCCTACGTCGCGCATGTGGGGCTCTGCTTTGGACCACGTAGAAGAAGTGCAGGTTGTCCTGGCAAATGCATCAATCGTCCGGGCCTCGGAGAAGGAGAACAGCGATGTATTCTTCGCAGTTAAAGGCGCGGGTGCCAGCTACGGCATCGTGACCGAGTTCAAGGTGCGAACTGAGGCCGAACCAGGAGAGTCTGTTCTCTACTCGTACAGCATCCAAGCGGGCAATTCAGCAGCGAAAGCATCGGCGTTCAAGCAGTGGCAGAAGCTGATCTCTGATCCGTTGCTATCGAGGAAATTTGCGAGTCAGTTTATACTGACTGAACTTGGCGTCATAATATCCGGCTCCTTCTTCGGCTCCCTGTCCGAATACAACAGCCTCAACATCTCGTCGCAGTTACCTCAAAAGGATGAGTCGGTGGTAGTTATCAAGGACTGGTTGGGTGTAGTATCGCATTGGGCTGAAGACGTAGCGCTAGAAATTGCAGGTGGGATACAGAGTAACTTTTATGCGAAGAGCCTGGCATACACAAAAGATGATTTGCTTTCCGACCATGCCGTCGACACGCTCTTCGACTACATCGATAAGACCAACAAAGGAACACCCGTGTGGTTCGTGATCTGGGATCTCGAAGGCGGCGCTACAAATGACGTCGCTCCCGACGCGACTGCATACGGACACCGCGACGCGCTCTTCTACCACCAGGCGTACGCGGTCAATCTTCTTGGAGGCGTGACGGACACTATTCGCAACTTCCTCAACGGTCTCAACAAACTCGTTACCGATGCTCTCCCTGGGAAAAATTTAGGCGCATATGCAGGATATGTTGACCCGATGTTGGGAGACATGGGACCTCAGATGTATTGGGGCTCCAACCTTGACAGATTGCAGATCATCAAGAGAGACGTAGATCCGCATGACGTCTTCCACAATCCACAGGGCGTTAAGCCCGCTGCGCAATAGGATGAGGTGTCTCATTCCGGTGGGAATGGGACAGTAGGCAATGGGGAAGCGAATGGAAGAGGAAGCAGTGGGATGCGGAGCGCTATGTGTGGATCGTGGGTCGCTCTCGGTGTGCTTTCGGTATGGGGACTCATTTGGATTTGAGATCAGGTTCATAATAATACTCATTGCTCTTTTCTCCAGTTGCATTTCAATGACTTTGTACAGGACTCTCATACGTTCAGGCCTAGTATGGAGCGAGACAGAGACTTGTGTGGGATCAAATCCCGCGTGTCTAAGCTTTCTGAGGTCAAAGTACAGTACCTCCCTGTTTGGTGAATGGTAACAATCTCTGGAATTTTCCATTACCCTCTGGTACCTTCATTGCTCCGCATCTCGCTTCTTCACCGACTCGCTTTCGAAATCCAGCCCGGCCCTCTGTCTCACAACTCCATAAACACTACTACTATCCATCTTCCTCCCCTTCTCGTCCCCAAACACCTTCGCCTCCTCCATAGCTCTCATACTTAGCTGTCCAACCTTCAACTCTACACTAACCCCCTTCGCAACCCCCATTCCAATCCCAACATCCTTAATCCCCAACTCTAGTCCCGAACTCGGAGCCTTACCTTCAGCAGGGTAATACGCGCCAGTAGTCAACCGCTGCGATACACCATGCGCATACGCACCGAAATTCTCCTCGGTGAGGCATTCAAGAACAGTAGCAGCAAGCCCAGACTTCTCAGCTAGAACATGTGCTTCCGAGAGAAGAAACATGAGGCCCGCTGTGATGAAGTTGCTCGTTGTCTTTAGGAGCAAAGCTTTTGACGGATCGCTGTCTACTTCGATGACATTCCGCGCAATAACGCCTTTCAGGAAGGGCGACACGATTTTAATGGCTTGCGGCGGTCCGGCAACGGCCATGAGAACCTTTCCTGCTTGGGCGAGTGGGGTAGCACCGAACACGGGTCCTGCGATGAAAAGGGCTCCTGCTTCTTGCACCTGGATGGATACAGAGGACGTTGTGTCAGGGTGCACTGTAGTAGTGTCGAGGATGATTTTCGAAGTGACAGAGCCGCTGGAGAGGATCCCTTCGATAACGGTCTTAGATGCTAAGTCATCGCTGACCTGGTCTCTATTGTCAATATTCTGTCTCGTGCTCTGTAGGACCTTTTAGTGCGAATGCGCATACCGATATGAAGATCACATCACTGCTCTGCGCCAACTCGGCAATGGACTGTCACGGCACACCCCCTAATCCCTCCAACGGCTCACCACGTGACAGCGTGCGGTTCGAGTACCGTAGCGCGGGGAGGTTGTTTTCGTAGAGATGTTTTTGAATGTTTTGTGCCATTGCTAGGCCCATTGAGCCGAGGCCGATCCATCCCAAACGAAGAGGCGTGGGGTCAGCCATTCGGAATCGGAGTTGATCCGGAGACGGAGTCGAATATCTATCTGTATGTATGGAAATGAGGTAAGATTATTAGAGCTACAGAAGTTGTTGGATTACGTATGCAGTTGCGGGAAAGTGAAGTTGATAAAACGCTAGGAAAACCTTGGCGGATACTCATGGATACCAGCGGATGAACGATGTTCTTCATTGTTTAGGAGTCCGGCCTTTTCTGCAGTATATATAAAAAGTCTGCAATGCATCTATATATGTCAATACACGTCGATCGATTGTGTAATCTCGGATCGCATACCGAACATCCTACCTATGTCGAGAAAGCTCCGGAGCGGCTATGTAATACATAGGTCAACCTTGGTCACACAATACGAGGAAATGTAAGTAATCTCCAGAGTTACTTACCATTCGTATCTGCACCCCCGACAATGTATCCTATGGGAGGAGCGCCCTACGCGATGTCTGCAGATGAGGCCGTGAGGTGTGAAGAAAGCGTCGAATCACAAGGCCTATCCGAATCTGGTTAGATTGTAATAGATGACAGAGCATTAGGAGGATAGGCTGAAGTTACACATAGTCCTGGGCTCAACATTCTTCTTCCTCGCCGTCAACACTTGGTACCAGGAAACCGACTCTTGATGGAAACATGAATGTTCAAAAATGTAGATGCTCTCAGAGGCCAACCTCAACATGCCGTGCGGAAACTTTTCACATATCTTACTTATGTGAACAATGCGGCCAAAGAGAGAGACAAGGGCAATCACAACAACCCATTCCTGCATCAAAGTTGCTCACATTTGCACCAACGTTTCTGCCTTTGCCATCGTTCTTAATCACCGATAGGCTATCATCGATCTCTTCAAACAGATCTGATATGCCGTCCATCTGCACGGCACTTGGTGGCATTGCGCTAGCAGAGAGGAGTACACGATGGAACCGAATTGAAAGAAAAACAAACAATCAAGGGAGAATCAATGTACACGAAGACTCATAATGTCAGTATTCTAGAGTGTGTTACTTTTGTCCGTTGGTAGGACAATTGGACGGAAGCGCAAAATCGTGGTGGAAGAAGCAAAGCACTCTTATAGAAGAGAAGAAGAAAAAAACCCCTTATAATATCGTGCCAGGCAGCAACGCGCCATTGCACACCTACGGCTCAGTTTGGATTAGTATTGGAATTGCATCTCGCGATGTAGATTGAGAAGTTTGTGGTTCCCAACCTCGTCCTTTTCTTTTGCACTAGGCAGCCAATTGGGGCCAATCAGAGATGGCCTTTACCACCTTTGCCTGTGAAAGGAATTAGACCCGGAAACCACACGAGGATGATTGTTGCCTGCAGCATTTTCCATATCTGATTTGCACTGTCAGGTTGTTCTTTTTTGTAGTTTTCGCCGGGGTGACATGGGTCAATGCTTCCGTTTGGCTACTGGAATAAATTCTCTCCGAGTGAGCGTTGTCTGTTAGCTACAGTGTTGTGTCAAATGAGCGTCGCGAGGTACAAGGGGGAAGAGTTTCAGGCTAATGAAAAAATTGTCTCCTTGATCAATTAATCGTATTATCCCACAGACTCCTCACAGTCACACCTCCAATCCAACTTCCATTCGTCGCATCACTCTTCACCGTATACCCCACCTCACGTTTCTCTCCAGGCAAGAGCCAAAAGGCATTCGCATCGAAATTCAGCACTGCACCAGCAGGATAGTCCAACCACACCCACGCTGCAACTCCTGTCGTTGCCTTGACGGTGAACTTTGAATTTGTCTGAGAGTAGCTCAGCTCTAAGCCAGGGTCGATAAGCTTTGCGTTGGAGAGACGGTCTGCATGGAACCAGTTCTTGTGTGAGAAAGTCTGGGTCGTGTCTGAATTTGGGAGGGTTCCTTGGGCGGAAACCTCCATGACGAGTATTACGTCTGCGGGGTCCTGGTTGGTGAGGATTTTGTCGGTATTGATCGAGAGTACGTTAGTGCCGTTGATGGGACCAACGTTTACATCCATAGATATCGGCGTGTTGACGTCAAGTATCTTGCCTGACCAATCGTACCAAGTCATGTTCACGGTTCCAGCGATGGACGACCAAAGATCGGAGATTACCCAGACCTCGAGGTCCCTCGTCGTGGCATTGAAGAACGGGGAGATGATGACCGGTTGGTAGATATCCTTTGCAACGTAATGCAATACTTTCCACCGGCCATCGTATTCTATGCCTGCCCAGGTAGGGGCTTGCCACTGGTCTTCTAGTTGCCAATATAGGGACCCTAGTTGACGTTCAGATAAGGCACTTCCACGACGATAGTACTGGATTTGGGCACTGTAATAGTCGGCTTGGAAGATCTGTGTTGTATGACACCAAGCAGAGAAATTGGCGAGGGAATCGGCTTTGTCTGGAACCGGATACCACTGCTGAGCAGCAAATGTCATTTCTCCCATTCCCTTGGAGGATTTAGCAAAATTTGTCGTGTTGAGGCCACCGGACGGATAGTGATGGTTCCTTAATGTGATGACAGAGGAGTTGAACCACAAATCTTCGGGATCTACGGCCTGCTGCCATGTCTGCAGCGAAGGCATGGAATGATATCCAAACTCGTTCGCAAAACGTCCTATTGGGTAGGTCGAGTAATCGAAAGCGCGCGTAGAGTTATAATTGTAATGATCTAACAAAGTCAGTGACCTTCCCATAAGCTGAGTCGATATATCCAGAGACTCACCAGTATCGCCATATATCGAACCCGGCGTTAAGTTGTTGTACCTCTCCGTGATCGGCTGCGAGCGTGAGAAGTCCAGGCTCTGCCACCCATTCGACGTACTGGATGGCGCATACGAAATACTCCTCGTGTTGCGGAATAAGATCGGCACGATCGTGTCTAGAAACAATGTTTCATACTCGCGAGTATACCGATCAAGAAGCTCCGGCGCGCTCTGATTAACCAAATACAACTCCAGGTTCTCCAGCTCGTTGCCACCAGCCCAAAATGCTAGTGACGGATGATGATTGACGCGACGAACCTGGTATTCGACTTCTTCTTTAACATTGTCCAGGAACTCGTTGTCGACCGGGTAGAGTGCGTCGCCAAACTCGAATTCACTCCATAACAGTATACCCATCTCGTCTGCTAGATCGAACATGTAGTCTGGTGAATAGGCCCCCGAGGACCAGACTCGAAGCATGTTCTGATTCCCGTCCACAACATTTTCGAAGAGTTGGCGAATTCGAGTTTCGGTCACATTAGCCCAGAATGGGTCAGGGGGGATGAAGTTGGATCCTTTGGCGTAGAACTCGTGGCCGTTGATCTCGAAGTGCCAGTTGTTTCCTGGCGCGATCCCTTGGTCTAGCTGTGCTTGCGATATTGGAAGTTCGTTGAGCACGATGGTCCGGAACCCCATTCGTTTGGTCACTGAGCCGGCGGTTTCCCCATTCACAACAATGTCGAGAGTGAGGTTGTACAAGGTTTGTGGGCCCATGCCCACGGGCCACCACAGCTTCACGGAGTCGCTGGGAACAATAATGCTTCCAGTAATTGTCCCATCCTCTGCTGTAATATTTATGAGTTTTCCGCTCGATATAGTGGCTTCGTTGACGTCCGACAAAACATACGACAGAGATGCATCCGACGGGAGATCTGATCCAAGGTAGTCGACACTGGCTTTCAAGACCCAATCCTTCGTCTGGTCCGGTATGAGTAGGTTCAGTTGCCCCTCGCGGTAGGTATCGACCAGGGTGTTCCGAATATAAACATTCTGAGCCTCCAATTGAAAGACATATGCAGGCAGCCAAGGCCCTGCTGGGGCAAAAGCCGGCCCCCAGTCCCATCCAAAATCGTTTTGTTCCTTACGTATGAATTGCCGATTCGGAAATTCGAAAAGGCCCTCTACTCCGTAAGGCCATGCTGAACAAAGTCAATGAGTGAGAAACAGCTAGACCTGGGGTTGTGTATACTTTCTTGGCCTGGCAATGCCGCAGTGGCGTTTGCTATCACCGTCGCACTACCAAAATTCATACTCAACACCGGATCACTGCAAGATGTTACGATTTCTGAAACGTCAAAGTAGTACTGCCGAAATTGATTGTATGTCGAAGCCACATGCTTTCCACACAGATCTATGCTTGCAAAGGTATCGAGTCCGTTAAATATGAGCCAAGTAGAAGAAGCATTCTTCTTTCTGTGCGAATTAGCAAGTCCTTTGGAGACGATTGAGCTTCTGCCTACAAAGAGGTAATGGGTGCTGATGTGTACGTCCAATTTGAATCGGCGATCCATCTGAGATTGAAGTCATTCAACCCATATAGTGGATCATCAATAACCTACTGGGAGATTAGCTTCAAAGTCTTTCACTTGTTGCTCTCGCGCTTACCCCAGCTGCATACAAGTCCAAATGAGCCTGCGAAGGTATTTTCGCCGGCACCGAGATATTTGTATAATTTGGGCTTGTAAGGGTCCAACTAACAGAGCTCAAGTCCACAGCATGCTGTCCATGGACACTAGATACTGCCGTGGCGGCCAAAATAGCCTGTACAGTACGCCGAAGCATACTTTCAGTGCCAGAGAATGAGTCGACGTTGAAGGAATCGGCACAATTGAAGAGATAGAATATCGCTAGGGCAGAACCAAACTTAATATATAGTGACTGACCCACAGTACTACCCCTAGCTCTATGCCCGTCAACTCTACCCAGATGCATTGCTGCTTCGCTCACAAGCTCGATGCGCAATGATGTAATGAACTTGACTCGCTCAGTGTCCTTGTTACGGTTATCAGTGTCCTTGTTGATTACGATGACAAGGCTAGGTCATTCCGGAATTATAGAGGTGATGATACCGGCAGGAAGATGAGGGGAAGGGTATATTCAAGACGGACTACGGCTGCAGTTGATCAATGGTAGGTTGCATCAGGAAAGGTTCCCGACACGGCCAAGGCCGGTGCGGGGATATCCGACCACGCCTAACTGATACTGGCGTGATGAGAACCGGTTGGTGTGCGATACTTTTTGTATCGGCTCCCATATCGTGCATATGGATTCTTGAATAGGTCGGCATTCGCCATCTGTGAAGTGCAAAAATGGGAATTTAGCGCAGCTATAACATTTTAAAATTCTGCAAGACGCGTAACTTCCTCTAAAATTGTAATATATCTATGCAACATTCATCTTGCTTAACATTTATACTATAATTTGTGTAAGCAGTAATACATAAGTAAGGCTTCATTGCAATATATCGCGCTAATTAATCGCCCACGAGCCTTAATAGATCGATTAAGCGCCCTGATCTATCGCGCCTTGATATATCGTGATATATCGCACTAATCAATCGCCCTGATCTACCGCCCACGAGCCTCGATATATCAATCTTTCACCCTGATCTATCGCGCTATGATCTGTTGCTTTGATACATCGCCTTAATCACCTATTACCCTGACCTAATCCCACCTACGCTCAACCCTTAATCAATCACCTGCAGGTCTACACATGTATACCTTGCTACGCCTTGCAGATTCCATTTATGATCATTTATTGCATGTTATTTATTATATAGGCAAATTTATGTACAGAAAGTACAATTTTAGTTAGCAAGAGAAGTTACGCACACGCACACGTCTCTCACGGAATTTCAAAATGTCAGCCCGCGCTAAAAATTCCCTTTTTTTTTGCACCTCATAAATCAAAGATTTGTTTGAAGGATGTTTTTTTTTTGGGTATTCCATTGTGCAGCTAGCTGTGTTTTTAACTCGAGGAATCACATATTAGTTACTCACGTTCACTGCCACATTTGGCAACCCTTACAAAAGTGGGAATGAGGAGAAATGGAATATCAATGTACATACATACATACATACATACATACATACAGTATTAGTTGATTATGTTAAATTAGACTAAACACTAATTACATAATAGCGTACAATGTACAATGTACAAGAAGAAGAAGGATGCACAATCTTTTAAATACTTACAGGTTGAAACAACAAGAATAATCACTTGATATAACGTTTAGCTCGTAGCACTGATCATCTACAAGCCTGCAACACCCAGAGCCAGCGCTGTGAGCACACTATCCAGCAGTACAATAACGGCAATCAACAGCACATCAACGAGTACTTCGACGGCAAGAATGAGCAGCGACAGCGAGCTTGTCAACGGGTTCAAGAAGACCAAGAGTCCAGCAAGACCCAGGATCGCGACTGCACCAGTGACAGTGGCGAAGATCTCGGTGATGATGAGAGAGAGAAGCACGCCGACCTCGGCAATCTGGCGCTTCTCCTTGGGGTGTGTGACTTGGACGCTGATGGAGCGCTCAAGGGGAGATCGTTTTGCGGAGGAGCAGGGTGTGATGGTTTTCACGGAGGAGGTGGAGCTCTTGATGGCGTCGGTAATAGAAGTCAATTGAGCGCCGACTTCGGCAATGGCGGCTGTGTTGTTGGGGACAGAGGGAGAGGTGGAGAGAGTGGCGAGAGTGGCATCTAAGATGGTCAGACAGGGTCGAAGTTTCCAATCCGAGTGTACTTACTGATAGCTCCGGTGTAGGTCTGAATAGTGGCATACAGATCGGTCAGGATGCTGACGGCGTCCGCACGTCGCTCAAGAACGGGGCTGGCGATGGCAGAGGTCACAAGAGCGATGACGGAAACGTACGAGAAACGCATGTTGGCGGCTGCTTGGGCGCTGGTAAGAACCGGAGGGGTATGAAGTTATTAGTGATGAAAGTGCTAAAGTGATGATGGGGTAAAATACCGTTAGGGATTTGACCATCATCTTATAGAGAAGGGTCAGATACTAGCAGCCAGATCTGTCTACATGCTGCATTGAATTGTTTCTCCTTGCGAACAAACGTCCGACTCGATGTTCTCGCCATCGTCGTCATTTCTGGAGTTCCATCTCTATTAGGTTTGATGTCTGTTAGTCAATACATGGTGTGGCAGGATGGAGGAAATTGGGCATCGACTCTGAAATTAGAATGACGATGTTCGTGTGGTTTCTATCCAATGGGCGGGTACATAATGACGGTGCATAGGCCATATTGTGGTATCCCTGTAGCCTCTGGACCCCTCTAGATTCTATGTACATGAACTCCCTCCTTCTCCTATGCAAATGGATTGTATCGCGTAGGGTGCTTACCTGATCTCTACGATCACCTAAAGGGTGATTACATGGTCCTTCTGATCATCTAAGAGATGATCACACGATCATTAGTGATCACTTGGATCCTGCTTACATACATGATCCTTGAATCTACGGATAGACGTTTCCCCGCTCTGTTTTAGCACTATATGTATAATCTCCTTTGTTACATAGATTGAAGTAGTCACTGATCAATTCACTTAATACGCTCGATTATATAATCTACGCTTTTCAGCTTGTTTCTACCTCCACAGACTCTTATTGGTTTAGATCCTGCTTGTCCCAGGATTCTAGAATCAAACAAATTTGTTTGACTCGTGTCGTGAAAAGCCAGCCAGCTCTTCAGCAATCGCTTATTCCAATGAGGTTGAGAGGGTTGTGTTAAGAAAGATTTAAAAAGAGAGTAATAATTATGCTAAACATGACGTACAGAGAGGTACATACATCTGCCCCGTTAAGCGAGCAGATCCATCGGCCATTTTTGGTCTATTAATTTGCTTGCCCCTTGCCCAACGTCACCGAACATGAAAACAGGAAGCAGGGAAAAAATGAGACAAGGATCGACCCCAGATGATAAGACCCCACATAATGCCTGTCGTTGCTATTAATCCCGGAATAAAGTTCCTAGCCCCCCTAACCGAGCAGTCAATACACATGGCCCGTGCCCTCCATGCGATTATCGTAATCGCATTGTCACGACGCATCGAAGAGAGTCCACCTAGGAAAGGGGGAAGAAAATGACGCGGTGAGGTTTGGGGGTTGGATTTGGGATGGTTTCTTGTTGGCTCGTCCGTACTCTTGCGTTTCCCTGTGGACAGTGCACAACGCCGTAAGCATCTCATTCTTGATTCAAGGCACTGTTTAGCAATCTTTCCATTTAGTATACTACCCAGCCAGCCCATTGCGGGCTCGTGTTATCAACGTAGTATTCTTTCCTCCCTTTCACATGTCCTTCGACATCGCCTGCCACGTCAGAAAACGATTTTTTCATCTCTGAAGAAGTCAAAGGGAAAATGGTCCTAAGACCGTTGAGGAGAGATAGTCCTCCAACAGGCTTCCAAGTGCGGGCTCGTTCGCATATCAATCCAGGTCTTTTGACAGAGCTGGGAATTGCGAGCAGACACCATGTATCGACCGAAGCTTCTGCACGCGGAAGTGTAAATGGGAGTCGGGCTCGAGATGAACACAGGATATGTGTCGTGCTCTGAAAACAAGGCGTCTAATGTACTGAACCGCGGGCTTGGGTGCAAGGTCTGTGGAGGAGTTGATCGAACAGAAAGCCGAGTAGAAAGTCCATGGTAAATCGGTAAAGAACAATGCTGTAAGAGCAGAAGAGCCCAAGAAGAGGAGTGACAGTCGTATCCCAGAAATCGTAGAAGATAGGTATTCCTTGGCCATCTCACCATTTCTCTGTATACACAGTGCCCGCGAGATATATTGGAGATAAGCGATCATGCAGGGTTCCCTTTTAGAGTTGAGATCCCAATGCTCGGAATCGAAGTCGAAATCGAAACCGCAAGGCTGCGGGGTGGCACTCGATAAACAGTCTTGAGTCGCAGCCGTGACTTTATTCCAGGGCTCTTAGGTAATTGAAGTCCTCGTCACGTTGTCATTGTTCCATAAACTGCCACCACACCGACAATACAATCACTAATACGTATCCTTTGTAACATCCCTCTCCCTTCCTTCCCATGTGTGACGCTGAGAGAGGAAGCAGGCCCAAACATCAAACGATGATCAGTTCAAACAGTGTCGTCGAATCACACAGGTTGGGGACGGACCCCCTAATTGTTTGGAATGTTTGACCATGGCCCTTGACCTGTCGTTCATCGCGAGGAGTTCAGATACTGTATAAATCGCAATCTGATGTCGATGCCGGTTGTATATATATATATGACAAACTAGAAGGTAAAAGGAATAGCAGTCGCCAGCTGCTCGAGATATGAAAGTTTCAATCGTAGCCATATGGGGGATTGTAAACGCGGTAATTACGGGAGAGAAAGAGAGAGAGCAAAGCATATTTACCGATCTTGAACGGAATAGAGAGAGTGGAAGAAGAGGGGGGGGGGGATGGAGGAATACTGCGCGTGGAGGCGGTTACCTAATTAAATGAGCTGAATTTTGGAACCTCTTATTACCGCAAACAACACTACTCGCTCGTGCGAGTGTGAGTTGCAAGTGGGATTGCTTCTAGTAACGTGGTAGAAAATATATATATAAAAGGGAAATGACACAGAGTAGCGAAATTATAACTACTTTAGGTTCGATGTTTCCTTATACCGACACACTACAGTCCCGTAATAGTTAGAGTTTATGGACTACAATCAAAAGGACCGTTAGTGCTTAGAAAGGATTGATTGGTCAGAATAACATATCTTACTACACAGTAAACACGCGATTTGCAAAGGCGAGCTGCAAGTTAATCAGGAAAGGGACAACCGGGGAACAAACTAGAGCTGTTCTTATAACGTATAGAAGCACTCTTCTTACATGATAAACCACAACGAAGAAGACAGGCGCCAGTGATTTCCATCATCGCAACAACAACTCCGGCTATCCGCCCTAGCTCCATAATCAGACCTTATATCAGTCGCCCTTGCTCTATCGTTTAGGTGTACTCTCGCCTATTTTCTCTGGACACCGGCTCACGTTACTCACCCAAGACTCCGAATCCTCTTGCAAACCCCGCGTCCTCGCCACTTTCGAAGACCGGTTTCGTATTTACTCCCATTGTGCGTCTGATAGGATATACATCCATGCTCTGCTGAAACCGATTGCGATCATACATGTACTCCAAGAATAATTAGTCTCACTCACAAGGCCATCTCTAGGCAACAGCAACGGGTCCGCGGGCGAGCGGGTGGCGACCATTACGAGTCCCTCTTCCGGGTCCAAATTACGGGATGGGACGAGAAAGCGAGAAAGCGAGAAAGCGAGAAGGTGTGTGATGAGGATGAAGAGGGGGTCAGACGGAAGAACCTAGCGAGAGGCGGCGAGTTGCAATATGTTGGTGGTACCAGCTGTCCCGCTACTTGCCACTGCACCGAGCTTGGTAGATTCATACAAGGGTATCTGTGTATTGTGGTCTATCCGCGCTAAAGCGCGTCGGTTGGAATTCAAGCCCTTTCACCGATGGACTGGTACGCGTAGATGTCATGCGACGGGGAAGATGGGTTAAGTGTCTCATTAGAGTGGGATATAATTGTAGTGGCTGGTGAAGCGGGAAGACTGAATGACAGGGATAGAGGTCGCTTTCCCTTGCGCAAGAAGAAAAGAATGGAGTGGGGAAAGGAAAAAATAAGACAGACCCTTGAAAATGTTGAATGAAGGAGATGCAAAAATGCGAAGAAATGCGTCAGCCTATCTGAGATGTGACGAGGAAGGAGGTTGGGATTGGACAGGGATAAAACGAAGAAACAGAGCCTCATTCTTCTGCATCCCTGATCGCTGTTTTGTGGGCTCAGGTACTATGACGCAAAAAGAGGCATTGCCTATGTATGTACCTGACATGTGGACAAATACAGTAAAATATCCTACAAGGAGATGCTTGTTAGAATGCTCTTCGCTAAACGTGCATGCGATCCTGGACTAGATGAGTCAAAAGGCATGACTCCATGGAGACCTTCATGCTGGCTGACAAACGCCTGAGCAAACAAATGTCGCCTCATATATTCATGGATAATGGTCGGAGGGGATAGACCCTTTGCCAGCTGATGCAGTCACCAGGTCAAACCTCAGACGTTTGGTTTTGAGCAAATGTCTGGGAGTCGGAGCTGGAGGGGCAAATCTGGGGTGACGACTTGATTCGTCTTCGTTTCGTCGCTGTCGGTCGAATTGCATCTCCGTGAAGCCCTTGTTGCGCGTCACATGTTTCGTTTGTTCACGATGGCTGTGGGAGCCTGGAGGCGTGACGCGGCGAAGCTGTTGCCTCCGGGAAGACCGGAGCGTGAATGGTGATTTGAGAAATTACATGTTGCGAATTATCGAAATGCAACCATTCAGCAGTTAGCGCACGGCTCCGAGGCTACAATTCGTCGGCCCCGAGACGGCGTTCGCCACACCGTTTACCGCTCTAACTCGGATAGGACAGTTCTATAGGTAAAATGGGCGTCATGTGATCAGAGCCACTGCGCCCAACTGCGTATATAAGCGATGCACAGCCACACACGGATAGAAGGGCTATCCGTCTGACTGATGATTTTGACTGGGCGCTTGGAAATATTTTTGGGATTTTGCAGTGCAATAGTGCATGATGCAGCTAGACAGGCGCATGTTCAGCCAACGCTGCACTCGTGGATGGGCAGTGCGCAAACGTGGCCTATGACTGCAGCTTCCCGGCGATGCCGCAAAGATGCAATCCGCTTCTAGGGCTGGCGATGGTGGTGGTGGTGGTAGTGGTTGCTGGCTGGATCCATGGGGCGACAAGTCGTTATCTCTCGTGAGGCAGAGCCCAATCGCTATTGAGACGGAGGGTGGAGCAAACAGGAAGCTGAGGAGTCATGGAAACGCAGAGGACACGCAGGATGAGTTGTCGTTGATGACGGAGAGATCTGAAGGAGATAACGGAGGGAATTTTGACATGAAAAATGTCTTGTGGGCTCTCGGTAGGAAGTAGAGCCGTCGCGTCCGCCAACATGGGATGGGGGTGCGGGGCCAATGGGGTTACCGGGAAGGCGATCCAAAAAAAATCCAAAATATCATTGTGCGGGCAGGATTGGCGAAATTGGCGAAATTGGCAAAACTGGCAAAACTGGCAAAACTGGCGAAATTGCAAGGAGTGGGTGGACGGCAGAAAAGGAAGACAGCGTGTGTCCGGCGAGCATCCTCATGCAGACGACGGGTTGTGGCGCTCCGCATAGCCACTCATATACGTTTATATGACACTGGAACCAGGTGTCGGTTGAGAATTGCGGTTGAGAATTGCTGCATCTGGACATTGCAGCAGGTCTTGTAGGCAGATCCACCAGGGCACATGGTGAGGTTTGGTGCGTTGTTCGTTGTTCGCTCATGGACATGGACATGGAATCAAGGGAGCCCCCATGCATAGTGGGCGTGGGCTGCGCGTGGGCTGCAGCAGTTGGGTAGGTGTCATCCATTCAGACGTCACTGTGAGATGGATTCTGCGAGACATGGGCGAGGGGGAACAAGGCCCGCGTGCAGAGTTGCGGTAAAGCAATCGACAGCTCTCGAGATTGTGAGACATGAGCAGAGTTTTCACGCGGAAATTTGCTGGCCTGGCATGCCGTCTGCTATACATTATTGTACCTGTACGTTAATATTAATATTGCAGTAAACGAGGTGAGGGTTCAGGGTTACGCTCGAGGGCGCAGAGGCTCCGAGCGGGGGTGCGAAACAGAGTTGGGTGAGTTGAGCCGCACACCAACGACTGACCGGGCATCCCAGCGGCCTGATGAGTCGGGCGCCGTTGCGTCGTTGCGTTGTTGTGTCGTTGAGTGGTTGCGTCGTTGAGTGGTTGCGTCGTTGAATTGGAACGAGACTTCGTGCGCAACTCGACAGAGTTTCGGACAGCAGCTTCCAGGCCAGCGACCCGTCCCCCGCGGCGACGGCTTCACATACTCTTACAAGGGTACAAGGGTATCAGTTCTGGAGAGAGTGAGAGGGACAGGTAATTAGAGAGAGACAGAGAGAGGGGGGAAGACGGAGGGCGGAGGGCGGAGGGTGTGCCGCAGACGCGACCCCATTCACCCCTCGGCAGCCGACTTGGGACGCGGGTGTCCAGGCGTGTTTGGTCGCCGCATTGTCCAACACGCGCCCGAGGAAGCCTCGAGAGCCCGGCCATCCATGTTGATTGCTGATTGTTGATGACTGGAACTGGATGGATGATGGATGATGGATGATGCAGAGCAGGCAGTGCGAGATGTTGTCGCGGACACATTGTTGGTTTCCTAGGAGAAAAAGCTGGCAGAGTTCGGCCGACAGGGAGGGAGCCACGCTGTCAAGTTGACAATTTCTCCTTCTCCACACTCCAACACAGTATGTACTGTACAGAGCTGAGCGCGCGTTGCCCAAGCGTGGCACAGGCTAATATGTACAGTTAACGAGTATCGTGCTACATATGTACATATATATGTACACAGTAAATTGTACTGAGCGCTGCTTACCACTAGTTGACCTTGCCACACGGGATGAAGACGGAGGATGGACGGTAATTCTATCCCACGAGATATGACATGAAGCGTGCGTGCGATATGATAGCCCGACAGAGAGAGACAATTCATACTCGTACAGTACAATCGCAGCGGTGTCGTCGGGCACCAATATCCCATCCCATCGTTGAAGAATAGCAACAGAATGCGCAGCAAGCCTGCAGTGTCAGTGTCAGCGCCGGCGGCTGTGGCTCCCAGAATAATTCCTCCCAATATCGAGCGAGTCACTCTAGGCTGACCCGCAGGTGAGGAATGCCCAGCGCGATCGGGAGTCAGGGGCCCAAGTCGGTGAATGGGAACATGACA
>MU005782.1:276684-379583 GCA_010093715.1 Pleomassaria siparia CBS 279.74
CACTTCGACCGCTCTCGCTCCAACGATCTCACCAACATCAACGTCAAATTCTCTCGCCGGCAACAATTGCCCAACATGAACCACTTTTCTCACTATCCAACTCCTCCTCCCCCAGGATACATGCAGTACGACTACGTGCGCGGAGCGACGCCAGTCTCACCGGCACCCGGCGTCCACGGCTATTACTCGCCTCGCTACGGCCCCCAGACAACGTCCCCGTCCCCCCGCGACTCCCCCAAGGTGCGCGGCCACACTCGACGAGCCTCGCACGCAGCTCCTCCCCCGACGTACTCTTCGTATGCATCGCCGCGCAGCGGGGCGACGGCTCAATTCACTTCAGACTTCTCGTCACCGCGATACGCAACGCAGCGTGCTCCCGAATATGTAAGTGGTGGTTTTGATTACGTTCGCGTCAGCAGGCCTCGTCGCGAGTCCGATGCTACACCTCTCAAGCGCTCCCATCGCGAGAGGAAGCATCGTCCCTCTCAGTCGTCTACATTCGCTCATGCGAAGGTCGTCTACGACGGTTACGACCCAGTCTACGACCAACCGCCGCCGCCATACGAGCAATACGTGCGGTACCAAACGTACGGGAATGCTGATCGGTATCATCATCATCAGGTTCCAATCTATGAGACTCAAGAGCCCAAGCCCAGCAGCCGCGCACGACGCGCGTCTCACACGACTCGCCCTCAGCCGCCACCCACACCAAAGCGCCCCACGACAGCGAAGACGACTATCAAAGCAACCGAAGAGGATGCGCGCCGAGCCAATATTCCCGCGGGCTACTCATACAAGCACTGGGACCCAACCGAGGAACCCATTATGCTGTTGGGCAGTGTCTTCGATGCCAACTCCCTAGGCAAATGGATCTACGACTGGACCATCTTCCATTGCGAACCGGGCACCCCTCTCGCCGAGATGGCGGGTGAGCTCTGGCTCCTCCTCATCCAACTCGCCGGCAAAGTCAAGCGCGCCGAAGAGACCATGTCCAAGATCCGCAAGAAGGAGTCGCAGGATATGGTTGAAGACTTCCTCGAGAGTGGTGCACGCCTCTGGATCCGCTTCGCAAAGCTACTCAAAGCCTGTGAGGATTACATGTGGAAAGCGGCCAAGAAGGAGAGTGGCGACAAGAAGCCACTTGCCATGGGCAAGAACAGTGGCTGTGAGTTTGTCGACTCCATCTTCGGACGGGATCGCGAACTGGAAAAGACGGAGAAACTGATGACGGGCATGCGTCTATGGAGCATGCGCTTCGATGCCAACTGCGAAGAAATTCTTCGACACCCCTCTGCTTAGCCGTCGACACGGGCTCGACGAAGGACTAATGTTTTGTTATTTGCTTGTTTTGCATGTGCACTCCTCTCCGTTGTACTGCGAGATACCCAGTGCTCTCTCATCTTCTGCTTCTGCTTGTAATTGTAATTGTGCATTTTCTTTTCTCGACACTCCACTGCTGTACTGTACTACTAGGTCATGGAGAAGACGGCGGGATACTTGCATCATTGGGCGGGTTCACAGGAAAAGTTTTCATTGCGATATCCCCCTCTCCTATCTTTAGTCATTATTTTTGCGACTGCGACTGCGACGGTGTTTGTTTGTCTGGGCTGGTCACAGACGGATGTTTGTTTTTTTTGTCTGGGTTTTTGGGAATGGTCGGGCAGTGTGTCTTAGAAATGGGATGGCTATACCATCTCATGGGGACCTCGCGGTCAAAACTATACCTTATACCACTTGATCAATTTATTAGCATTTGCGTTCAAGAGCACTTTTTCCCGCAACGTGATTGTTATGATATGCGTGATGGAAAAAATGATTAACCAAGACACTTGACTTCACTAATAAATCCAAGGTGGAAAGTGGTTATTAGGCACATAATGCGGCTATCTGGCTTGCTGGCGGGCTAGCCTACTAGGTAATCTCCACAAGATGCTTTGCATGACATATGGAACATGGCCAAAGGGGGAAATTCCCATGTTTGTGGGAGCGAGCCAATATGATAGCCCACGAGGGCTTGCATACGGGCGTGGATTTTGTCATTGGGCGCGCATCCCTTTTTGGTTGACTCCGTGCCCTGCTGCCGACGTGATGAGTGTGCCGTGTGTGTGTGTGTGTGTGTGTGTGTGTGTGGATGTTGTGTGGGTGTAGTTAACAACACACCCATTCGCACATTAATCATTATCATCGCAAACATGTACCATACCCAAGCTAGCTAGCAATCAACGATGGAATCTTGGCTTCAGCCTTATGGGGGAGGTGTCTGCGCAATTAACATAGGCGCTCGCTGAAGAACGGTGAAGGGGGATGGGATAGTTAATATGCAAGGTATGGCACAGTTCGAATAGGGTGCGTGCGTGTGCGTGTGCGTGTGCGTGTGCGCGTGCGCGTGTGTGTATGCATACTGTGTACACAGTATCTGTGTCTCATGGCATAACATGGCATAGCATGGCATAGCATGGCATGGAAGCCTATGTATGTACACAGTATGGAGAAAGAAGAAGGGAAAAAAAAAGGAAAGCAAATACATAATTAATTAACTAATATTAATAATAATCACGTTGCTTTTGTTTTTTTTCCTTGCAAAAGACGAAACGGAACAGAGCCGCCGGGTGCGTACATCATCATCATCATCATCATCATCATGGCCGGCACGGGAAGAAACAAAACTACAACCAAAAAATGGAAAGAAAAAAAAAGGAAAAAGGAAAAGAAAAAATCAGGCAACGGCGAAGACGCGTGGAAGGGCGGCTGACGAGAGCAAGGGAGATTTGAGGCGCAAAATGTGGGAAGCAAGGTACATGTATGTAGTTAATAGATTAGAGCAAGCCTCAAGGCAAGGAAGGCAAGGCAAGGAGGCAAAGACCAAAAAAAAGAAAAACAAAACAAAACAAAAAGCAACGAGAAGGGAAACGTGCGTGGGTGAGTGGGTGAGTGGGTGAGTGGGAGATGAGATGAGATGAGGATAAGCGGTTGTTTGTTAGGGTCTGTTTGGTTCGGGGTGAAATAGCGATATGAGACCTCCTAATCTAAGCCTTGTTGAATAAGGAGCCGGAAATAGGCGCGTGTTTGGTTTAAGATAAGAAACGGAGGCATATCTAGAGGTGCTAGATCTAGTGTAAAATAAGGTAATCTTACACCCCTACTAGTGCTTATAATTCCTACTTCTTGCCGTTTTAGGCAATATAAGGGCTCTATTTCTGCTTACTACCCCCCCCCCCTCTAGAGTAATTAGCGTAAAGGCTCTATTTTACCACGTAACGTTAGAGTTAGCTAAACGTTGTATTTTTTAAGCCTTCTTGTAATGCTTAGCATAGTAGAGTAATTAACCTTAACATGCCTCTAATAATTAATAACGCAATCTAGCTAGCCTAGCTTAGTGTTTTAGCATCTATTATAGCTGTAATATCCTATTAAGACTATACATATTACAAGCTAACAGGCCTAAAAGGGCGTATCTAGAATAAGGGGAAGGGCCTAAGGTAGCTTAATAAGGTGCTATTAAATCTATAATAGCTATACGCAGAGACTTAACTACGGCTAGAGGCGTATAATAGTCTTATTAACTACTTTATTAAGCAGGAGCTTATATTAGAAGGCTATATTTCTGTATAAGAGAAGGCCCTTATATTCTTATACGTTATAAGTAATAAATCCTTATATTATAATATTATATATTAGTATAGGCACTCCCTGCAGACTATTAGCGCGTTAGTTATATGTCCTAATTATGTAAGCTTTACTTACTATTTAATAGGGTCTTCTATAAGGTCCTTAACGCGCTCCTCTATTTATATAAAGTAGTTATTAAGCCTGCTACTACTAAGGTACCTAACAAAATAGTTAATAATCTAAAGCGTTATCTAGCCTTTATTAACTGCGTAGGAGCCCTAGATAGATCCTATATCTTTATGCATGTGCCTACAGGTAAATAAAGGCGTTACTATAATTAGCATAGAGATCTTACGCAAAACGTCTTTACTGTAGTTAATTTTAACATAAACTTCCTATACGTATTACCTAGCTAGGAGGGATCTGCGTATAACAGCAGGGTAATTAAGGACGCTGTTAAAAAGGGCTTTTTAGCGCCTCTAGGTTAATATTACGTCGCTAACGTAGGATATATAAACACTAATTTAATATTAACGCCCTTCTAAGGCGTTTAATATTATTTCTAAGAGATTGCGCAGGTAGCCTATTAGCCTGTAAACAGAAAGGAGTTATTTAATTATTACTACTTAAGCCTGCAGAACGTTATAGAGAGGTGTTTTAGTATATTTAAGAGGTAATAGAGGATCCTAAATTATTAGCACAAGTTCTTAATTAAGACGCAGGTAAAGCTTATATACGCACTGTGTGCCCTCTATAACTATATTAATATCTACTACGCCGTAGATTACGACTTTAACACGCTTAGGGCGTACGCAGGTAAGGAGCAGGAGAACGCGCAGAGGGACCTAGATTATTAATTATAGCTAGAAGCTGCTAATATTATTAATACTTAGCATATAAATAATTATTAGGAGGAGATTGCAGATAAGCTTTAGCAGTAATATTGCCTAATAATTAGTTAAGAGGTGTAGGTGTAGGGGAGAGGTGTAGGCGTATTAGTAGGATAGTTGCAGGGCAAATAGATAATAAGATACATTCCGCTATATAATTTACTGCATTAGGACTAGTGTAATACAACACGAGTTTCCTTATATCCTCTCTTTACCCTCTCCTACCCTATAACCTCTACTTACACAAATAGAGCCTAAATTTATACTTTTGCCTATTTTAGCAGGCAAAACAGCAAATTAAAAAATTTAAAATCTATTCCTGTAAGGCTGCGCAAGGGTCTATCTAAGTTTATCGCAAGATATTACAAGTCTTAGCACCTACAGTATAATTTCTAACCTCTTAATCCTCTACCTCTACACTATCCTTATCCTACTAAAACAACCTAATTAATTCCTCTACGTTATTAACACTAATTATCCTATCCTTTAGCTGCAGAAGCTGCGTACGAACCTATTATTTCTAGATCCTTAGCAGTTTTAACGTTACAAACAACTTTGCGTTAAATTTAACGTTAAATTATTTAAGCATAAGGTGTTGCAGCTAGTAATCTAGCTTACTAAATAATTATAAGAAGAGCTGTATTACTAACTTTTAATAGTCTTTATTTATAGCGGCAACTATTGCGCTAAGTTATTCTGCAATATCCCCTATCTAATTACTAAGTTAATTAGTAGCCGTTATCCTCTTTTAACTACTTGCGGCAGCGCGCCCTACAGCTGTATTTGCCCTCTTCCTCTAGTGTAGATAGGTCTCCTCCTTTAGTAGAGAGCTACTTATTAGATACTCTAAGTCCCCTTGTTTAATTAACGCAGCTAGAGCCTCTAAGTTGCTAATAAGATTGTTAATACTATAGGCATCTTTACCTATTGCAAGGACGCCGTTAAATAGTTACTAATAAAGCTCCTTAAAGTTAATTAGCCTTGCCTTAAACTTCTAGGCCTATAGATAAGCGTAGAAGTAATCCTTTATAGACTGTATATTAGCAGTAATAATCCCTGCTTTAGTAACTATATATTCTAATTATTTAATTAGATTAGCCTACGCCTTCTAATCCTGCTTAGCAGCGTTATGCTTATTTTTATAGTGTTTTATAATAATTAATTAGCTAGTAGCAACTTTTAACACCTCCTCTACAGTAGCATCCTAGGCCTTCTTTTTATATCCTAAATTAGTACGTAGCCTATCTTCTATAACCTTATATATAAGTGTTTTAAGCAACGTCTGCTTTATTATACTACTCTACTAAACAGTTATTAACCTAACAGGTCTAGGGCCTAGTAAGGATAGAGGTGTAGGGCGGACAAAGGAGGTAGATCTACTGTCTAGGGGAGTAGGAGATAGAGAGGATAGAGGCTCCGTATTAGCTAGGGATTACAGGCGTTAGTACCTGGCTATAGTGTTAATAGTAGTAATAGAGGTAATAGGGGAAGTAGAAGTTATAGAAAAATAAGGAAAATCCGTAGGTTAATTATAATAAGTAATTAGGGCTACTATTAAACAGAAGCTAACTTTTTAGCAGGCAAACAGGCCTCTATTTTTACATTAATTCCGGCCAAGCAACTAGTATCCACCCTAGAGATTACCCTGGCGCTTTAATCACTTCACATCGATTCAATAAGGAGCCTACCCTTCATCCCGAACCAAACAGACCCTTATTTGCTGCTTACGGACGGGTCTTGCTTGATGCGGACACATATGTCATGTATATTAATTACATATAACGGAAGGATTTGTATATGTCGCTGCCACCAATGGAATATGTTTATGATTTTAAAATTATAATATATCTTGTTGGTGTTGACATCTTCTTCTTCTTCTTATTGATTGATTGATTGATTGATTGATTAGTGAACCTCAGAATGGTCATGACTGGCGAACATGCAACCCTAACGTTGGTGCGCGTACAGTAGAGTAGTATGTAGAGCCGCATGGCATTGCGCATTACGGAATAGTCGTGTTTACTCTTTTTTTTTCCTTTTTCCTCTCTTTCCTTTTTTTTCAACTAGTTTCATTCTTAGTTAATTATGATCTCCGAATGGGAGACCGAAAAGGACATGCTGATGCAAGAACACACACACACCACGTTGTTTTTTGATCCGCGGTAATGTAATACATCATCATCTAGTGGTTGGTGGATGAAGGAATTGTTCGTTTTGATGATGCCCGCGGGGTACCAAAGACTTGGGATCCGTGCTTACAAGACCACACAAACCATCCATATGTATGTACACACAGACAGGCACACACGCCCACCGTCTCACCATTATGATGCGAACTACGCGCCAGTCACTAGACGCAGCCTTGCATGGCGCGCCTCGCCTCGCCTGTCCTGTCCTGTCCTGTCCTGTCCTGTATGTACAATGGTAGGCTATGTATGTAGCGCGGCGCATAGACACTGAGCATTTGAGGCGGGCGGGCATCATCATCGGGGAGATGGAAGAGTACTGTGTACATAGTACTTTGGATCAGAGGCTGCAGATCAGCGTGACATGACTAGTATATTACGAAGCTAGGGCGGACCATGAACAGCTGGGAGACGAGTACCTAGAGCCAATCGAGGCGTTTGATGGGCGTACTGTGTATTACTGGCAAAACGTCCACCACCCCCTTTATGTGAAGATGGATGGATGGATGGATGGATGGATGGATGGATGGATGGATGGATGGGCCACTCAAATGAGAGATATGGCCGTCAGTATTATCATGGCCACTGGTTAGGAGGTCAGGACGAAGCGATGTGTGTGTGGGTGTGGGTGTTTTTGAGTTTTGGTTTGTTGCAGGTTGCACACGACCCGCTGTCCAGGACAAAAAAGACGGGCATTCTTTAAACAAGCCAAGTGTTTGTTGTGGGAAAGGGTCTGGAGCCAAAGTCTAGAGCGGGGCTGTTGGCTTTCCGGATGAATTATTATTCAACTCTTGATTTGATTTGATTTGATTATTGGACACACTTTTCAGACTCCCGCTTCCATCCAGGCAAAGCCGAGCGAGCGAGCGAGCGAGGGCCAAAAAAAAAAGCAAACAAGGCCCATTCATTGATTGATTTATAGTTGATATTAGCTGCTGCACCAGTGGACATTCCAAGTCGCACGGCGCAGATGACCTCGACCGACAGTACGTAAACATGGCTCTCTTTTTTCTTCCCAAGGCCTTCCTCTCGCCTCTTTTTTCCCATGCATGCACACACAGCCTTGTCGCGCCTGAATCCATCAAGCACCGAGTTTGAATGATATTAATAATATTGAACACTTGTCCTATTTCCCTCCATGCATGCGCAGGACTTGATATTTAGCGACAGGACTACTCGGAGCAGACGGGCCAAAGGCTCCCACCGCCTTCAGCCTTTACAGGGATGGGTCACATTCTTTTGCCCTCTGGCTTCCCTCTAGCTTCCCTCTAGCTTCCCTCTAGTTTCCCTCTAGTTTCCCTCTAGTTTCCCTCTAGCGTGCGCTTCCCACGCGAAGTCTCATCAGGCGGCGTCCCGGCGGTTCGCGAAGCTCTGGTGAGCGGCTCATCATGCACCCCACTCCGACCCAGTCTAGGTATCAATTATGGAATATGTAATCTGTACCAATCAAGCCTGATCTCCGTTTCGAAACGGCCAACGGCGAAAAGCAGGCGAAAAGTAGGCAAATCCCCCATGGACCCCATGACCAAACGTGGCATTGCACTGGAAACCCGCCAACCAACCATGGCCAGTCACCCCGCTATTGTACGGAGCCCGCTTTTACCCCGCTGCATCGCCAATGCCATCCCCTCGTATTACGGTTGGCTTTCAACATGAGCATTTCTTCTTTCATCCCTGGGGTGCATCTTCTTCTTCTTTGGTCGAGGCTGGGATATTGGTCACAAGAGTGTCATTGCTTGGCCTGTGCAGTGTCGTCGTGCTCCACACATTCCCAACCTCCCGTCCTCCTTGTCCTCCTCTTCGATCCGATGGGTCACCTTCGATGACACAACAGCGACATACTGTACTCTTCGGTCCCGGCCGACGGTAGAATGCTGGAATGCAACATGGATGGGGGGAGGGGGCATCCAATCCGGGACAAGGCCCTACGGGTCGCAGAAACGGTCACTATGGGGTCACCAGGACACTGGACTGTCATTTCTACACAGCATGTAAGCGCCGTGGCAGGCGATAGGCCTTGACGATTTGGAGGGCTTGCGAGCAGCCATGTATGGGAATGTGGAATTGGATAATATATTCATCATAGCAAGGCGAACGGTGAGCGCATACCTACCTACTGTACATACTCATCATACCCATAGAGCATCGCTGCATCTCCCCAGCACATTGTCACATTGTCACACTGTCACACCGTCGCACCATCACACCGTCACACCTGCCCCAACACCACTCATTCATTCACTCACTCACTCACTCACCCACCCACACCTGTGTCACGTCCCTCCACACACACACACACACACAAAGGACACCGAAGCACATTGCGACTATCAGACATTACCCGAGGTAGGACTTTTGGACATCAGCAAGTCTATCGAACAAGGAACCGGCAAAACCTTACGCAGAGTTTCCGCGTCGTCATTTCTTGCAACTCGGTGCATATGTAGAGTCCACATGTACATACAGTACATAATATGCAGCCAGAGGGTTTTGGCTGATACAGCGGCCACATATCTTGCAAAACGCCCGGTCCGATGCTTGTTACGATTGCTGCTCCGAGTTCCTGATGGGGAAAGTACGATGCGAACCGTATAGAGCGGGGGTGTATGTAACATCACCACTCACGTCTTGCATAACCTTTCATACCTATACGGAGCGAGCCTCTCTCCTAGCCACAGCCGCATGCAGTGCGGTTGCACCATGTACCAGCTGAGAACATGTCCACCCGGAATATCACCACCCCCTCTGGCGTGGCACATGGCACTATTTTTATCCATTGGGGCAGACGAGTACATGTCATTGGTGCGAAGCAAATACTCACATGCAATATCCATGCATGGTCCTTTCGATTTGGATATTGAGCATCTTTATCGCACGGATGGGGAGATGCAAACATGTGCCTGAAAGATGAAAAAAAAACATGTGCGCACGGTACGACACGGAATATAGAGACATCGGACTCTCCGTGATAGCTATACGATATACGGGCAAGACATGTCAAGCATTGCACGTTTCGGAAGTCCGAGATGCGCGTTCCTGTTTCTCACTCTAATTACCCAATCCGCCCCGCGAACCTCTTGCCTCGAAATCACCGTCGCCTCATCGTCGCCTCATCGTCGCCTCATCAAGTCGTCATTTCCCCTAATATACCTAGTCTTGGCCCCCGCCCCAAAATCATACATTACTTCCCCTTGCCTTGTTTCCCGAGGGATCCAAGCTTGACATATTATTGCACGGCGTCAATTGCGGCACGGGAAGGGCGTGTTTTGCTCATCTTTGGGGGCTTTGCTGACTGACTCACTGACTGACTGACTGTATGTATGTATATGAAATACCGTTTCAAGGGAGTGTCTTGAACCGGGACGAGGCGTGAGTGGGGGCGCAGGCGTACTGTACGTATGTATGTATGTAAGCTTGTAAGCTTGGAACGAGCATGAGGCTCTTTCGGCAGTTGGTTCAAGCAAACGGGTCCGTGTGAGACTACTCAAGCTGCATCTATCTGTCCAAAGGACTAATTAGACCAAGCATGCAACCAAACTAATAATGGAAAGAAAGGATCAGAGCACAAGAGAGACTAACTAACACACGACCCTTGGCCACGAGAATAACACTGACTGACCCTTGTGGAAATCTATTCGCGGAGCGGCTTTTTTTTCAAATTGTTGAATTGATGGAAGCTGTTGCTAATTATGATATTAACATGCATGCATGCATGCATGCAGTACGTTCTTGAACTCCCGTAATAATATGTATGTCATCATGTACATACTTACTGACTACATTACATCAGTGAGTGAGTGACCCCCCGTCCGTGGAAAGAAAAAAACACGCAAATCGGTACAGGGCCAGTTGCATTAAATGCATTCCACCAACAAACAACAATCATAAGCAATATTAGTTATTTGAATTGAATTTATATATATATATACCTTTTACACTCATATATGAATCAACAACACTAACAACTAATCAACCCCCGCCCCCCTTTTCCCAGGCAATGAATCCACGAAAACGTCCAAAAAGAAATAGTGACAAAGTCCTCGTCGGGGTACTTGTTCAATATTCAATGTGCAATAGGAAGAATCCGTATACGTGAAACACAATAGATAAAAGTTCCCACGTCCCCCCCCTCCCCCTCTTATATATATATTTTATTATCCCATAGAAAGACTCAAGGGGGATAGATATAGATAGTGGACATATATATATACATACTACCTTGATCAAGTCAAGGAAAGGAAAGGTAATGTGTAGAGAAATACCCTGCTATATGATTGAAATGGGTCAATGGTATTTCTTCATAGGAACCCGATGTGATTATGTCCGCGCTTCTCACATACACATACACACAAAACGGTCCATATACAGCTCTCCAATCTTGCTGCTCGCGACAGACAGTGGCAAAAGACTGTAGAGCTTTCTCAGAATACACTGAACTTGAAGTCAACGAGATGGGCTTGAATGGACCCCTCTCTCTCTCTCTCTCTCTCTCTCTCTTTTGGAGACTTGGAAGGGGGAGGGATAGCTTGACTAAGGGGTGGAGTAATTGTGATAAGAGACGTCGTGGATATGTGTAGCATGGAAAGCATGTATGTATAATGTATGCACAGATGATTGGGTATCGTATCATATCCACAGCGCGCTCCACTCCACCATGATTCTCTTATTGAGTATCTGTGAATCAGTAACTTCCCAAGCCCAGGATTTTCAACCCACCCCACTCCTTGAAGCTCGGTCTGTTTCCCCCTCCCTTTTTCATCCCTTTCACAATTCCCTCATTCCTCCCACCACCACCACCACCACCACCGTCGACCTCCCAACTTCCTTCCGCTACGACCGCCAAGCCTCCACCTTCATGCACAAGTGTGCTGGAAATCGGTGCCTCCTCCCCTCCCACCCTGACAGTTTCGTCCGCCTCCACCCTGCCCTCTTTCAATTGCGGATCTCTCCAGACCCTCACATAGCCATCAGTCCCACCAGCCCAGACCTCGTCGCTCGATGCAGCGCTGTACGCATCCCCCGAACTCCAGACATGGAAGCCCATTCTCTTCGCAGTCATGGCCTTTCGGCCGGCGCAGTATCCGAGGGTGCGCTCGAATCTGCGCATGTCGTACATGAGCAGGACGTCGGAATCGCGTTCGGCCACGTAGAGATAGGTACCGCATGCGCTCCATTGGAGTTGAGACACGCCACGGCCGAGCAGTTCTCTGGTCTCTGCATCGTCGGCCACTCTCTTCCCGCCCACTTGCCCTGGAAGTGGGAAGTGTGTCATCTCCTCTCCACTGCCCTCGACATCGTACAACCCGACATAGCGCGTCCTCGAGCCTGCCGCTAGTATGCCGGTCCGGGAAGTCGACGATGAGGGGGATATGCTGAGTGCAGAGATGGTGCCTTTGAATCCGTACCCGCCGCCTTTGAGCTTGTTCCGTCGGGATGGAATGGTCAGGATCTTGGACACGGGATTTTCGGTATAGTTGAGGTCGAAGAGGGCAATGCAGTCTCGTTCTCCGGCCAAGAAGTGCTTGCCTGAGTGCGTGTGGACGAGCGAGGTGGGCGCGATGACGGCTTCGGTCAGGTGGTCGATGAGTTTGTAGCTCGCTATCTTGGTACTGATGTTGACGGGAGGTGGCCTTCTTCCAACACCTTTTCCTCCCTCGTCCTCGTCCTCGTCCTCGTCCTCGTCGTCTGATGAGCCTAGCGCAGGGGTAGTAGATCCAGATACATCCCAAAGCGCATTATGCAGACTGATATACTGATCGCGTCTACTGACCAGCACTGTCGTCGAACTCGCATCGTTGAAATGAAAATAAGGGTTGACAGAAAACGTCCAGAGTGGATCGGCGCTTTCGAATGCGGCATACGGACGTAGACTCCGCGTTGCCGTCTCGGAGAGGATGTCGGTGTCGATGGGATAGACGGAGAATGTGCGGGCGTAGTCGATGGCGAAGATGCATGTACCATCTGGTGATCTAGATTGAGATCAGTCTTGGTCGTCTGAGAATCGAAATGCTTCAAAGGTCAAGTGAACCTACAGCTGTGCTTCCTGAATTGCGCTCACGTGTCGACGTCGTCGTCGTCGTCGTCGTTGTCTTGAACTCGGAGGATCAATGTCTTCAGGAGCAGCATCTTTATTACTATCCTCGCTTTCCTTTGTAGTGTAGGGTTCATAATCTATCTCTTCCCCCAAGATACTTTCATCCTTGGTGTTCCCTTCATATTCACTTCCTCGCTCTGCTTGATCCCCCGACTCTTTCTCTTGCCCATATGCCACGTCCGCACTCGCAAGCACTCTGACCCTCAACCTCGCACTGTCCATGATCAGTATGAGTCAGCACTCAGCACTCATCAGCCAGAAACCTTCACACCTCGTTGAAAACTCTGGATTGGGTATTCGTTGGAGTTGGAGTTGGAGTTGGTTGAAGGAGAATGAACATGTTTATTAGTTAGAAGTTCCAAAGCTCAAGCTGCACCCCACTAGCGCAATCCGTCCATCCCAAAGTCCAGTCAGTCGTAGGGCTGATAAATAATGACCCACAGACCACCATCTCAAACTCGTCCCGCATAATAATTACCTAGGTAGTCATCACAAATGTCCTCTCACGAACGATGACGCAAGCATTGCCGCTCCGCGGCCAGCCATGGATTGAATCGCCCTACATACGGTCTCTGCTTGTACGAAACCACGCTCGTCCCCTCGCGCAAAAAGTGCCCAATTGCTAACGCAAGATTCCCCAGGCGGGCGGCCTCGCAGGTACAACCGTAGACCTGAGTCTCTTCCCCCTCGACACGCTGAAGACGCGGCTCCAATCGTCGGCCGGGTTCCTCCCCTCGGGTGGATTTTCAGGCATATACCGAGGCGTTGGCAGTGCCTTGATTGGTTCTGCACCCGGCGCTGCGCTCTTCTTCATAACGTACGACTCGCTCACGCGGCACCTCCTGCCTACACGAGTCACACTCTACAACGCCGAGGGGAGACCATATCTGGGAGAGGTGGATGCACGGAATGCCGCCTATGTCCACATGCTTGCGGCGAGCGCTGGCGAGGTAGCCGCGTGTGCAGTCCGCGTACCGACAGAGGTGGTCAAACAGCGCGCACAAGCGCGGCAATTCGAGAGTTCGCGCGAAGCATTGGCACACATCCTCGACCAGCGACGTACGCGCGGCCATGTGCACGTCTGGAAAGAGCTATATCGGGGCTGGAGCATAACCATCATGCGCGAGGTGCCCTTCACTGTCATCCAGTTCCCGCTCTGGGAGGCACTGAAGCGATGGCGCGTTGCGTCACGGTCGGCATCCTCGCTGCATAATAATAGCACTGGTTCGAATAAGGTCTCGGGATTGGAAGGGGGTCTGTTGGGCAGTGTGGCGGGTGCCGTGGCAGCGGGAATCACGACTCCCTTGGATGTGCTCAAGACGCGGATGATGCTGGCCAAGGAGAAGCAGCCCATGTTCACGATGCTGAGTATCATCATACGCGAATCGGGACCGAGGGCGTTCTTTGCCGGGATCGGACCCCGGGTTGGGTGGATCAGTGTAGGGGGAGCGATTTTTCTAGGGAGCTACCAATGGGCGAGCAATCTATTAGGGGGAGAAGAGGAATCATGAACAAGGAGGCCAAGAAGACCTAGATCCACACCTTGGACGCCCAAGTGTGCAGTATGAGAATGAAAACGAGATGGCTGCATGGAGAAAATGGCCGGACTCCAATCCGTTGTATTATACCAAGGCGGCCCTACCATATAGATCGGTTCGGGGTATGTGCAAAATACCATGTACTATACACAACGAAGCAAGATCAACAATCGCCTCTTACTTACTACCCTCTTCACCCACTCCCCATCTTCACATTAAACAGCGAAACATTGCCTCCCTATATGTCAGGTCGATCATGTCAAGACGCTTTACCCTCAACGATACCTCTTGCGCTCTGCTGACTGCTGCGCCCAGCATCCGAAGGGGCTTTACCTTCGAATATTGCTGTGCTTCCCGGCCCAGGTGGTGTACCCGGAGACAGCGAATGCTTGATGTCTTTCCGACCGTTGGCCTTATAGTACAAGACTACGTCGCCGCCGCCTCTCCAGATGTGGGCGCGGATCGATGCGAGCGTCATAGTTGGGGCCACAAGCTAGAAAATGGTCGTTAGCAAGTCTGGAACACCATACCAACCCAACAGTCCAAAGAGACATGGAAAAAATCAGAAGGTAACATACCTGATTCTGGCAATACAACTCCAGATACTCCTCGGGCTTCATTACACCCGCCTCAACCTCCTCCTTCGTTGGTGCGGGTTCGATACGTTCTGCGACATAAGATAGAATCTTGCGAGCACGTAGCATGCGGTTTGCATTGAGACGGTTGTTGCTTTGTGCTACATTAGCATCTTGTACCGCCTTGTCTGAAGGAACGGACAGGGTTATATACCCATCGGATGAAATGCTGGGAAGCAAATTCTGGTAAGGCTCCAGGATGAAGGACACTTTGACAATATCCTTGATGGGAATTTGGTTCTGCGATCGAATTAGTTTTCATGGTAAATAAAGATGTTGTAAAGAGGGACAACCCACTCGTAACAAAACGTCTGCAAGCCAGACAGGTGCAAACTGCTCAATCTGATCAGCTTGTTGGCCCAAGGAGCCTACTTTCCCTTGGACGAGATCTGCAACACCACCCGAGTCTGGCCGATCCTCTTGTATCAGAATTGTCGTCGAAGCAGGTGGCTTGAGCATTGGGGTCTCGTTCGGGAGACTAGGTGTGATTTGCGTTATCATAGATATTGCACCCAGGCCCACCTGTTCTTCGTAGCCTTGTCTGATCTTCTGTACCACACCAAGGAAGTTGTCTTCGAGAACCTTCTCGTCTGTCTTGGATGATCGAGAATCACTGTCCTCGGATTTCTCGTCCACGGATACGGGTTTCACGACTTCAGCTGTAGAAGAGGCGCCAAATTTCTTCATGTTGAAGGACATGTTGAACTTCTTTGAGAACAGGGCTTTGCCCTTCTTAGCGGGAGCTTCTTCTGATGGCGACTGAGGGAGGGCTTCTGAAGCCGAGTCCGTTGATCCTTCTGTGGAGGGAGCTGGTTTCCCGTTCCCGTTCCCGTTCCCGTTCCCGTTCCCGTTTGTTACAGGAGATCCAGTTGAAAAGTAATCAGGCGTGTCCAGGTTTTGGCTACTTCGTTGCGTTTGGCTTTTCTCTAGCTGCGACCCCTCTTCGGGGGTTGGTGTCAAGATAGGGTTAAGGTGTGGCGGGTGACCAGCGCTCAAAGGAGCGATTCCAGGAGTTGCAAGTCCGATAGCCAAGCCAGGAGTAGTGACTGGCAGATAGAAACCATTTGCGGGGCGAATGGTGGAACCGGAAGTAGGTCCAGAGGTAGCGTCTTTCCAGCCGTTGAGCTGGGCTTGCGGTATCTGGATGTTTGTGGGCGCATTGACACGGGACAGGCCATTGTTCTTTTCTTGAACGATGGACGCTCGGAAAGCTTCGTCGCGTTTGATCTCTTCGCTGATAAGATTCGAGAAGAGATATCGCAGAACCCACTTCCCAAGATTTACTGTTCAAAGTTAGCAATACATAGGTACATATGCAATGGACAGTCACACTTCTTTGGTCTTCGCGGAAGTCTACGTTCTCCCCTAAATCAAGTTCGTCCGCGTACATCTCAGCATCGAAACAATAATTTTCTTCCAGGACACATGTCAAGCTCCCGGTCCGTGTGTCGACAGCACACCAATGAGCGACGGTTTCTCGAGTATTGACTTCTGGGATGACATCTTCCAGATGTCGCTTACCGTATGATCTTATTGGAACGCACTGTGATCTCGTTAGACGCAATTGGGAATATGTATGGTTTGGACAAATTACATTCAATAGATCCCACAGCGTTACCTCCCCTGCAGTATCGAGTGTCAAGACTCTCCTCCGATCATTCAAAAGATGATGCTTGATTAGGCCGTTCTGACCTTCAATTGAAAAGTCTGGGAGATTTCTACATGGAACGATGGTGTCATGATCCGTCGGCAATATCTCCGTGGGTTTTCGTGTGCTCGTAATCGAATACACTGTCGAAGCATCGGTGTCCTTGGCAGAGTATAGTGGGAAGGGGGCCGTATGTGACAACCGCAACAAGGATTTGAAGGGTAGTTTCGGAACTGCGCCGCCTGTGGACGGGCTCGCCGGGCTCGCGGTAGGAAATGATGGATGTCGCGAGCGCGTTGTTGCGACACTGGCTCGGTGCCACTTGTATGATTCTGGAAGAGCCACGTCCGCCGCTGTTTCGACGTCATTCCACCGATTTATGCTTGAGCTCGACGTCGCGGTCCAGATGTAATCTCCGGCGCAGAAGATCTTGTTCACCCCCTCATGCTCCTGACATACTGCCACCGAGACCCCTTCATCCATTTCAGCACAATTCCGCACATCGCTCTTCGCCACGGTCCCCGATCGGTCGGAAGAATAGAAGACTGAAAGCTGAGGGTGGTCCGAGAACAGCGACCACACACTATCGTTGTGCATGGTCAGCGTGTACATGCATCGTCCCGCTGTCATGGACCACACCTTGACTGTCTGGTCTGAAGAAGCAGTCATTATAGTATCTCCGTCTTGTGTGATGAGCACGTCCCGGACGTTGTCTGTGTGTCCCACGAACTTGGTGACGCGCTTTCCCGTCCTCGAGTCCCATACTCGAACGATGCTCTCGGGACCTCCACTTGCGATTATGGAGGGAGTAGCTGCTAGAGCATAGACGGAGCCCTTGGCGGTGTTCTCATCCTCGCCTACTGCAATCTGTAGCTTCTGGCCGCCGCCATTGAGATCCCATAGACTGATCTTATGGTCTAGTCCACCTGATGCCACCCAGTTCTCGTGTAGACCGGGCGACGCTACGCGCTTGATGTAGTCGGTATGCAGCCCGATGGTCTGCGGCGGCATGGCATCTTCGGCAGCGGGGCGCCAGATCTTGACGGTGATGTCGGAGGATGCGGAGACGAGAGCATGGTTACTCTGGGCGAGGACGATGTCATTGATCCAATGGGTATGTGCTTGTACCTGCTGGCGGAACTGGGTCGGCGGCGGTTTGTAGTCGTGTGCACTCGAGTCGGTAAAAGAGTCTCGGTCGGTGCCAGTCTTTGGGGTAAGATCGAGGTTGAGGTCCCAGGCGCATATAGAACCGTCGCGGCCTCCCGAGTAGCTGTCGACGGTTAGCGGAGAGAGCAGGCGGAGGGTCGCGCTTTCTTACAGGATAGAGTTTGTGGGGTCGACAGCTAAGCCATTCACGCCGAGTCTATGCCCTCGGGCAGAATTCGCAAGAGGCAGGACTGTATACGGCACACGTTAACTTTGTCTGCATGGCGGGAGGGTGGACGTGAGGTGCTGCAGTGCTGGAGCACCCACCGTAGGAGATACGCTTCCGCGCGTTGCGCCCCATGCCCTCAATTAGCAGCGGTTGAACATGCGGTGCGAGGATGTTAATGGATGGTATGACCAGGAGAAGGTTCGGGTGACGGATGACAGGTGACAGGAGGTGCTTCGGTTTCGGTGAGTGGAGCAAGTGAGCTGGGAGAGCTGGGTAGAGCTGGGAGAGCTGGGAAAGCTGGGGTTGAAGTTGGGAGGAATTGCCTTGCGGCTTGGGACCAACCGAACGGCGCCCGCACGGCAAAGCACCAAGTACCAAAAGTACCAACAAGCACCAACAAGCCCCCTCTCCTCTCCCCTCTCCCTTCGCCCCCTGCCAGGCGACCTTTTGGGCTAAGAACTGACAATGCTGCAGGACGACGTGGGCGCGTGCATCAACGGCGGAGGCGGATGCGGA
The DNA here is from genome assembly GCA_010093715.1 of Pleomassaria siparia CBS 279.74. NCBI lineage: Eukaryota > Fungi > Ascomycota > Dothideomycetes > Pleosporales > Pleomassariaceae > Pleomassaria > Pleomassaria siparia. The sequence continues at coordinate 295,176 of MU005782.1, forward strand.
GGCGTCGGGAGACGGGGCTGGGTATCCGGCATAATTACATACAAAGGAGGAATACACACACACTCGGGAACCGCAACAGTTTATTAATTAGTGAACAAATGAACATGATTGTTTGCCAGCCACGCAGTGTCTATATACATGTATATATCTAACTACATAACTGCAGTGTTCCCGACAGTTTGGACCCCACGTTTCCTTCCTGCGTGTGGTGCTGTGGGGTCAGGCACAATGCACGCCATACAATATCGTCACATTTATGTACAGTATGTACCAGAGAGACGCTACACCGCTTTTGCAGCCATTGATCCTGGCGAGAATCCGACCAGGGTGAGACAAGACAGCAAACGCGAGTAACACGTCAGACGGGGAAGCACACCCTTGTCCTAGATGCTTCTACAAGTATACAGTATACAGTATACAGTATACAGTATACAGTATCTTTGTACATACAGTAAACCAGAAACAAAGTTTTAGCATAATTACTTTATGCAACTGACTTTTGACCGTTATTACTACCATCATTGAAGCCATCATCTGCATATGTACTACTACTGTATACATACATACATGACGCACAAATCTTAATAGTCCGGTGGGTCCAAGTACATAGTAACATGTACCTTTGTAAGAACAAGTCAGAGCTTTAATCGGGCACTAATGATAATAATACGCGGCCCTATTTTACATATACACCACATGTGCATGAACAAACTATCACGGTCCCCCATGTCACCCTGTAACTCCATGCCAATGCTACCTCAAGCCCATATCCAATAAACACAAAAATCAAAATCTTGCCCTTCAGTGAACGCCATTGACAGACAGTTCAAGACCCTCCAATTCCTCCTTCCGCGCCCGATAGAGCTCTTGCGCCTCGCGCTCACGTCGAGCCACCAAGTTGACCTCTTCACGGAGACTGTCCAGTCGCCGACTGATAGCCGACTGCTCCGAGAACATCATAGTCCTCACCGAGTCGAGCTCAATTTTGCCCTTCTCCAGTGCCATGGCCGCATCTCCAATCTTTTGTCGGAGTAGCTTGGAGCGATTTTGATATCCCCCGAGATGCTTCTCCAGCTTCTTCTCAATCTTGTTGGCCTGGCTTGCTGCCTCGAAGATACGCTCTTGAGCATTATCAAAGGCTTCCACCATGAGCTGGTGCTCGTCGACCTCGTCTTCCTCATAGCCAGCGATTCCAGGTAGGATTGAAGATCCATGCAGATTCGTCCATGCTGTGCCAAACTCGGTATGAAACCTCTGCCTATTGTTCTCGCTCGTGGTGGCGTTTTCAAGCGCCAGCTCCATTTTCGCGTTGCTAATAGCTTCATCGCTGAACCGGTCTAGAGGTCGCAGAGTTCCGGACACTCGACCTCGGCCAAACTTTTGCACGTCGTTCGCGATGAGGAGAGCCATTTCCGTCTCAATCTCCCGCATGTAGGGGTCAGAAATGTCTTGTGCATGCTTCAGCATGACATCCATGTCAACCAAGGACGGTCTAGGGAGGAATCTCTGTACGACCTGAGACTGACGGTTGAACTCGGCGCGCTCATTCGCCCGCTGAACTTCCAGGTTCCGTCGATCTCGCTCTGCGGCATCTTCCTCGCTCATCTCCACATCTTGAGACTCTTCTCGCTCTTCCGGCAGTTCGAATTCCCATTCGGATTGTTTTGGCTTCGGGAGCGAAGCGAGTTTGCTCCGGATGTTTTGGAGATTTGCTGTTTCTCGAAGCTTCATGTCCCGCGGAGTCTGTCCAACGAGTTGCATATTGGTCTCCTCATTCAGACGAAGGCTATCGCGCGGAGTTCGCATTGGAGTCGCGCCGGGTCCACGCATGGGAGTAGCACCAACACCGCCGTTGGCTTGTCGGAAGGGGGTGGCCATGGGGTTTGGTGTGACCATTTGCGTTCGAGAAGATGGACCTGATAATGAAATGGGTTTGTCGTCCTCAATCAGGTCTGGGTTGTCTCCTCCGAGCAGAGCAGATTGAGTCTCGGTCCTCAATCGTGCATTGCGGATCTCGTTCGCGATGACATCCTCTTCTTTCGGTGCCATCGGTGTCCGTATTGGAGTACTTCCAACCACACCAGAATAGTTTCCGAGCAATCCTTGCGTAGCGATATTGTCGCTATTCAATCCGGCAAGGGCTCGTTCTCCAGTCATACCCATCTTGACGATTTCTTCCAGCTCAGCCTCGCCGACTTGTGGTGAAGGGAGCACAAGCGCGCGTCGCTTGCTGCTCTGCTCCGCTTCCCGTATCTTTTGCATCTGCGCCGCCTTCTGGTAGGAAGCAGCGAGTCCACCGGCGCCCTTCTCGTTCTTCTTCCGCTTCGTGTCGCCTGGCTGATCCTGCTGATCTGCCTTGCGCTTATTCGCCAGTTGTTGCTTTCGCGGGTCAAAGGCTTCTCGCTGTCGCTCGTTTCGGTCGATCTCCTCGGTAGTGTCGAAGAAACCGGAGGGAACCTCCTTTTCGAGTGGAACATCTGCATTGTAGTCGATGTGGTTGCCCTTCTTGACTGTGATCTTCATGTTGATACCCGCAGCCTTGAGCTCGCGATGCTTCTGAAGCGTCGCTAGGCGCCTGGATTCCTCCAGTTGCCTCTCACGAGCTTTTCGCTTCGCCTTCTTTCCGCTGACGTTTGCCAATCGCGCACGAGCTTCCGACAACATCTCCTTGTCTTCCTCATCCATATCAATGGCATCGGGCCGCGCAGGCCTGCTCTCCGCGTAAGCATCAAGCTCACCAGGCCGTAGTCGTCGGACATCGTCTGCGGTAGGGGCAGCCGTTTCTCCGCCATCTGGGCCAGCAAGACCGAGGTCACCCGCCTCCCTAGATTCCTGATCATCTAGTAGCTTCTGGTATCGCTCCAGACATTGTGTTGCCGTCCTCCCCACGATAGGGGCAATGGTCCGCCATTGCGTGGGAAGCAGTTTGGCCATGGTCAACAACTTCTCGTCATCCTCCCTCGACCACTCCGTCTTCTTGATGGACGGGTCCAGCCATTCATTCCATCGCGCCTTGCACTGCTTGGCCGTCTTCTTCGCGATCAGCGAGGCGCAACGCGCCCACTGGTTGAGTCCATATTTCGAGATTGCGGCTTTGAGGACCTCGTCCTCGACGTTCGACCAGGATCCGGTTTTGGTGACGACCATCGTGAAAGACTTTTCGGAGTCTACTGTGGAGGATGAACGAGAGTCGGTGGATGTAGGTTGAGTTGGAAATATCCTAGCCGCCCTCTTGAAGTATTAGTACGGGGTAGCAGTCGCGAACCCTACGGATGCAGCAGCGTAGGCAGGGCCGTCGACGTGAGAACGGAATTTAGATCGCTCGATCGTTCACTTCGAGATGTGCCACATTCGGGAGATGTAGTGGGTGTAAATGGGTGTTTTCACGCGCGTCGTGTTCGAGCTTGGTGATTTCGCGGAGGTGAGAAATCTAGGCTAGCGCCAAAACGCCAAGTATCGCTTATGTAATGAGGTCTATCTTGATATAATTATCACGTTGACGTAACTGCTTTCAACTTTGTTCACCTCGGCCTGACTTTTATGCTCCATCCGCGAGAGATTATAAGATTATACAGAAATGTCGGTTTCATTACAGGCTGCTCGTCAGGCTGCTCGTCAGTCCATCACAAGAACTACTGCGAACTATCTTTGCAGTTCACCTTCCACGTATTCGGCATTACTTTCCCAGGCATATTCTTCCGAAGTGAATGCTAGCTCAAACGCATCAAGAGACGAGGCAAAAGTGAGTAATTAACCCCGGACATGGCTGAGATTGAGATTGAGATTGAGATTCGAACTGATAGGATCAGAAAATGACCAATGCGTCATCTGGGGACGTGCAAACCAAAGTCAAGAAGAAGACACAAGCAGAGCTCGACAAAGAACTCGAAATGAAAATGCAAGGTCTCGCTGGCGATGGAGGCGAATCCGGTGTTGAGCTTGAAGATGGACAACCCGTGGCAATGAAGAGAAGCGTCAAGAACAACATGTTCCGATATATCTAATCCACATCAGCCTTCCAGGTTCAAAACCAGCGTCATATTCCCCTCATGATTAATCGACTTCATTACGAAACTATGGGGTGGGTATCTATTACATCTTTCACGTCCGAAATCTTTTGGACCTTACAGCTCGAGAAGCTCTTCCGTCGTGCCAACTTGTCGACTCCACCATTCCGCACGTCCAGCCATCTCAGCAGCCCCTCTCATCGGCGCCAGCCATCCCTCCTCTCCTCGACCCCCAGCCATCGACCCTTTTACATCGAGGTCGAACAGCTCCCACAACGTATTCCTGACAACCTCCTGGAACTCGGCGTCCTTTGCCCATTCTCCCATGAGCACGATCTCATCAGGTGCCCTCTCCAGTGCCACCGCAACGCCAACGATCAGCTCTTGAACCTTGGCCCAGAACTTTGCGCGCGCGATCTCGTGTACAGGGAGGGATTCCCAGCCTAGGGTAACGTCGATGGCAGAGGCCGAGACGGCATTGGAGGCAGTGGTGGCAGTCATTCGTTGTAGGGCAGCGCTGAATGAACCAGCGTCGAGATTGAGAAAGAGGACGTCGGATGGAGACGACCTGTATCTTTCTTCTTGGTGGGCACACACCTGCTGATCTTTCCAGGACGCACACATGCCCAAGTTGAGCCCTCCATACGCTGCATTCGTCTCGTGGAAGACATGCGATCCTTTGCCATCCACGGATTGCCAGTTGAAGCCAGCATAGTCCATGACGTCTTGTATGTCTTCTTCTTCCAGCGCGGGCAGGATCGGGAAGACGGGGAGGATGTTTGTGATGTGTACGGCTCCCGAGTGGCCTCTGGATTCAGCAGCGACTTCAAGCTTGGTTTCGACTTCGGCCTTTACTTCGTTTAGAAAAGCGGCTAGGATGCCGACATCCCTCGTAGCCGGTTGTCCAGCCAATTTATTCGCCCGCCTTGAAGCCCGTGTAGTTGCACACTGCATCTTCTCCCTCTTGGTCTCACTGCGAATCTCGTCAGCACGAAGGAAGCCCTTTACTGCCAGCAGCAGGCACTCGAAACATACCAACTCCTCTTGTTGTCAGCATCCGCCCACCTCGCCATGGCCTCGATGTACTCGTCACTCCCCGACACCCTGACCAGATGTTCTACGAACCCACGCTCATACCGGGCCGCCGCAATCGCATAGCTAGTTGTGAAATGTATTCCCACACCTAGAACCTCACCCAAGACCTCATCTGGCGGCGGGGAGAATGGTCGGGCCGGAATAACCGTACCAGCAACCAAAGCCAGAGGCAACAATGACACCGACGACGTGAGACGCATTTTGTATTATGTACAAGTATCCAAGTTAGGTAAAGGGAATGAATAAGCAACGGATTGGGTAATTAGTTGATAAAAGAGCGTGGTTGATGTATGTGACTCAAGAAGATTCCGAACAAGAATGAGACGACGAAACGATGCCCCAAAAGAAATGCCCCCGAGGGGCACAGTTGAAATACATACAAACCCCTCTCACAGCCTCCCCCGCCCCCAATCTTGGAATTGCTCGAGGTGGTCACGCATGTCGAGCTCAGGAGAGGTGCGTCCGTGCATTTATGATCGACACTGGGGTACATATTGGCCGTGACATATGTAGGGTGCCAAGACAGGTGCCGTGCCGACTGGAACCGCGAGAGAGCTGGCGGATTTGATGCATGACATTCCAAGTTTTACTGTTATCGTTTTTTTTCTTGGTCATTGGATAGATTAATAATACGAGTTTGTTCCACGAGGTACAAAGAAAAAAGTTGAACACACTGGTCCACAATGGAAACATGTTTTTCCCAGTTGAGGAGATAGATGCAGATGGCTTTGAGAACGTGGTCCGTGGTGTACTATGTACTTTATGTTGTACATAGAGGGTAATATATATATATATAGATACAGAGCATGGAAGAGCAATCCCGAAGAAAGAAAAAGGCCAAGAAACCCTCCTGTCAAGGGTGTGTACTCGCGCATTCGCCTAGTTTATCATCAATTGCTGATGAGTTTTGAGCAGGAGGCCCCTTCATTTCAACCGAGCGTCAGAGGATAAAGTTTCGGGTGAAACTCAAAACTGCCGCACTTTACTGAATACAGGATCGATTGAGCAAGTGCCTAGCTAATATTAACCCGTCGAGCAAACGGCCGTGGTGATTCGTTTCATACAAAAGACAACAAAGAGGAACTCAGCCTCGCAATGTAATGTACCTGCCCGATGTACCTGCCCGCCCATTGTTTTTCGAGCAAACGAGCAAACAATGACGAAAAGCAGTAATCCACCTCATCTACATCGAAATACGTGTTCTTTTTTTTACGTCAAAAAAAAAAGCCGTTGTCATGCTTTTGATGTACCCGCATTTGCCTCGAGGGACCACTTGCCCAAAGAAGATGACCAACATGTTCATACGGAAAGATTGCTACAAAACGACCCGTGGCCAATGCTAGAGCAAATTCGAGCAACAAGAAAATACCAGGGAACCACCGAAGAAGAGCGCAGTGAGCCATCCATCTAGACGGCTCCGTTTGCCGCATAAGTCGGGAACTGAGGTGGTACTGGGTCAATCATCCAGTTGTTGTTGGCTAGCTCCCTATGGAAATTATGTTTTGCGGCCTCAGTGTCATCACTGATCCCACCGAAGCATATCTCCATCTCTCCTCCAATGTTCCATGATGTGAGAGGTTCCTCTTGGCTCATCATCACAAGGTATTCTAGCGGTGCGCCAACACTTGTAACCACCCCAACAGCTTCACTCGGACCATGCTCGTGGAGATTGAGCGAAGTTCGTTGCGCGGATTCGGCAGGCATTGGTGCGTAAGCTGGAGCATAGTTCGATCTGTCAGAACGATACCCATCGAGCCTTAGCGCCGGTGGGTAATGATGGCCTGCCATGTGAGTTCCGTATGAGTAATGTGGACTCTCTTCCGCTGCAAAAGCCCGCTTTTCTGCGTCCAACTTGACTTCGGCATGATTGACAGGAGTGAATTGTGTAGGGCGCGAAGAGGGGTAGTCCTGAATGTCGCCTGCTCGCGGGTCTGGGTCCATATCAACACGTTCGCGCTTCAAATCACCGCTGCCAGACTCGTTCACCTCCTCATGATCCTTGGTTGATGAATTCGCATCTGGTATGACTGTATCTTCCTCGATGCTTATGTTCTGTCGAATGTCGCCGAATTCTTGCCAAACCTTCCTCACTTCATTGTACTGTTTGAGGTGGCCACCCTTGAGCACGGTAGGATCCTTCTCCCACTTCTTTTTCGTGTCCTCCATACAAGTTATTACGCTTTGTCCGTACTTGCCCCAAAATTCGGCCATCAGTAGTCCATGAGAAGTCATGTGCTTGGTCATTTCCACCGTTCTCTTGTAGGCCTCAAACCCACTAGCATCGAGCGGCGAGACACTGCCGTCAGGATGTTTGTATGACCACTTTGTAGACATGGAGCTGTTCACATCCATTTTAGGGAAGAAAGATGCATATATGCCTAAGATTGTTAGCCGACTATGAAGCTGAAGCATAAAGACGTTTGTGCCACATACCGCAAGTCGTAGCCTGCCAATTTGCAAATGCCGAAAACGGAGTTTCGACAAGGACATTCCCAACCTGACAAGCAGTCAAAAGGTCAATGATATTCCGAGCGCCCAAAAAACATTCGCGGGCTTGGTCTATCCAGTATCTGGGATATGGTAGTGGATACTTGTTTGCGGGAAATGTCGGTTCGTCGATAGGGCCATTGGGTCTCTCTTCGTTGACGGGAAAATATGCCATGTACTCGCGAAAGAGCGCCACGGCACAAAGAAGATGCACGATGTGCATCAAGGCATAGTGTCGGGAAGTTTTGTCCGCAATGTGCGCATTGGTGTTGTCGGAAGTGAGTTTGAGATCGGGTGGCAAAGTACTCTGCACCTGTTCGAGCTTGAGTCTCAGTTTTAAGAATTCGCATTCTTTCCATGGAGGGATGCCGGACTCTTTTCTGGTCACATGTCAGCGGCGATGGACCGTAGATGGACTCGGCAAAGAGAACATACCGTCGAAATCTACCTCCTGTGCAAGCCCACCTCATAACTTCTCCGTAGAAATCCAAAGCTCTGATAAAACGACTGAGAAGCCCTTCAGAGTCTCCAATCTCTTCTCTGGGGTCCTCGTCGTTGTCAAACGGTGGTTGGATGTAAGTGCCTTTCGCGTTGGCTTTGGGCTCTTGGGCAACTTGTTCTCGAAACCGCCTCTCCTCTGCCCGCCTTTCCCAGTTCTGGTTCCGGAAACGACTCCGGGCCTCCTCTTGGCTCTCGCCTAGCATCATGGTATCTACTTCATGACCGAAAATGAAGGCGCGGTCACTGCAAGGGAGCTGCACATGTACCTCGTGGAGATGTATCATTTGAGTCTGATAGTGGTTGAAGCTCAGGTAACGGTCCATGATGAAGCAACTCCAAAAAGTTCGACGTTCTTTCTCCTTTTCAATAAACTCTTGTTTCTTGGACGAGGAAACAGTACGATGACGATCGCGAGGTCTGGAGCTTTTCTTTGGGTGTAACGCTTGGTCTTCCAAGTGCGGTTCCGAGTGAAGGCGCATTTGTTGGGCATTGCGGATTGCCATTCCAAGATATTGCCATGCATCCTTCCCACGTAACGAGCCCCACTCGTGCAGTCCTAGCATTAGAAGCGCCTGGACATAGGGGAGTGTTCGAGTGCCTGTCACTCCTTCGGTAGCCACAAGCTTGCGTGCAGCCTCTGCGTAGAATTCGGCAGCCTTGTAGGGGTTGCCTCCATGGCGGGCTACAAGAGACGAGTGGAAGCGGGCAGTGAGGGCAAGAAAAGAAAGGCGGAAGAGCAAGGAGAGTTGTTGTACTTCGTTGCGAAATGTAGGGGGGTGTAGGAATGGGAGATCAGTGGCATAGTGTTGTTGAAAGATGTCGCACTAGGAAACATGAATTACGGTCAGAGAGTGTGTGCATGTGGACAAGCTTACCAGTTCATTCCAGATCTGGGGTGTGAGAGTGGTCGGGTCAGAAGCAGAATCCGCAGGAGCCGGAGTCAGTAGCTTCTTCGTGGGGTACTGGGGCAGGGTGTTTGGAGCAGCCCTCCTCTTCTTGGTGCGAGGGGCCTGTCGAAGTCAGTCTATGTCGCAATAAGATTGGTAACACAGCCCTGGCTAGAAAGGGCATGTTGTTAGGCTCGAAGCAAGTAAGACATGTTCATGTGTCTATCCAGCTGGCAGATAGATGATGGGGCTTGAAGAGTAGGCCCAGTGGTGTACGATTGAGCTTTCGGCTTTTCTTCTACCATGCGCTGCGAGTTGTGGTAAGATGTGCCACTTACTGTCACTTCTCCCGTCCGATCAACGATGCTCTCCCTCCGAGTGCTGCTAGACCCAGCCTCTGGATACGTACATTGGCGGTTCTTGCTGTGACAGTCTTTGCAGACACTATCGGTGCCCGTATTCACACACTTGACCTTGCTCCGGCGACAGTGCGCGCATGCAATCTGGGATCTCATGCGAGGTTGGTTGGGGGCGGCGGGCGAGAGAGCGTGCGCCGGCCGAGTTTCAGCACTGGGAGTCACGGCCGGCTGTGATACCGGAACAGAAAAGGCTGGAGATGGGGCTTGGGATGGAATGAGTGACACGTGAGGAATCAGAGGAGATGCATCGATGGTTGCAGGTGAAGCCTGAGCAGTCTGTGGAGACGTTCCCATCGGAGGGGACGGGACACCGCGGGGTGATTGATGAGCTTGCAATGCAGGCACCCGTGATGATGATGATGATGATGATGATGATGATGATGGTGGTGGTGGTGGTGGTGGTGGTGGTGGTGGCGGGGGTGGTGCAGTGGACGACGGACTTCCTGCTGGAGGGGGGGGTGCCGCACCGGCAGCACCTTTTGGTGTCCAGGCAGTAATTTTGGCGGTATTCCTGGGGTTCTCCTGAGAAGCTGGGGATGATTAGAGACAAAGGACTTCTTTCCTTGGGGGAGGGGGAGGAGTGGGCACAACTGTCGGCAACACTGTTGAACTAGCTCAAAAGCGTTGTGGGGTCGCTACTGGGTCTTTTGCGTGGTTTCTAAAATTGATCGAGTCTTTTCTCGGGGAGACGAGAGTTGCGCCTCTGATGATGTTTTAATGTTGGCCGATGCCGTTTCGGCGTGGAAGTGAGCAACAGCCGTGTCCGTGTAGGTAGTGTGTGTAGTGGAGCGGGTGTGGGGCCAATAAGACAGCTCGGAAGAAACGTCGGGCGGCACGCAGTAGGCGCAAGGCTGACGGCTTGCGCGATTCGGATTCGGCTTGAGACTGACGGGGGGGGGGAGGCGCTGGCAAGTTGTGTGTGAAGGCTGGAGAGTTTCTTATATTCAGATTGCGATATCGGGCGACAGCGAAGAGAAGAGAGAGAGAGGGAGAGTGGGGTGAGGGGAGGGGAGGAGGGAGAGAGAGGAGAGGTCGAGAGGAAGAGAGAGCGCGCGAAAGAGAGCGAGAGAGGGAGGGAACGGGGGCTGCTTCGGCTGCAGAGGGAAACGGGGAAGACGGGGAAGACGGGGAGACGGGGAGACGGGGCACGGAGAGAGAGGGAGGGAGGGAGAGAGGGAGAGAGAGAGAGAGAGAGAGAGACAGAGGATGGGCTCGGGATTGATCCAAAGAAACGGAAGACCGAAGAACTGTTGGCCAGGCCCAGCAGTCACTGGCAGTCACTGGCAGCACTGGCAGCACTGGCAGCCCTCGGATACACGGCTTGCAACGCGATCGACGAGTCGCAGCCACCGTCGTCCCGCCCTCGTGCGCCCTTGCTTCGTGATCGCGCCGCCGCCATCGCGGGGGTTCTCGCACCCAAGAGCGTACACATCACATCTGCGCCTTCATTAGATAGACACACACACACACACTCTCTCTCTCTTTCTTTCTCCTCTTGCCCTTCCCCCCACCACACCACCAATTACCTGCTCCATCCCTCCTTACTCTTGCTCGACCAAGTGCCAACCCAAGTGCCCAATACGGCCAAGACAGTGTCGGGACCGTCGCGTCTTTCGGCCCTCTCTATACAACAAACCAGCCCACACGGGCGAGCTAGACATGCGACGGGCCTATCCAGTCGGCATACGGCCCGACACACACACACACACACACACACCAAAAGCTTCTCCCCATCATGGATTTGCCTTGTCTGATAAAGTGCCCTCCTATGTATGTACATTGTAGTCCCCTTATTCAAGTACTCTTCTTCAACACCAAAGGTAGGCAACACGAACCGAGCACACTCGGAACATGCTACATGAACTGCTGCTGCTGCTGCACATCATTCTCCAACTTCTCGCGGCGACCTGTCTCTTCTTGACGCGTCTCCTGGCTAGCCTCCCTCATTTTGGAAGCTGGCAAGACCGGGGCCATCGGCAACCTATTAAAAACATACTCCCCTACCTACCACAACGCCAACCAGTGTCCGCTTGATAATTGATTGCACCCTCCTCCGGCACGGGATCAGATCCGTCTCGCTTGCCCGCTGAGTGGTGGGAGCCGCGATATCCGAATTGACCCATACATCTGTACCAAGCAAGCATGCATAGATGCATTTCATCCGCGTTACACAGAGCTGATCCTTTGTACGACCAGCCTCAAGAATGGGCGGACTCATCCAATGCACTCCAACTCGTCTTCCTCCCCGCCCTCTTCATCATCTACGAAGCCATCTCTCTTCGTAGTTTGTCGGTTGCATGTTGGTCTTCCGAATTGTTGTATGCATATGCCTTCTTCGGATGCCGATACGCACCCATGTCTCCCGGAAATCACCATACCTACACCTTCGGAAGTGCCTCGGAAGCTTCACATGTGAGTGGCCCGCCACGGGCTCTTGTCTGCTATTTTGAGCATGATATAACTTCTTGCGTCTACCATCTCCTGTGCACCATTCCTGTGCTGAGTCAAATTCTCAAAACTTAAAAGGGTTGAAAGCTCCCGACAAAGGTACGTTACATGTGTGTGACCGACCTGCTCTTGGCACTTGACCAGATTATTGTATCCGCCTGCGATTCCAAAATCGGGCACCTGTAGAATGCCATTAATTATTACTCAGTTAGTGGCAAGAGCTTACCGACCTCTCCGCGTGGTCCAAAACACTTGATTTCATGTTTGATACTGTATGGCCATGGACCTTGCATGACACTAATAAAACGTCAACACTGGCTCGACCCGCGAACTGGAAGTATCATATGTCACCTTGGTACACAACCACTACATCCGATAGCAATATATAAGCTTCACATATGTCACCCGTCATCCGTCACCTACAGACAGACGGAGGACACCATGGTTGGTACCACGCCAGATCGAGCCCGTTTCGCCGTCATGCATGCCGTGTGAGGAAAAGGTTTCAAAGACTTGATGCGAGCAGAGACATGCGTAGAGATTGGCCATGGGACATTGCAAGCCGATTGTTCCGCAAGTGAGATGCTGTGACGTTCATGCAATGATCAATCCATCGTTGGACAGCTGTGTTGCGCGTTTGCCTACCACTTTTGTACCCGCGTGAGTTACGACCAGACAGGAGACAGCAGTATTAATTAATTTATTACTGGCAATTCCAGATCTACTGTAGATACTTGTGCCTATATTCATGTATTAGAGGCAGATGACTAGTAGTGGTAACCTTTATAACGCATTCAGTAGTAAAATACTGTACATATATATGTACAGTACAATGTACATACATACACAGTATGTACAGGATACTTCCCCTAAGCATCCGCCACTGTGGCGTCCAACGCTTTGGGTTCGCGGGGATGTGAAAGTCTTGGTCCTCTCTCCCCACCCCACCTTCATCACCAACCGGAACCTCTTTGCGTTCGTCATATCATATCGTTGCCGCCCACGACTCGTTCCCATCCACCGTCATCCCCCCCCCCCCACCGCCGCTGGACTCAGGCACCTCTCTGTCCGTCGTATGCACAGCGTGCACACAGGACGGTCAAGAACGAAGAACGAGTAGGGCTCGCACCTCCTCCCGCGCGCACCGTCCAAGCCAGCGTTAAGACTAACGTTGGGTCTTCTGTTAGACCTCACTCCAACCCGCGCCGATTCCTCCTGACACCCGCCATTGCTAGCCGCAGACTCTCTTTGAGATCATTCCATATTCTTCCTCGTCCCATCAACAAGCTCCCGTAGCACACCGTCGATCGATTCGCGGTCCGCATTTGAGCGTCCACACTCGTAGATACACAACCTGCGCTCGCAAGGCACACCGCCTCTCCGCCTCCATCGGCGAAGAGGAAGAGACGCTCTCCCCGCCTTCTTCGCCGGGCTACCCCTAGACCACCGCCAAAATGAACATCGACGAAACCGTTAACAATGTTCAGCGCAAGATCGATAGGGAGAAGGCCCTGATCCAGGCCGCTAATGCCATGCGCCAGTCGACCAACAATCCTGCTGTGCTCTCGCGTCTGGATGGTCAGATCAAGGATGGCCGCCGCAACATTGAATATTTTGAGGGCACCCTCCGCGATCTGGAGATGCGGCGAACCACCAGCGATATGGACAGTATGAGTCTTCAGCCAAATCCACTGGCTTCACCATCCAAAGACGGGTGGAATGAATACGCAGGCCCAGATCAAGGCTACGGAGATACTCAGGGTGGCTTCAGCAACGCTGCCGGCGGACCAGGACTGGCACCACCACGGGCTCCGTATGCTGGCACCCAGCAGCCCAAACGTGCCAACTACAGCAAGCTCGGTATGATGCACATAATGTCCAAATCTCCACGAGTATCTACTGAACACTTTGACAGATCTGATCAAATATGATACACCACATCTCGGTCCCCGCATCCAACTTATGCTGTCACAACTCGAGTTCAAACTGAGTGTGGAGAAACAGTACAAGGATGGCATCGAGAAGATGGTACGATTGTACCAAATGGAAGGGGACCGCAAGAGCAAATCAGACGCAGAGGCGCGTCGAATTGAGAGCAACCAGAAGATACAGCTTTTGAAACAGTCTCTAAAGCGATACGAAGACCTCCACGTTGATGTAGAAGGCGCCGATGGTGGAGATGGTAAGTCGAGCTTTTTTTCTTTTCTTTTCCTTTCCTTTCTTTTCTTTTCTTTTCTTTTCTTTTCGGAAAACACCATGTTGACACCAAATACAGATGACAGCCTCAGCGTACCAAGCCAGAGGAAACCGTTGAGCGGTCACCTATCCCTCCGAATCCATGCAGTGGCTGATGTAGATCATGCCGCGACAGGTCGCTTCAGTAGAGGGCCAGAAACATTCATCATAGTCAAGGTCGAAGACACTTTCAAAGGACGTACCAAGGCTACCAGAAACGATCGATGGGTTGACGAATTGCACGAATTTGACATTGATAAGGCCAACGAGATCGAGCTCACAGTGTATGACAGAACTGGAGACCATCCACTTCCTATCGGTATGCTCTGGGTGCGGATATCAGACATTGCTGAGGAATTACGTCGCAAGAAGATCGAATCTGAACTTCAGAGTTCCGGCTGGGTATCTGCGGATAAGATGGCAGGCGATACAGGCCCCCGACCCGACCTTCAATTCCAACCACCTCCTGGTTCGAGTTACGGGGGAGCCGGTGGACCTGCGCCTGGCGCTATGCGACCAGCTGTTACTGCGGGCGCAGGAGGTCCGCAACCTCAAACTGGGCCAGTGTTCATCGATGCTTGGTTCTCACTAGAGCCCGTTGGCCGGATACAGCTGACCATAGCTTTTGGTATGCGAATGCTCTTCAATGTATTCGACTTCGTTCTCGCTGACCCTTTTTATAGTAAAACACACCACAAACAAGCAACCCTTGAACGTGGGTCTTGGACGCAAGGGTGCCATTCGCGAACGAAAGGAAGAAGTCCACGAACAATATGGTCACAAGTTCATGCAGCAACAGTTCTACAACATCATGCGATGCGCTCTGTGTGGGGAGTTCCTCAAGTACGCCGCAGGAATGCAGTGCACAGATTGCAAGTACACTTGTCACAAAAAGTGCTACTCCAAGGTCGTGACAAAATGCATTACGCAATCCAATGCAGAAACCGACCCGGACGAAGCCAAGCTCAACCACCGCATTCCTCATCGTTTCGAGACCTTCTCCAACATGGGTGCGAATTGGTGTTGTCATTGTGGTTACATACTGCCTTTGGGCAGGAAGCAAACGAAAAAATGCACGGGTAAGAATCAAGCAGTCAATACACGATTCCAGTCACTAACTTCCTCTAGAATGCAGTCTCACGTGTCACGCCGCCTGCGTTCACTTCGTCCCCGACTTCTGTGGCATGTCCATGGAGGTGGCAAATCAGATTCTTATGGAGATCAAACGGACAAGAAGAGGGCAGTCGGCGGGAGGCAGTTCAACCATGACTTCGCGAGTACTTCGTCCCCAACAACCAGCTAAGCCAACATCTCCGTCTGCCACTCAAACTCAATACCCAGTTCCACCAGGACAAGATGCAGCCGGTCAGTCTGACAGATATTCCTATGGCAAGGATCAACAGTACGGCGGTCCACCGCGCCAACAATCATTCCCTCCGTCGACACCATCTGCCGTCGATGCTGCGCGTGCCTCCTTTACCTCGAGCGCGGCTCCTACGCCGACATCGCCGACTTCTCAGCGTCCTGAGCATCCACGGACTCAATCATCACAGCCAGCGCCGGTGGCTGCGGCGGCTGCGGCTATGAACAAGGTTACTTCTCCTGGATATCAACGTGCACAGTCAGACTATCCTCCACCGGGAGCGAGAACATCAGGCGGCAGCGGCTATCCACACGATCAACGAGTTCCTCAGCAACCAGCCCCTCCGCAGGTCGGATACAACCCGCAAGACTATGCAAACATTCCAAACTATCCTCCAGCACAGCCCCAGCCTGCAGCAATACAGAAGACGTCATACGCCCTCCCTCAGCCGCCACCACAAGCCCAACAACTACCACAGTCGCAGCAGCCCCAACCTCCTCCTCACCAGGTCGTGCCAGACCCGCAGCTAACCCAGACTCAGCCAATGTCAGCTATGACCAAAGCCCCCGAGAACAAGGTCACTCCACCAGCGAACACACAGGGTACCGGCAGGAGGATAGGGCTTGATCATTTCAACTTCCTCGCGGTTCTGGGTAAGGGTAACTTTGGCAAAGTCATGTTGGCGGAAACCAAGAGCACAAAGTCACTTTACGCCATCAAGGTCCTGAAAAAGGAATTCATCATCGAGAATGACGAAGTTGAGAGCACGAGGTCTGAGAAGAGGGTGTTCTTGATTGCTAACAAGGAACGGCATCCATTTTTGCTCAATCTTCATGCTTGTTTCCAGACAGAAACTCGAGTTTACTTCGTCATGGAGTACATTAGTGGTGGCGATCTGATGTTGCATATCCAGAGGGGCCACTTTGGTACAAAACGTGCCCAGTGAGTGTGATTCTGTTATCCAACATGAGACGTTGGCTAATATTGTCTAGGTTTTACGCCGCCGAGGTCTGCCTTGCCCTCAAGTATTTCCACGAAAACGGTGTCATCTACCGTGACTTGAAGTTGGACAACATCCTCCTCACGCTTGATGGACACATCAAGATTGCCGATTTTGGACTGTGCAAAGAAGAAATGTGGTATGGGTCTACGACCAGCACGTTTTGCGGCACCCCGGAATTCATGGCACCTGAGGTACTATAACCACGTAATTGTTACAAACCACGACCATGATCTAACACGACGCAGATTCTACTCGATAAGAAATACGGACGTGCAGTCGATTGGTGGGCATTCGGTGTGCTCATTTACCAAATGCTTCTTCAACAATCTCCCTTCCGTGGCGAAGATGAGGACGAAATTTACGACGCAATTCTTGCGGACGAACCTCTTTATCCCATTCACATGCCCCGCGACTCGGTCTCTATCCTTCAAAAACTGCTCACGCGCGAGCCAGAACAGAGACTTGGATCTGGCCCTACCGACGCACAGGAGATCATGAGCCATGCATTTTTTAGGAACATTAATTGGGATGATGTCTATCACAAGAGGGTCCCGACACCATTCATCCCACAAATCACCAGCGCTACGGATACAAGCAATTTCGATACGGAGTTTACAAGCGTAACACCAGTGCTCACACCTGTGCAATCAGGTATGTCAAGTTCACTTTCTTCCCCGATTAATCTCATTGCTAACCACTCCACTAGTCCTCTCACAGGCCATGCAAGAAGAATTCCGCGGTTTCTCCTACTCGGCCGATTTCAACTAATCCATCAATCTACCTACAAGGAACTTTTTCCTTCGGATACCCTGGGATTTTGCAAGCGTTCGATTTAGGTTTACTTTGAGTGCTGCGCGCAAGCATTGTGTAGGGGTACAAGTCCGACTTGATGGCATGTATCTGCATCGTACATTACGGTCTCTGGGAACAAATCGATGGCGGTGTTGCAGGCGTTGCAAAACTCGTTCACTAATATCACCGTCGTTTTGCCGAGAGTCTTCTGTTCTCTACTCTTGTCCGTTTCCTTCTCAGTTCCTCTTGTTGAAGCAAAAAAAAACACTGGACTTGTAATTCTGTTTGTGATCGCCGGTTTGGGGGAGAGTGTAGGTGCCGCCGAGGTGGAGGGTAAGTAGGTATATGCTGGGAGTTGCTTGGAGAAAAGATGGTGGACGAAGGGCTCTGTTTGAGTAAGCTGTTGGGATGGACTGCGTGTATGGCTCGGTGATGGGTCTTTATTCTAGTGGCTTGGAGGGCTGGTTGGACGGGTGCTTCGTGTTAGACAACGTGGGAGGATGACGATGCCGATGCCGATGCCGATGCCGATGAGATGAAGGGATGGTGGTTATGGTTCTAGGAACAGATGAAACAAGTTTTTTCTCTCCAACTCGGTATCAGTTTCTTGGGCATGAAATTGTGCTTGACTTGTAAACAAGTATACTCCATGTCCATGTGACAACATGCAAAGAGACAAATGGTGAACTTTGTAAATACTCGACTGGCAAATACGAAGGTGCTGCTTTTACCCTCTACCTGTTGTTCACATCAAAGGTAGTGAGAGGTGGTAATATTGCTATTTCCATATACACGGACTCGGACATGATACATAGGTCGATGATGGGATTAGGATACAACCAAGTATAGAGCTTTTATTACATGTCGCTCACTCTACACAAGTCTTCGAACATTTCACGAGGTTAACGTACTGGATTGTATACTCTTCATGTTGTTCGCTCGATTGATTGATTGATTGCTAATATTATGACCGTGGTTATGGTGGGCAGATGGATGGATTTGTAAACGGTGTTTACACCGCCTCATAAATGGCACGAGATGCACTCACTGCCCGTGGGTGGGACTGCATCTATCGAACACCACCACCACCACAACGAGTGTTGGCTTGTTGGCAAAAAGTAAAAAGATCCACCATGTCCGTCCGGTTATTTATTCAAAATTCCAACCTCAACAAATATCCATTCCAACCCCCCCCCCCCCCCCCCCCCCCACCCCCAAGCAAGTAATGCATCCATCCATGCATCATCCATCTTCCTCCCTTCCTGTATCCGTGTTGTTCCACCAGAGAGACGTGTCTATCCGCATCTTATTTAGGTCCATACCGAACGTCGTTCCGTAATACCCTACATACATACATACATACATACATAGGACAGGGTCAAAAGTAGAAAAGAGACATCAAATCAACTTCAATAGGCTGTGTGCATTTTCCTCTGTCGCATTTATTACCAAGGCTGGTTTTTGGAAAGTACGCAATATATATGTCCGGCGGTAAGTGACGAGGTGCTAAATTTGGTTGGCGGGTCACATGGTGCACAAGTGGGCGGGCGTATTCGGTGGAAGGGGTGAAGGCTGGATATCTCAAAGAGCCCGTGTGGTAATGTGCATAGTTCAAAGAGCCGTGTGGTAATGTGCATAGTTGAAAGCGCTGAGATTGTAATAGAGATATCTCACAGCGCGCCGATGATGTTGAAACGAACAATCTCAAAGAGCCGAGGTTTCTTCTGGCGTGTTTGGTGTATTTTTTGGATAGCCAGATATCTATGCAACTGGATTTGGGTAAGAAACCAATTTTTGGGACCCGGAAGATGACGGACCATGTCTGAACGGGGCGAAGCAAGAGATATCTGCATCTGAGGCTCGCGGCCTTTCTCGCGTGCAAATCGAACGTCAGATCTCGTTGTCAGAGACTTTTTGAAGCAGGGCATCTGTCGAGAAGAAGAAAGCCGGAAATGGTGGAGATTTCTTCTGTTCTGAGGCAGAGCGCATACATTCTCTTCTGATTATGTCCATAATTGCTGGGTCAAGGGGTGGTGGTGAGAATGTGTTCGAGAGACTTAATTCCAGGTGGCTTTCCGGTGCTTGACATTTGTCACAGCAGGCGGAAATCGTATCAATTACAACTGCGTCGGCGTGCGAGAATACGGTGGTGGTTGCGAAGCACCCAGGAGCTTCACGCCCAGGAAAAAAGAGCGGGTGACGGGGACCGAGAATACGGTAGTGATTGTGACACACCGCGGCGCTTCACACATCCATAAAGACCGAGCGGGTGGCGGAACTGACAATACGGTGGATATATAGGTGTGATAGGAAGTCGCCCAAACGTCTAGACTTCGACCCTGGCGTGTGTTCTGAAAGAAGCAACCCGCATCATTGACGAGTGTGAGAGCGTGATTCAATGTCCCTTCTTCGTGTAGATATTGTCGTCGAATATACATGTTTATAAAGTTCAGGGTGCGAAATAACATCCAGTAGACAAGCACTAGGACATCCACCTTTGAGAGAGCTTGGCCGTAGGGATCGTGCCGCGTGCATAGCTTCCCGCCGGCGTGGATTGCCAGTGTCGTCCGTTGAATCGTTCTGACATTGATGAGTTAGCGGGAGAGGAGTATGCAGAGGTAATAGAACACATACGCTTCTGGACATAAAAGGGTGGTGGTGTCTGTTTCGAGTTGACGAGTACGAGTGGGAGGCAAAGGAAGTACATCGCGTCGCTTGATATTGGTGAAGTCAAAGAAAGAGGATCTTGTAATATTCGGGAGCCGGAGAAGGGAATGTGAAGGTGAGCTATCAGAGAGAGAGAGACAGAGAGAGAGAGAGAGAGGGGTAGTTATACTGTTAAGAGAGGAATATATGACACTATGATTTGGTAAGACTTGCCACGTTGGCAGATGCGCTGGATTTAAGTAAAGGGAGATGCGAAGGCATGATAGGGCGCTTGGGAAGGCGGTCAAGGAACGAACAACAATCGAGGCCAGCGACGAGGCGACAGCACAGCCAAAGCGGTCTTGAAACAACCGGAGTGCTGCTACAAACGAAAGAGAGCGAGAGAGCGAGAAGACACGAGGAACAACTGAAAAGGAGGAGCAGCGTGGAGATACCCAAAAAAGTCTCTTGGACTGGAAGCGAGTCTAATTTCTACCCTGATCCTACCCCTTGTCCGTTTTTAGCCGTCATGAAAGCACGGAGAATCTATCTAGATGAATGGTCTACTTTGCCGCCTTTTCTGCAGCCTGCAATTCGGCCTCTACCTCCGCAATGACGACTCTCCTCACGCCTTCCCACCCATCTGCCTTCCGCACATGACTCACTCTCCGCGGCTTGTCCTCCAGGCCCTTGAACTCATCTGGCAAAATATTGGCTTGGAAGTGATCATTCTCATCGGACAGTGCCCTCTCTACTGCGTTGCTGAACTTGGCTGGATGTGCTGTTGCCAGGGCAATGTGATGTGTAGAAGGTGGGGTCGATACTTTGGCGGAGCGGTACGCGGCATGAACACCGATGGCAGAATGGGGATCCAGAACGTAGCCCTTGGAAGAGGCAGAGGCGAAAGTGTCCTTGATGGTTTCAAGAGTCTCCTCGTCACTGACACGGTAGGATTCAAAGTCTGCTTGCGCAGCTTTGAGCAACTGCTGATCAACGCGGAAACCACCCTCTGTCTTCAAATCGTTTAGCCACGAGCGGACGTGGTCGCCTGCTTGAGCTCGTCGTTGTGAAACAGCGTCCGAGTTTGTGCTATAGACCTCGTAGGCTAAGAACCAGAGCAGTCGCTCGAAGTTGGACGAGACGAGGATATCCATGGCGGGACTCAATGTTTCCTTGACACCGCCCTCGTCTGCCTTGACGCCATCTTCCGGAATGCCGCCCTCGGCCTCCTTTCCATGAACGGGCTGCTTCTCGTATTTGCCTGATTGCCAGAATCGATGGAGAATATCGTTTTCGTTGGTAGCGACGACAAGCTTCTCCGCAGGCAGACCCATGCGCTTGGCGAAATAGCCAGCGAGAATGTCGCCGAAGTTTCCTGTGGGGACGACGAAGCGGACAGTGGAGGCTGGGAGGAAAGACGGCTGACGGATGAGCTGGAAGTATGAGTAGAAGTAATACGTGATCTGCGCGAGGATGCGGGCCCAGTTGATGGAGTTCACGGCGGCGAGGCGATGGGTCTTGTTGATCTCCGGGTCGGCGAACAAAGCTTTCACAAAGTCCTATGATTCTGTTATAACGAGTCACACTTGGACAGGACGATTTTTGGCATACCTGACAGTCGTCGAAGGTGCCGTCTACAGCGAGATTGTGTACGTTGGCGTCCATGACCGTTGTCATCTGCGCTTCCTGGACCGCACTAACTTTGCCCTGAGGGTGCATTATGAAGACGGAGACATCCTTCTTTCCCCGTAAACCGTAGATGGCGGCCGAGCCAGTATCTCCACTTGTTGCGCCCACCACAGTCAAATGCTCCCTACTCCTTCCAGTCTTGTTCTCATTTCTTCGGACGAGGAAATACTCGAATAGATTGCCGAGGAACTGCAGGGCAACATCCTTGAATGCAAACGTCGGCCCGTGGAACAGTTCAAGCAAGTGTATGTTGTTCTTTTCGTCCAATGTCACCGTTGGCGTGATGTCTTTGACGCGGAACGTGGAGTAGCTGCGATGTATAATGCCCTTGAGGTCTGCGGCTGGTATCTCGGAAGGGGAGATGTAGAGGGAGAAGATCTCATAGGCAAGGTGTTCGAAAGAGAGGTGTTGCCAGTTTGAGGCCCAGTCTTTCGGAAGGGTGGGAATCTCCTCGGGGATGAACAGACCGCCGTCCGAGGCAAGGCCCTTGAGCACGACCTGTTCGAAGGAGAGCTAAGCGGTGTTAGAAGGTTCTTGAAAAGGGTTGCGACCGGCCGTGCTCACATCGTATGATCCTCCCCGGGTGCTGAGATAGCGTTGTGATGCGGTGTGGGAAGACATTGGGTGGTCGAGTCAATGGGTGCAATGCAGATGTTTTTGAGGTGCGGAGGATGATCTTTGCAGGCGGTGTCAAGGAAGATTACTTCAGCAAGTTTGGCGCTTTGCAGTGTCTGAGCAAGCACCAGTAATTAACGATGGCAATGAATGAGTCTCGCTTCCATGTAGTTGAGAAAAAGAGGGTCTTTGATTGGCATCTACATATGTACAAGTAAGTACTCTCCCAACGGAGGGTTAATAAGGGCGTTGGGCGAGTACTTTGTATAGTAAGTGTTACAGTAATACTGTATGTATTACTTGGTACCTTTGTATGTACAGTACATACATACATACGTCGTACACAGTAATGCCACCCCGCGCTGCAAATTCAAGCCCCGCGATATCCCTGACCGCCTGCATCGGAGGCCCATGCACCAATTCTCCCGAAGTCGGACCAACATCGGCCGTCGCAATTTAGCTGAAGCCTGGAGGAAGGAAGAAAAAAAACTGTGCAGGGTCCAAGCGTTTTCCCAATCGAATCTAGCGGGGCAAATTTTCTGTTGAGCGAGCATGTGACCTCGTTAGCGCGGTGCTGGAATTTTGCCTATATAAAGCCCTCCCCTCCGCGTCCTTTGACACAAATCACGAACATACGCAAGTCTCCCCTACCACCTACTGTTCTCGACTCTCTGCTAACAAGCTTCCAGTTCATAGAATCTCTATTTAGTAAGCTTCTCCTTCTGAGTCTCTCACAAGAGCCACAGATTCTTAACCCTGGTTGATGAGTTGTATCCTCGGTGTCCTGGAGTGAGGCCTTATTACACTTGCTTTGGCGAGTGTGGCGATGATCTTCAGCCAATTGGACTTGACTTCGGTCTGTCTGAACGGCAGGACGCTGAGTGCATTCTGACAGGCTTTTTTTTTCATCGATCCATCTGGCTTGCCTGTTGGTTGAGGAAGAAACAATAGATATTTTTCGACTGCACAAGAGGTTGGAGAAGTCCC
This sequence comes from Pleomassaria siparia CBS 279.74, assembly GCA_010093715.1. Classification (NCBI taxonomy): domain Eukaryota; kingdom Fungi; phylum Ascomycota; class Dothideomycetes; order Pleosporales; family Pleomassariaceae; genus Pleomassaria; species Pleomassaria siparia. Next base: position 318,350 of record MU005782.1, read on the forward strand.
TGCAGCCTAGTCGCCCGCGAACACGCATCGTCTCGCTTGCATTCCACATGCACGTTGCCACTCGCCATGTTGAGAAATCAAGAGAGCCATGCTTTCTATCTCTATAGAATGCTACCCCGACTCAGTTCCACCCATACTTCTCGTTCCCGACCCAGTCGATCGTCTCTGTAACTCGGCCTTGGTGTGGGGGGTACCAGCACAAGCTCGCGATGCTTTCTACGTCGCGGTCGATGATCTTTGCGCTGGGGTCCAAGATTTTTGCTGCCGCTAACGTCGACGCAGACGGATTCCACGCCTCCACGTCTTGCATTTTCCATTGTACCGCCTCCTGTTGTGCTAACGCGAGTAGCGCCGCAATCGCCGCGTCGTGCTTGTGGTCCGTTGCCGACGACGCCTTCAAACCCGATCCTTCCCAGCTCGAGCTCCCTTCGTCCTCGATCACCAGTCGCAGAATGTGCAACGTGTTGCCCTTTGCCTGTGTGGGATCCTCGTTATACCACATGCGTGTCCAGTAGCACCATACGCGTTTGCCTTCCTCTGACCCGACGATGGCACCCTTGACCTCGGGCACCCTGCCATGCAGCTCTTGGCCCACAAAATCCTCTCGAGCATGGTGCCATTGAATGGTCTCGATGTCAGGGATCAAGGCCACGGCGATGTTGCTGTCTTTTGTTCGCGATTCGAGACTCTTCCGGATAAGAGCTTCGTCGATCTTACAAAGAGCCTCGAGGTCCCCTGCATACAACGGTCTGACTGTTGGGAGACTCTCGTCTGTCGCCCTTTGCGCCGGAGGCAGGGAGACATGGGAAGACTGAAATGGTTCCCAGCCGTGCTCCGCGTAGAATTTCTTTGTTGGATTAATAATGCAAAACTTGTCAGAAAATTGAAAGAACTCGCCTTCCCAATGTCAGAAAATAGAATGGAGAACAGGCATTCCTCTCCATCCTTGACCTGGTGCTTCTTCAACGCCTTACCAACCTCCTGCATCATTCTCTGCGCATAACCCCGCTTCCTAAGATGATGCGCACAGAACACGGATCCAATGCCATGGGTGATGGTCTCTTGTACCTTGCCGTCTCTGAAGACAAGGGCCTTCTTCCGGTAGGTCTCACAACTTGCGAGAGGGAGGCGGACTGACGATTGTGGATCCAGTGGATTCTCTTTTGCAGAAGTGTCAATCAGAATCCAGTAAGTGATACCGCCGTTCTGGGTCAGTGCCTGCGACGATAGAACTTCCTCGCGGCGGAGGTAGGATTGCAGCGGGAGCGGACCACGCCATTCAGCGCCATTGAGATTCCACTGGATGAGCAACTCTTCCTGTGTGGGATGGACGAGGGCGAGGGTTGGCGAGTCCCCCTTGGGAAGGTTTGGAGCAGACCCCATGTTGACCGGACCCGGTGTATTTGATGATGAAATGATTGTTTTTTCTTTTCTTTTCAGAGAGTATGTGTGGTCCAAGATAAATGACAAGGTGTGGGTATGGATGTAGTATGGACGATGTCTTAGTATATAAGATTGCGAAGACGAACTAATGTTGGTTAATCGTTCTTTGAATGCCACGGTTTGTGCAACACGCCAGTCTCAATACCGGCTTCGACGTCCAGGGTCCTTGTTATAGTTTCTCTACGCCCTAGGATATGCAACCATCATCTCCTGCAGCATCCGATGTGGGCCGTAGGAAAGCGAGGTCGTCTTCAATCGCGGAGGTCATGCGTGTTAGGTGTAGGTACTCATACAGTAGTGTCCTCTGGTGAGATGCAGCTATTACATAGACCCTACATACAAGAAGCGCATCACATGCTTGCTCTTTGACTGCATCGTGACAGATGTCGTCGTGCTGTATGTACACATTAATTATAGCTAGCTGATGGCTGGCCATCTGTGCCGCCGTCGTCACAAACGCTCTAATAATATTAATACCTAGTCGCTGCTGGTTAACCGCATCCGGGGAGGAACGCGCAACGCGGTCCGAAGCTCTAAATAGAGCCGCAGCTGGGCCTGGAGTTTATTATCAAACGTTCTCCTTGTCCCTCTCCAGAGTACATACATCGACCTCGGAGCCATGTGGCGCACGTGAGGAAAAGCGAGCGCTGTGGAACATACGACGTAGATGAGGGCGCTTCAACTAAAAGTGAGCTATCGCCGCATCTCCCCCCCCCCCGCCCGCAGGTCCCAATCTCGTCCCTGTATCTCTCTCGAAACATAACCAGTCGGCGTCGCCAAAGACTGTCTTTTCCTTCCTCACTGCGTGCAGCCCCGAGTGCCTGCCTAGCGGCCGCCCTCTGTCCAGCTTGCTCTTTTTGACCTTGAAGCGCAAAGCCGGCGTGATTGAGCTAATGGCCTAGTTGCACCATTTTCACTTCTTTACACTCTCGCTATCACTATTTCACAATTTCACAATCTCACAATCTCACAATCTTTCCATGGGCAATGCCTCTCACCTTCCTTCTACTCGCTTCGAGGCTGTAATGAACTTCCGTGGCCCGCCATTCCCCTCATTTCCAGCGCTGGAGCGCCCAGCCAGCCAACCCAAACGCTTTCGACACACAACCCACGCAACGAGGAAATGGACCCTTTGGCGTTTCCCCGTTGCGAAGAGGTCATCGATCTGGCATCCGACAGCGACGATGTTGACTTGGATGACTTTGTAGCCTACTACGATTTGGACGCCGACGCTCTGGTTCCCAACACCCCCCTGCGAGCAAATGACCCGGATAATGCTATCGACCTCACAGCACTGGAAGACATACCAGACATCGACGTTCCACCAGATCTGGCCCCTCCCTTAGAGCCTGGGCCTGCCCAAGGCGCAGAAGTAGCAGAAGTGCTGACCGAACCGGCGTGTCTTCAGATAGTCCTGAATGTTCTACCAGACATTTCCGTCGATCACGTGACCAAGCTTCTAGAAGAGCGGAGGCATCAGCAGCGCACACATGAGGAATGTGAGCGACTCATTGCCAAGATCCTGGACGACGGAGCATATCCGAAAGAGCAAAATGAAGTCAAGACACGTAAGAGAAAGCGTGGCGACGACGAAGACGACGACATCACCGAGTACGAGAATGGCCGGCAAGACTTGACCAATGACAGCGGGTACCGCAGCAATGCGTAAGTACTCTTTCCTTGTCACTGTTCCATGGTAGAATGTGTTCACATAAAGGGGAACTGTAAAGTGGCTCCGACAACCTGCGCATTGTCTTGCCTTCACATATGATTACCAAGTCTTTTGTCACTCTGGCAATTCCAAGTTTACAACCTCAACAACCCAAATGCTAACATCCTTGGATCAGTACCACGCTACTAAAGGACGAATTCCTATTACTTCCCATACGACACATTGACAATACTTTCGAAGAACAACGATCTCTCTTTAAATCGTACATCGTGTTAGAAGAGCAACTTCGAAACTACAAAAAGGTCAGATCGCCGTTCACGAAGCTAGCTCGAACACGCAACAAAAAGGGAATAGAGTTCACGCTTATTGAAGCGGGTAGTCCATTGCCGAAAGAGCTCAAAGCTGCGAAAAAGAGAGTCGAACAGATGGCCGGTACGTCAGACCCAGCTTCGGTAGCAGTGTGATATCATCAAGTTAACATTATACAGACAGGCGTCGCGCAGAACAAGAAACAGAACGTGCAGAAAAGGAGAATCTTCGTCAAGCACAGGCGAACGACGCAATGGGCGAATGCGAATGCTGCTTTGACGCTTTTCCCAAAAACCGTATGACAGATTGCAACGGCGCCACACTCCACTACTTTTGTATGAATTGCGCGAAGACGTATGTGGAAGGGGAGATGGGTAGAGCGAAATGCCGACCAGTTTGCTTTGCGGATACATCTTGTGGTGGAACTTTTAGTCGCAGCCAGCTTCTGGAATTCCTTGGTCAGACGTCATTCGAACGTCTAGAACATCTGCAGCAACAAGCGGATCTCGCTGCTGCCGGCTTGGATTTTCTCAGCGAGTGTCCCTTCTGCGACTTCAAAGCGGAATGTCCTCCCGTTGAGATCGATCGAGAGTTTCGCTGTCTGAATCCCAAGTGCGAGAAGATCAGTTGTCGGCTGTGCCAAAAAGAGACGCACATTCCTCTGAGCTGCGAAGAATCCAAGAAAGATGGCAACCTTACTATCAGACACGTAGTTGAGGAGGCTATGTCTGCTGCCTTGATCCGGAAATGCAAGTAAGTATATCTTGTTCAAGGAATCGGGTGGAATCTAACATCACTAGTCGTTGCAAACACCCGTTTGTCAAGGAGCATGGTTGCAATAAGATGAGTTGTTCTCATTGTGGTAACATTCAATGGTATGTTGTAATGTAGAGAACTCTTATGGTATCTATTTCGTAACTAACCCGATACGTTCAGTTATGTTTGCTCAAAAAATGTCGTGAATTATGAGCACTATGGCCATGCACACACCCCGGACTCTCCCACAAAATGTCCTCTGCATGACAACGTCGAAGCACGACACGAGGAAGAAGTAAAGAAAGCTGCTGCCGAAGCCATGGCCAAAGTTCGATCAGAACACCCAAACATATCCGAGGCAGACCTTATGATTCAAGTATCCGACCGCGTCAAACAAGCGGAACAGTCTCGGATAGGAAGAGCTAATGCTGATCATAACGGATTCCCATTTCACATGTTAGGTAATCGACTTGTCGTAGGACCGGCTGCACCTCCAATAGCTGTCCCGCTTGGGGGTCGTCCCCGTCCCGTTATCCGCGCTCTCCCAGCAATGATGAGGCTTCGTAATCATCAGGTGGAGCCCATGCCCCCTCGGGCAGCGGAAGGAGGCCCCTTCGAGTACTATAATAACCCTGGGTTCAGACGAAACGCTATCAATGCTCAACAACCACAAATAGCTCATCACCATCAGCCTCAGCCTCAGCCTCAGCCTGGTAATGTTGCTTTACATAGACACCAAGCAGCCTTTAACCTGCTCCCCCTCCGCGCCCCAGTCCAAGGCCAACAACAAAACCAAGAAGAACTGCACCCTATTCCAAACCCCTGGGAGCTGGCCGGGGTTGACCTCGACATGGATTTTCCCGATCAGCAACAGCGAATGCATCATCAGCGACAGCGACTACTACGTCTCCAGGAGCAGCAATGGCGGCAACTGGAACAAGAAGAGCGTGAGCGAGAGCAACGATCTCGTCAGCGTGAACATGAAGAATTCGAACAACTCCAACAACTCGAACGCGAACAACTCGAACAATTTTTCCTTGAGCAGGCGGCTGTCGACGAGGCTGAGCTTGAATTCGGAAATGGAGATATGGAATGGTACCTGGGAGGGGACCCGGAGAGGTACCATGATGAGCTCGGTGCTCTTGATCGCAGACAACCGCAGAGAGGTTTTGGCGATTGATGGACATTGACTATTATTAGCAGAGTATAAGATTAAGAAAAGAAAACACTTTCTCTCTCTCTCTCTCTCTCTCTTTCTCTCTTTCTCTCTTTCTCTCTTTCATTTTGTTTTCACCCGGAAAATTCAAAGATATCGAGTTAGATATTTAGGTGTCTTATTTTGGGCATTGGTAATACATGCATGGATCATTTAACATTTCCCATCCTCAACTGCCATGTCGTTGGAGAGAGGGCAAGGAAATTGGTCAGTGAGTGAGGATTCTCTTTGATACCCGGATGGAGATTGGAGATGGGGATGACGGGAGCTTGAGTTCTGCTCGAGGTGCATGTACGACATATCATTACACCTTTCAGAGTTATCTAATGTGTGCATCTATCTCTCTCCTAACTGAACCTTCTCGCTACTACAATCCGCCTTGAACGAGGCCTAGATATCACATGAGGGACTTCAGTCTTCTCATTCTTGATATTGGCTCAGCGTGTCTTTATTGGGGCTTCGTATTCCCTTGAATCTCTCCCTCTCAGTTTGCTTAGGGGCGAATGGAGATACTGATAGGACTATGTGCCCCTTGCGCTGTCCTGCTGGCCGTTGGTGGTAGATATCGTCCAAATCGATATCTACGGTCTCATCCGACAGACGCCACAAGACCTTCTTTCGCCGCAACCCCCTGCTCATCCAGAATCTCAAATTTGGCCTTACCCTCTTCGACCCATGTCTCGAATCTGAAGACGCCTGCCTCAACAGTCCGTATGGGAGTCACTCTCACACCACCCAAATCCCCCCCCTCATCCTTCTTCTCTGCGCCGTCCTTTATCTCCATACCGATTCTCCCCGTCTTCTGCAAACTGGGCTGCACCGGGATCCAGGGCTGAGGATGGCCGATCGGAGGGTCTGCATCCGCTTCGTCTTTAAGCTCAATGGAGATGTTGAAGGAGCAGTGTGGTGGGAGAGGCGCGAGCTGAGCACAGCGTGTAGTCAAAGTTATAAGGGCTGCGCGGAAGGATTCGCTGAGATTAGTAGCGTATACCTCGGACGCCTTCTGCCTTTTTTTGCGCGTCTCCGGATGGTCCTCGTCCTTGTCGTGCTCGTGCTCGTTCTCATTTCCCATCTCAACCGCTTCTTCTGCTCCTGCGTCGTCTACATTTTCTTCTTCGTTTCCTGCTTTATTGACTTGTCCGTCTTCGTCATGATCGCGGTAGTCATCTTCGTTTCTATCCTCGCCTTCCTCCTCCTGAAATGATGACGGGGATCCAGATCCGGATTCGGATTCAGATTCCCACTCAATTTCTACATTCCTCAGTTCCTTGTCCATGACAGGGAACTTGCTCACATCCAGCATGAAGCGCTCCAAGATCTTTGGACTGCCGTTGCCCTTTCCAGTTGTGTTCGTCGAGAAGATCACCACCGCGATTCGAGATACGCCTCCCGAGAGGAGTGATTCCTTGACAGAGGACACGGCATCGCGGATCCAGTCGCAGACGGCAGGGTGGCGCGATTGGTGAATTGAAGTGTTATGGAAGCTCGAGGTGACGAAGCTGCTATGTGGGTAGAGGGTCCGTAGGTAGAGGAGCGTGTGGATGTAGGCGATCAGGAAGTGTGTGAATTCCGTTAGAGTTGTGAGGTAGGTCTGTGGCATGGTGGGCGAGCGGCCAAGGTAGCCTTGCGTCTGGCTGATGAGGTCGCTTCTGCTGAAAGCAGCCAATTAGAATGCCCCAGCTCGGCATCGAGAAGGTTGAGGTATTGAGGCTTGAACCCTGCTTCACGACGTGGCAATGACGCTGGTTGGCAGGAGTGAAGTTGCGGCGATCGGAAATCTTTGCCTTTTGGACAGATCGCGTTCCATCATAACGACGCGAAGAGAAAAAAAAAAGAAGGAAAAAAATAATAATAATACTGTACATTTTCTCACACAACTTACCCTCCTACTCGATATATACCAAGGTGAATACGTTAATTAATATAAACTTCCATCTTCCCGAACAAATCGCCGCTGCCAGCTGTCGGTCCGCCCAGCTCTCTTTCTCTCTCTCTCTCTCCCCTCGGACAACCGACGCCGACCCCGCCTTATCGTCGCCCGTTGCCCCGCCGAGACACCCAAAATATTCCACCCTCTCACCTCCACCGCCAGCCCACCAACAAACGCGTCGAGCTACCGGCCTACCACTGTTAAGCTACCTTAAACCCACCCATTCGAATTATTCCGCTCCGCCAGCGCTAGACGACACCGCTAGGCCCCCCTCCGCCCCTCCGGGTAGCCTATCCAGCCATGGAGGAACAATTAGTGCAGCTGTTGTCCACTGCCCAGTCCGCCCAAGAGACTCCCCGTCGACAGGCCGAGGAGCAGCTGGAGTCTCTCTATGGCCGCCAGGACTTACCAATCGGCCTCGTATCCATTGCCTCGCACGACAGTGTGCCACTTAACATACGGCAGGCTTCGCTCCTGTACCTGAAGAAGCTTGTGTTGGCAGGATGGAATCCACAATTTGACGAATACAAGGGCCAGATACTCGTCTTAGATGAAGGCAAAGCACACATACGGGAAGCCCTACTCACGCTCTCGACCACGGACCAGCTCGACCGCAAGATCAAGGCTGCTGCCAGCGTCGTCGTGAGCAAGATCGCGAGCGTTGATTTCCCCGAGCAATGGCCCAACCTACTCCCGAGGTTAATGCACATCATCCCCACTGGATCCGATGGTCAAATTCACGGCGCGCTGAAGGTCTTGGGTGAGCTCGTCGATGATTCTCTGAACGAGGAGCAATTCTTCGGCGTAGCGAGGGACATAGTCAAGGTCGTCTACGACGTGGCCCTAAACGAGGCCAGGAAACCCACGCTAAGGGCATTGGCTATTAGTGTGTTCCGGAGCTGCTTCGATATCCTCGAGATGGTCATGGAGGATCACAAGGCCGCGGTCAAAGCCTTCGCCGACGAGGTGCTCAGTCAGTGGATGCCCTTTTTCATCAATGTGATGAAAACGCGGCTGCCAGATCCGCCCACAGAACTGGAGGAAAATGAGGACGCGCCGAACGCAGAGGCATACAGAGGCCTAGTGTCCCTGAAGCTTCAAGCGGTCAAGGTAGGCTAGAAAGACGTTTGCCATAATATCCGTTGCTCATGAAGTACAGGTTCTCATGCGCATACGGTCCGTATTTCCCTCCATGATATCACCACAGAGCCTAGTTCTTTTCTCCGCTACCTGGGACGAACTCTCGTCGTTACAACTCGCATACCATCAGATGTACATAGAAGAAGAGCGTCAGAGCAGGCTCGAGGACGCCGATGGATTACCATACACCCTGGATTTCCTCGTCCTCGAGGAGCTCGACTTCATGCAGGCATGTCTTCGGGCACCGCCGGTCAAAGCGGAACTCCAGCAGCAACTACAAAACTCACCAGGAACGGATGGTACATGGGTCACTGAGGTCATGAAGCTCGCCGTTGCTTATGCGCAAATCACCACCGAAGAAGAGGGTCTCTGGAACGTGGATGTCAATATCTTCCTCTCCGAAGAGACAAGCGTAACCGCAAATTACACCCCTCGGACAGCGTGTGGAGACTTGGTCATCAAACTTGGCGAATGGCTCAAGGACGCCACCGTGGAAGGACTTCTATCATACACGCGAACACTCTATACGACAACTGAGAGCTGGAAAGCCAAGGAAGCCGCTCTCTACGTTCTGAATATGCTCCTAACTGACTTCTCCGACGTGGACAAGACGATTTCGCTAGAGGCTGCTACGGGCTTCATTGATTTCATACGTTATGCGATGCAGCAACCCGACCCGTTCCTCAGGGCACGTGGCTATCTGGTTGCTGGTAGTCTCGTTAGGGTGTCAGGTGATGCTCTTCAACAAGTCGCGACATCTTTCCTCGAAACGTGCCTACACGCGATTTCAAACGAGGATTCGGACGTTGTGCAGGTATCTTGTATACGCGCACTGCAACACTATCTCCAGGCACTTCCTCCTGCCATCACTCAGCCTCTTCAGACACCTATCATTTCCGCGGTATCGAATTATTTACAGGGCCAAGATATGCAAGATCTAGCCGAGAGTGATGATTTGATGGTCACCATCATCGAGACTCTTAGAGATGCTATTCTCCTTGATCCTCGAATATGCATCACAGGCAATGGCCTCGATCTTCTTTTCACGGTTGCCAGTCATGGTGCTAACAATTTCCAACTGACCATGCTAGTTAATGAGACTTTCGAAGAGGTGACAACTACCATCGCTCGCATGGGCGGCGATGCATACATCAACTTATGCGCGAAGGTCCTTCCCTCATTGACCGGAGCCTTTGACATAGGTAATCTTACAGAGGAAAATGCTCTTACCAATGTGAGACTCCAATTTCTTTCCGATTCCACTCTCCCCCACAAGAACAACGTCGCTTACGCCTGCAAGCTTGCTGCGGATCTGCTTTCCGTCCTAGCCGAACGGGGTACCGAGCCTCTACCTCAAGGGTTCGTTCAAACGACAATGCCAAAGTTGACTCGCCTTCTGCTTGGCTCTGCCGACGAAGAACTCCTCAAATCTGCCACAATGGCCGTGAAGAATATACTCGCACACGATCATCAACAGCTATTCGAATGGCGCAACGAGGAAGGAAAAGCCGGGCTAGAGGTCGTTCTCATGATTGTGGGCCGCTTGCTATCAGCTAATGTCAACGACCACGCTGCTGGCGAAGTCGGCGCGCTTGCTGCTGAAGTAGTCGAGAAGGCAGGCCACGAGCGGCTCGGCCCACATCTCCCCGAACTACTTAGAGCTGTTGCCGTAAGACTCGGAACGGCAGATCATTCCGCGTTCATTCAGAGCCTAACCCTGGTGTTTGCCAGATTAAGTCTCAATCATGCCGGGGAAGTTGTCGACTTCCTAGCTACTCAGGACATTGAGGGTGTGAATGGACTGCAACTTGTTATGGCAAAGTGGTTGGAGAACTCAATAAACTTCGCCGGCTACGATGAGATCAGGCAAAAGTGAGCTCCTTGTGATATTCCCAGTTTGGGATGCTCGTACACTGAAGCTAACTGTATAGTGTCATTGCTCTCTCGAAACTCTACGACCTCAAAGATCACCGCTTAACGCAAATTCTTGTAAAGGGTGAGCTTATCGTCAACCAAGGTAATGGCCAAATCATGACACGCAGTCGAGCTCGCGCAAGTAAGACCCGCCTTTTCCCGTCTCCCGAAGCGTTGTCTGCGAGTCTCTTTGCATTCCAAACCGTTCCCTATTTCGATGCGCTGTTGGTGAAGCGTCAAATGTTCTTGCCCTGCATTGTTTGCAATTGAGACTCTAATAATGTCTATTTGGCTGCGCTTTGCAAAGATCTGATGCTAACCAACAACGCAGATCCCGACCAGTACACTGCGATCCCCGCCACACTCAAGATCCTCAAGGTCTTGATCGTCGAACTACAGAGCGCTGCTGGTATTGCACGTGACCTCGACGCCGCCGCTGCCGCCGAACTCGCCGAAGAGGACTCGGACGATGGAGAGTGGGAGGACGAGGTCAACCCTTTCGCGGATTTGAGTTCAACATTCACGAAAGAGCAACTTATGGCTTATGCGGCGGCCGATGAGCCGATGGGACGGCAGCGCGATGACGAGACGCAGGGCTTCCTAGTCGATTTCTTCAAGCGGGCATCGACTACGCCAGGATTTGAGGAGGAGTTTGCGGCACTGAGTCCGGACGAGCAGGCAAGATTGAGGGAGAGCGCAGCTTAGGTATTCGCGCCAACCACGCAAGCTGAGGGGTGGCTGACATTTGATGAATATGGAGTGATGAAGAGATGAATTTATGAAAAGTGGATTTCTGTGCATAGCGGCATGCGAGCTTTCGTGGGCGGTAGTAATATCGGCATGATTGGTAATCGGGTATGCGACGGGTACAGTAGGATACAACAGGATGGGAGGGGTATGGGTATGGTGTATAGTGGCCAATGGGCGGTGAATATATAGATAAATTTTACCTCAGTAGCTGTTCAGTTTCAATGGCATGACACCAGTTTGATGTCTACGATTATGGGCATGTCTGGTATGGACTATACACACGATCGACCATGTCCGGATGAATTCTTTTTTCATAGACTTTGTTCTTCCCCTGTCAATGCTTAAACCCATCCTCTCTGACTTTGCTGCTAAAAGCTCGATAGCATTACAGAAACGTGCAAGTATCCAAACGCTAATTATAACACACTCGAGTTGGGAGAGGGGGCTGAAGAGTTATTACTTCAACACTCAACTGCAAGCTAATCTACCGACACCGACACCGACACCAACACCAACACCAACACCAACGACAGCTCTCCCTCATGTTTGAACACGCCAGACTCGCGGTCGAGTGAGTTTGTTTGTGTCAATGCCTCTACGCGCCCTCTCGGTATCCAGATCGAAGAGATTATTCGTGGTCGGGACAATGGTGAAAAGTACGCTTGGCAGACATGATGGGGTCTTTGGGAAAAGTGCGATTGGTCTTTTGGTCTATGTGCAAACCGAATATCGCCAATGACTCCAAACCAATGTAGAGGAATTCACTCTTCGATATCATGTCTTGTGTCGTAGTACCGTAGTACCGTAGCATGTGTGCAAAATAGATACCCGCGGCATCTAGTAAGCTTGGAGAAAGCTCCGAGAGAGGGGTATCTGGTCATGTAGCTGGACAATTGATTGATTGACCTGCTCCGCTGAGCGGCGACTTGGCGTTGTAATTGGGAAACTCCAGATGCTCAGTTGTAATTCCTCGTCTCGGTCGCAGCGTCAGCGTCTCGGGCTGCACGATTCTCCCAAGCGACTTGCTGCAACGTCTGGTTCTGTGTTTGTTTCTTCTGTTCCGCCAACTTCTTCGCTAGGTCGCTGGGTCCCGGGGACTTGTTTGCGCGAGCCTGTCGTTCACGATAATAGATCCCGTCAGCGACATTCTCCCCAATGTAATGTATGTAGGTATTTCATAACTGTTACTAGTTTGATTGTATCACACCATATCACGCTCAGACCGAGGTCTTGGTCGTTGGGGCGCAACCCTCGACCCCGGAATGAATGCGATTGCAGGTGCGACTTCAAAATTACGCACCTCTGCTGCTGCCGCGGCCGCTGCGCGCGCATCGCTGTCACTTCCTCCACCACTTCCTAATGTCCTACCCGGGCCTGTAATCTTGGGCAGCTTCGCTTTCGATCTCGGGCTGGGTCCTTCGGTCTCGTTGGGGTTCGCTATTCGCGACGGGATCGAGGCTTTCGCATTGTTGGTTTGCGGCGGTGGCGCACCGAGGGTACGGCCCTGGCCTTGAAAGTTGTCCTCGGATTGAGATCCGCAGCAGTTCCCCATCTGGACTATGTATGTGACAGTGTGACTTGAGGTTGAGTGTAATAAGACGTGAGGTCGAGGAGGGCAAATTGAAGTTGAGCAGAGAGGTGTGTTGCTGTACTGTACTGTACTGTACTGTACGCGGGATAGATGCTCACTCAGCCTCGTGGTTCGTGGCGGGGAAGCGGAGGCATGCCCAGCATCTGCGACGTGCCCGTTTGCGGCGATGGCGCTAGACGTTTGGTGTGATAATGGCGAGATCAAAGGTATGGTAAGACGAGGATGTTTTGGATTTGAGAATCGTAGTTTTCAAAAGGTTCTCTTTGTTCATTGTTGCTCGATCAAGTCCGTGTCGTGTTGGGTCGTGTCGTGTCAATGGAATTCCGCAATCTATCTTGAACAACCCTGGATTTATCTATCATCTTATATGGCTCGTGACACATTCCACAAAAGCGCCATGACGACACTGCGCCATCTGTAATCTTACACGTTTCTAATTATATATATTTACTTGTTATAATTACATACAGTGTACATATCCATTCTATTGAGAAAAACAGGAATGGCTTCGAAGCTCGTTACCCCCGAGAAAGCTACGACTTCCCCAACACCGATCCAACAGTCCACTTATCGCCCCTCTGCGCCATCTCCTGAATATTTCCATCCTTGGAGAAGAATACCCGAATCGATCGAAGTCCTTTATCAGCTGGATCGGTCCAACCAAGTGCTGCAATTGCACCACCAGCGTCGTCTCCCGCACCCAGCATGTTCGAGCTCGTGCTATAAGTAGTTCCATTGTCGGTCGAGTCTACAACGACTGGTTGTTTGTCTCCCTGAATGGCATAGAGACCGGTGTATTCGCTGGTATTTGAAGAAGCATTGACTGGCACAAAACCGACTCCTATTGGCGCGTACGGATCCAGATTCGTCGTGTTGCCAACGGTGATTGTCGGGTCAGGGCTCTTCCATCCTGGATCTGTCGAGTTGTACTGGATCCGACTGAGATCACTGTTCGGACTTCTGTACCAAACTCTGATGACGAACGGGGTTGAGCTGGAATCTACATTTGCCGCAATCGGTGTTCCAGGCATTGCATCCACAAATGGGATATCAGCACTCCAGCTCCCTCGAGTGAACACGCTACCGGCCAGCTTCCCGTTGGTGTTCTGCCATGTGGTGCGGACTTCAACGCCAGTTACGGGGTCCTCCCAATACACGGCAGTGAGGCTGGAGTTTGCCGAGATGCCAGTGGCCTGGAGCATGGTGGCCGTCGTCCATGTGCAGGGTGGGCCGCCACCGGTGCAGCTTCCTGCGAGCTCGATTTCACGGTTTTTGGCGTCGAAGTAGTAGAGTCGTAACTACAGATCGGTAAGTAGTTGAGCAAAACAAGCGAGCTGACTAGGAGCTTCACGTACCTGGACGTTGCTATCTAACACCCAAGAGATTGCCGCCATTGGTGACTTCTGTCGCGGACTTATAGATGGCTCCAAGTCCCCAAGATCGCTCCACGATGCTCCATCAAACATGCTAGCTTTCAGTGTCGTTGATTCGAGATAGTAGACTTGCAGGAACGTTTCGTTGAAGCATTTTGCGCTTGCGATGCTAGCAAATTTCGGCGTTGCAACTGAGGGTTCGGTCTGGCTATCAGACGACGTAGAAGAATTCGTGCTTGGTGCCTTGGCTTGTCCAGCGTCATTGTTTGAAGTTTTTGACTGCAATGCTTTTGCCCCATATATTCCCCCAATCACACCGCCAGTAGTAGCGAAGACGACAACGAGGACAACGAGAAGCCATATGCAAATTCTGTAGGCCCTTCTCCTTCTCGGTGGTCTTTCCTGAAGCCGATATATAGGAGGAGGAGATATAGGAGGAGGAGGATTTCTGAAATTCGTAGGGGGGTAGTACGGTGCAGAATTGGACAGTTGGGACACTGGTGAAAATGGCGCAATGCTCGACCCGTATTCTTTGTTTAGCGTATGACTACTCTGAGGTATCTCAAGAGCAACGGGTGGATAGTAAACTTCAGGGTAATCGTTCGACCGTGGCCTGCGGTCGGGTTGAGAGTGGTTGTTGAAGCTTTTCTCCTTGTAATCCTGACCTTTGGTTAGTTCTGTGGTGGAGTGAGCGGGATGACGCAACTGTAGTTACCATTTCTGAAACGACTGACGAAAGAACGACGCATGCAAGGCTAAAGGATGCGGACGGGCTGTATATGTATATAGGTTCGCAAGTAATTGATCATATGTATGTAATGCTCTCGGACCAACTCTCGGTCCCATGGTTTCAAGGCGGTTTGGAGAACCATTGCCCGAACCTGTATTAAAGCCGACATTAGGGAATAATATGGCCGACACGTCCGAGTTGTACAGAGATAAGCAGCTTCCCCTTGTCGTCCATGTATGTAGTTGTATGTAGTAAATAGCCAAGAGTGATGTTCATTCCATCGGCGACCCGTTTGAGGATTGATTCGGACAGCCGTGTCGCCTCATCGCAAGTTCAACAATGGTCCAGAGAGCTGAGTTGAGCAGATTTTGCCTAATTCGCCTGCTAAAGAAGATAGATATGCAAGAAGACTCCACGTCGAGAGCCTGAGTCTATGATCGACGCTTCCACGGAGAGAGATCTACCTTGCAGATTTAAAATTTGTCCAATACTGAGGAACCGAGTTTCGGATTCTATGCACCCGAAAATTTGCCTGAGACACTGTGCACAATCATGGATGCCATCGTGTGCAGGCAGGGTGGAGTTGGGATGTTGACAGGCGACAGGATTTGAAGTAGTCCTGGACTCCTGGCCTTGTTCCCTCAGGTGTGATATACATAACAACGAGAACCGCAGACCATTAACTTTACTTCACAAAAGCTCCTCCTGACTGATGCTGTAGCAGTGAGTAAGATTATTGCGCGCTTTTTCCCTTGTGTTTCATAAGCGTAATAATTGATAGTTCTCCAGCCAGTGATGAATTGCGATTAGAGTCACGTGATTACCAAGTTTGTTGTTGTTCGTGCCTGGCACGTGTAGTCAAATTTAAGGATACCCCCACCATAGCGTTAGCGTGGAACGTGACTTATCCTTATGATAGACTTAGCTAATAGGATACGACGTTACGTGCCTTAGCGCTTACCTAAAAGCCTTGGTATAAGCACGTGCAGCCACCGTTATAATGATGTAACTCGTTATACTGTGTAAAGATCAAAATCTGCACAAAATCTGGTATCCTTATATGTAATGGGTGTTTGACTGTACTGTACATGTCATAACTAAAACACACACGTGACGCAGTAATTACTTCAGCACTTCAGTACAGAGTACACAGTAGAGCCGAAAGGGACCGTGCGCATACCAAGCTTTGACCGGTTTCTCCGGCCAGGCCAATCAACCAACGACATGGACGTCCTTTGTAAGCCCACCTCAGCCCCACCAGCTCGCAAACAACTTTACACTTCACGTTTTTCCCTTGTCTTCTCAGGCTTTGACGTCAGATGACGCTGATGTTGTTGATGGGTGAATATTGTTGGTCATTCCTTTTCGCTGCCCCGTCAACGCTCTTTCTCCTGTTTTTTGGTGTCTTCCGCACGGTTGTCTCGCGTGAACGTGACGAGGACATCAAGGTGTTCGGTCCTCGAATTTTTCTGGATGTAGCACTGAGCCGTACGCACCAATTTTTTTCATATCACAACATTCACTACCCACTAATAACAATTAACCATGGCTTACGACAGTATCTTCAGTGACGAGACATTTGGCGACAGCGAAGACGAAGACGACGCCAAAGACGACGCCAAAGACGAAGACGACAAGTACGCATTCACCCCGTGGACGACCAGCATGTTCGCAGACCAGGCCGCTGCATCGAGTCGAGCTGTCGAGCACTATCGCATTCTATCCTGCTGCGATGTAGCTGGTGTACGCCCGGCCAAGCGCAGAGCGTCTCTGCTGAAGGTGGCTGAATATCACAATTCCGCCGGTGAGCAACTCTCCTTCACAGACACGGACCAACAGTTCTTTTCAGAGTTCTGCCACGACTCTGTGTGCACCTCGCCGTGTGCAGGAGAGGTTACTTGCAATTCTCCATGCCTGGTGCCTTGCCGTGGGGACGAGCAGTGCACTCCAGACAACGTCTGCTACGACCAACGTTGTGAACAGTTTGGGTGCGCCGACGGGTGTGAAGACCCTAACTGCACAAAGATTTCATGTCCCGACGCAACATGTTACTGTCGAAAGTGTGGTGCTCTGCCATGCCCTTTGGATCATCTGCAGGAAAAGTGTCCGCTCACCCATAGTGCCCCTACCGATACAGGCACTATAAAATGCTTCGACAATACCACCTGTCACTTCCAAACAGAATATCACGGCTTTGATCCCACCCTATCCAACTTCGAGTCCTATCAGTGCCTCAATCCGTCTAACCAAACACTCGGAAAATGCCATGTCGATCCATCAAGTACTACGACACCTGTGCTGTCACCTAGCAACTACACGTCTCTGGGTAGCGCCCTAAGTGGTCAGTCATCACCTGCTTCTGGGCCAGGGCTGACATCACAGTGTCCACTCCCAACGCAGAACCCTTTGGACCATTGTCACCGAGGCGATTCGTGCTGCCACGGGGCTACTCGAGAGTGTGGAGACGGTTCCTCATGGCAGAACCAGCACAACATGTGGAACTCATCATCGGGTCAAGACAGCGGACTAGAGAATAGCTTCCTGGATTTTGGATTTCAGCAAAGTCAACCCCTGAGTACCCTATCCATGGACATGGTGTCGGCCGACAGTGCCAGTACTTTCGGTCACGGCATGCAAAACTCAATGTCCGAGTATGGAGACAGCTCCTGGATGCTCCCAAACTCGCACTTTCCCACCGGCCTTGGACCGCCAATGGTCGAACATGGCAATAAGCTGGACTACCTTGCCCTAGCAACACAGAGCGATGTGTTGAAGCAGGACACACCTGGGACCAGCACGTCGCTGATGACCAGCACTGTCTTTGAGACACGACCCAAAACCAGTAACTCGACTGACTCATCTGAGGCCTGTATATGTAAATGGCAGCTTAGTTCTGGCCAAATTTGTCACGCTATATTCGATTCCCCCTCAAGTCTTCACGCACATGTCAAGACTGCACACGTCGACAACTGCATGCGCTGCTTCTGTCAATGGGAGAACTGCGAGTCGTGCAATAAGGACTTCAAACAGCGTTCAAAGCTCTCGCGCCATCTTCTCGCTCACGCTGGTTATAGACCATATCATTGCAGCTGGAATGGCTGCACTAAAACGTTTGCAACAAACCAAGCGAAAGATAACCATGAGCGGACGCACACAGGTTCCCGGCCTTACAAATGCGATCAATGCGGGTACAACACTACAACGCATACGCAGCTGCAAACACACATCTCAGCCCTCCACCTCAACCAGAAACCGCACAAGTGCCGGTTCTGTGATTTCACCTGCGCAGATTCGAGCAATCTCTCCAAGCACGAGCGCACTCATCAGGTCCGTATAACTCCACTGGACTTCACATTGCTTGTACTAATTCAAGACAGAGTCTCCGCCCCTACCGCTGTCCCCATCCAAACTGCACCTTCAAGCCTGACTGCCGCTGGGAGAACCTAAAGCGACATCTTCGACGCTCGAACCACTGCCCGAAGCTTCTGATTGAGAGTAGTGACGAGTACAGGGCGTATAGGGAGAATGTGAAACGGCAAGTGGAAGAATTCTACAAGAGGGACGGAGTGGATGGCGGTGCCTCGAAGGCCATTAGCAGACGGAAGGGCAGGGGATAAATAGACGGCGGTTCATGATCTTGGGAACGACTAAATGTATGAATGAAGGTGGCACGAATGGGAAGGACACGACTATTACGTTCGAGCTAGGCGAACGGATGGTATCCTCGCAACCGCCCCCTGGGAGTGGCAAACGGAGAGAGGCCAGCCTGATGCGGCTTGCGACATGTTCCCGAAAAGGACACATGAATTGCACGGAATATAATATGTCAATGCTGAAAGGCATGGGTTTTGTTCTAATAAAGGCGCCTCGTATCCGCCAGGCGTCGCTGAGCACACACATGTATGGAAGACATAACTATGGCGTATATGACTTGAACTGCATGATGCGCGCGGGCGCTTGAAGTGTTCCAAATCCAGCGAGCGGGTGGTGCCTGTGAAGCACCAGCCAGACTCACGCACTGCACAACAACAACAACAACAACAACAACAACAACAGCGCGCTATATGTATGCATTATGCAAAACTTTGTTTTTTCCTTTTCCAAACGTGTAAATAATTTAGACACACACACACACACACACACACACACACACACACACACACAAACACAAATACATACATACAACAGCCAGGTCAACCAACAATTTAGTTCAAGCTTTATAGCGAAATGATATATATTATACTTTTTAGTTACTTTTTTTGGTTACTTTTCAGTCCATTGTCAATGTTTCTCTCGGATGCCAAGTATAGGTAGGTAGGGTGGTAGGAAACAAGGCTCCACAGCCATTTCACCCGACGATTTAATAAATAAAAAAAGAAACACCCCCCTCTACCCTTGCTCAACAAAGCTCAACAAAGGTCAACAAAGGTCACAGCGTTTGAAGATCTGGAATGTGGATAAAGTCCCACATCTCGTTTCGCGCCATACTATCTGCATGATTTTTTTTTAGAGGGGGGGGAGGAGAACAAGGATATCCAAGATGATCAAGATAATCAAGATAATCGAGACAGCAACAGAGTACATGTGTATCCAACAAGTTTCTCTATTGCTAACTATCCTACCCTATCCAATTCAATCCGCATCGCCCATTCCATTCCATCGCATCCCCCCCACCCCCTCGATTCGTCTTGCCGTGCCCAAGCCTACGAGACCCGTCTCTTTACTCTGCTACTCAAACCGTCTTTCCAAACGAGCGAAAAGTCCACGGGACATGTTAGAAATAAAGAGATTGTCCTTCATGCAACACATGCCACTCTCCCTTTCCCGCCCCAGGAGTAGCCAGTATATACAATTATGCTCCAAGCCACCCGTACTCACCTCCGATTAAGGCACTTCTTGCATCGTACCCCCTGAAGCCCGCGATTAGGAAATGTGCCAATTGCGCCCATCCCAAAGGATGAAACGACAAGTAAGAAAAGAAACGAGAAACGAACAAGCACGTGCCCCAGGCGTCATGGCCTGGGTCGGGTATAGAACGAAAGAGGCCAGCAGAAGAAATGAAATCTTGTGAAACTGTCAGCTGTAGTATTCAGCGGTGTCAAGGAAAGTAGGTAGTTGGCAGGCAGGCGTAGGAAGGCCCGAGTGGTGGACATATGTGCACGATAGATTACGTAAAGGAGCGTGGTGTGTGTGCATGGCGATGCGGTGGGGTGCTAGTAAGCGAAAATTGGATTAAACATGAGCCGCCTGCCTGGTATAACGTTTTTGTCTGATACAAAAGTCTTCTGATACGACGAAGCGGCCATGATGACGTCGAGGTCTGGGGAATTATGATTACGTTGGGTCGGTCGAGGTTAAGTCCATGGTGGCAAGAGGTGCGGCTGGAAATGCAAATGCTGGTACAAGTGGGCCAGATCAACGGTGTATAGCGTAAGCCGCCATCATCGTGTCGCATCAAATGTGGTGAGGTGAATTGACGAGAGTACTGGAGCCGCAGGAGGCGATGGATCCCATCAGCGGCTTCGGGCTCTTGGGGCGTGCAAGTCGTAACAGAGGTCTTATAGACGGAGGTGAAGGAGGGGGAGAAGGAGACGAGGAAGAAACAGCTAGACAAGGGTCAACGCACTGGGAAAGAGAGTTGTCACCAAGGACTCAGAGGTTGTCTATCACCTCCACTCCCTGCGCCCATGTCTGTGCTGTCACCTTCTATCGTCTTCCGCCAGTGCTGTGGAAGACAGACGCACACGAGGGGGAATGCCTTGATGTCGCTCTCCCCTCCCTCCATTCTCGACTGCCTGCTCCCGTTACTCACACCCGAGTCACGCTGGATGTTTTTTCGTGCTTCCCACTGTTCGGTTGACTCGGAGAGCTTGACGCCCGTGGCCCACCCGTCATCCCAGATGCCCACGACCTTGAGCATGTCTCCTCGCTCCAGCTCGAATTCGTCGTTGGCGCGAGGTGCGTATGCCCAAAGGGTGGCAACCGTATCGTTGGGGTGGATGTCGTCCTGGGAGTAGTAGTCCTTGAAGAATTGAAGTTGCTCAGACTGGCCGGATGCGACACCTTCGGGGCTAGAGAAGTTCCGGTCCGTGTTTGTGCCCGAGCGAGGGGTTGAGTGGCTGTCGGTGATGGCGAGGACAGACTGGCTCGATAGCGAACCGTTACGCTTGGGAAGTGCACCTCCGAGATGGCTGCGGCCGGAATCTGGAGACTCGTAAGCATCATCGCGAGGAGGATCACGATAAGCAGTCAGGCCACCACCTGCTCTAGAGCTGTGGCGGTCTGATGAGCTTGCGCCTTCCAATGCTGACATGCGTGCTACACGAGCCCCGGGGAGAATCATGGCTGGCGAGTGTCCGTCTCCGCCATAGCTCATGGGTGGTCCTGGAACAGACTGGCGGGTTGGCGATGGCGTGTTAAGGATGCTTCCGTGTTCGCTCTCTTTGCGTTTGCGCGTCTGTATGCAGAAGAAGATGACGGCTGCAAGAACAAGAACGGCACCCAGGATGGAGCCCACGACGATGCCAGCAATGGCGCCACCCGAAAGTCCGGAGCCGGACCTATTGGTACCGCCGGCGCCGGTCGCCGTTGCCGTGGGAGAAGCCGAGGAGGTGGTGGATGGAAACAAGGGTGGCATAGAAGTGGTGGTAGGAAGATGCACACCCACACAACGCGCTTCTACGTTTGCATTCACACAGCAAGAATCCGTGGCATTAGGAGAGCTTGTGCCACAAAACGAGCACAGTCCCTGCAGATTCGACTGGTAGCCGCATTCGGTGGGTTCGTTCAATGCAGCGTCGAGGCAGTTTCCACGTAGGGAATCAGGCGGGTTTGAACAGATTGCAAAGTCGGATCTGATGATGTCGATTGCGTTTGCACCCGCTGTCCCACACAGCTCAGGACTCGAAGCAATCTCTTGTTCGCTGGTGGCATATTTTGCCTAAGGATAAATTAGCCCCGAGGCGTACCAAGTTTCGTGAAGTGGAATTCCGAGACACTTACACACGAGTCTGCGCATAGAGGCCGGGAGTTTGCGCTGGATAATGAACAGTTTGATATTGAACCCTGGACTATCGAGTTGCAGATGACGCTGGTGGTGTAGCGGGCGTAAATGTCGCTCGTATTAGTTAGATCGACGCTGGAGCATCCTATGCGCTGCTGATATCTGTCAAGCGGTCAGCAGCTGTACCTTGCCAGGCCCTTTAGGAGGAAGAGATTAGATAAGTGGTCGACGTACTGTCTTCTTGCGTAATCTGCCGTGACATACTCGCGTAATCGGGTATCGAAGGTTGTTACGTCTGATACATAGGAGAGGAAGGGACTATGTTGAAGGTTGATTAGCATCCATATTGTGACATGGCGAGTCTGATGCGCGAGGTTAGACGTACAAATCGCTTGCGAGGCTGGTAGTTATCGAGGCATTGGCAAAGGCCGGACATGTGGTAGAGCCTTGCAGCGAAATACATGATTGCGCCATTGTTGCGGGTAATACTGCGGCGACGAGGGCGAAGGCGAGCGATGCCTTTGTAGCCTTTGTTTGCCTTTGAGGCCGGGATATTCTCCTAATTCGATGGTAGTCGGCCGCGTCCATGGCGAGGGAACGAGGGCGGCAACGGCGAGGCGTGAATCGAAGGGCGCGCGTAGTGTGTCGAGGTCTGGTCTGGGTCTGGGTCTGGGTCTGGGTCTGGGTCTGGATCTGCTCTGCTCTGCTCTGCTCTGCTCTGCTCTGCGCTGCGCTAGCTTCGGGCGGGGAGGGCGTGAGGGCGTAAGGAACAGAGGTGCGCGTTCACTCGTCCATCCGTGGCAGCATCCACAAGGTCGGGAGAGGGGGAGGGGGTGTGTGGGGGTGGTAGAGGTGGTGGTGGTGGTGGTGGTCGTGGTGGTGGAGGACGAGGATTCAGAGGACTATTATATCGAGACGGCTGACGTGGTACAAAGCTGTGTGGGAGTGACAAGGCCTGGAGATGCAGACAGAGACAGCTAGGGCAGCTGCGAGGATTCAGAGGCCTAGATGGCCGGCACAGGACTGCGATGAAAGGAGCGACTGGGTGAGGAACTGCAGACTCTGGCCGTGAGAGAAGAGAAGACGACGGGGGAGGAAGAGCATGGGGGGCGACACTGCGACAGTATGTAATTAGCAGCAGCAGCAGCAGCAGCAGCAGCAGCAGCCCATAATTATCAAAAAGAGGAAAAGCAACCAAAGCTTGACTCGCCGCGAGACGAAGGGGAACCAGCGACGACATGCACAGGACAGGGGAGGTCCGAGGGGAGGACGACAGGCTCACAAAGGTCCAGGGGGGTCCGATTGGGTGCCGGTCATGTAGTGTGAATTCGAGGGAAATGAGGCCGATGCGCTAAAATTACATTGATGGAGGGCGTCGCGCGGACGAGTTTGCGGCTTGTCGGTTTCAGGCACAGCTATCTACGCAGGGCTTCACACTTTACAGTAGATAACAGTTCTGTACATGTATGTACATATGTACTGTGTAGGTGTAGTAATACCACTGTACTTTTGTATACATATATGTACTGCAACTACCGATGGACCTAAATCATGTATATATACCCAATGTAGCCCATGTACAACCCATCATCCGTGGCTTGTTTATTTGTTTATTTGTTTGTTTGTTTGTTTGTTTGTTTGTTTGTATTTATTATAATGTATACATCTACAAAGTAACTATACTTGTAGTACATTTATATGGTTTACGAGTGCTAGCCCGCCCATGTACATGTATGTACATATGTACACAGTACTGGATGAATAATTAAATGACACAGCCACCTCGCCATGGCTGCCCCTGCCCCTGCCCCTGCCCGTTCCTGGCCGTACGACTGGTTCGCATAAGCGAGCCAAACACACGAGTTTCGGTTGTTATTTCACACTCAATATCCCAACATACATACAAACGTACGTCTCTATACATCAACCCCTCAACAACAAGGAAGAAGAAGAAGAGGAAGAAGAAGAAGAAGAAGAAGAAAAGGAGAAAGAGAAAGAGAAAGAAGAAGAAAGAAAGAAAGAAAGAAAGAAAAAAAGAAAAAAAGAAAAAAAGAAGAAGCGAGGATATTGGACGCGCTGTGCAGACAGCCCCAGGTATTGTATGTACAGTACATACATATAAAGGACTCCCCTCTTCCCCGCCCTACCACAGCAGGGAAACACACAACATCGGAGCCGTGGCTGAAGTTTGAACTGCCCGACCGACAAGTGCTCATGGACAACCAGTGGCCGACGCGTCTCGTCATCTCCTGGTTGCCGCCAACGGCCATCGTCGTTGCTCGTCCCTTGGCCATCCCCTGCCCGTCCCCTGCCAGTCCCCTGCCAGTCCCCTGCCCGTCCCCGTCGGCCCAGGGATCAGCGCCATTTGGTGGCTTGACCTCTCGTCTGCCTCGTGGGCCTCGTGGGCCTCGTGGGCCTCTGTCTATCAAACTAACCCCGAGTATGCACTTCTCCAGCTCGCCAGCGAATCCAACGAGTCGTCTGCTTTCCCTCCTGTGTCACAAATGCTATCAAGGAGTGTGCGCAGTAGGGGCACGCTTTAAATTCTCCGACAAGTGTCTATACATACAATGTAATTAGCCAGCCTTGGCCGACATGTCTCTCTGCACTGGCAGTCCGCTTAATGCTTAATGCGCACTCAACACGCACAATCTGTAAATCTCCCGCAATCCATGCTTCGATTCACCGGCCTCTCTTCATCGGCCTCTTCAGGCACGGTGCTGAGCTCAGTATTATCGCCTCGACTCGTCTTCACATCCAACATTCATGCGTCAACACACCTGTAACCCCGCTCGTTGGCCTCACCTCTCATGGGTTTTGATATCCAAGCCCCCACATCTTTTTTGCCCCCATGCGACAAGGTGGCAGTTCTCCATGACACTTCATGCTCCCTCCACACCCTCCACACCCTCCACTCCCTCCAGACGCTACCTGTTTGAGACCATGTACTGCGCCGCCAACCACGTCCACTGTGTATATGTACTGTACGGCCAGCATCCAAGACACCGGGGTGTTGCAGTGCCTCGACACCGCCGTTCCATTGGCTACGTACTGCACCGCCATGCGCCCCCGCCGCTTGGGGAAGAAACACTGAGCTCCTGCGCTAATACATGCTCGCGTCGAGTGACTCGAGTCCGAGTTCAGAGTCCTCCTTGACGTATTAATATGTAATTGCTGTCTTACCTCGCTTTCAACCTTCGGCATTTCAGAAATAATACTGGCTGGAAATAACATCACACCCAAACTGAAACTATTCACTTTTGACATGCTTACAAAACCTGACAAAGGTATTACCATGGAAAATTGTGTAATTCGGATATTCTTCTGCAATACCTCTCTACCTACACTTGCATGGTCCCCATATTCGTTTCGTTTCCAAAGGAAAAAAAACCCCCCAGTGTCCCAAGACATGGTCTCCCAATGGTTTCCCAATCTTCGTGGTTGCTTTGAGACTTTGCCATATCCCTCCAACCCCAAAGAATGGCCCCCTCACTCAGTGCCGAGGCATCTTGTACCATACGCATTTGCCCGTCCAGCAACTACAGCGATAGTAGACCATGCTATTCGACGACGCTTGTCTATGATAGTTGTTGAATTCCTCCATAGCCCGCGCCGTAACCAGGTCAGCATCCGACGACGACATGGCATCCACCGCCTTGTCCTTCAACCCATCCTTCTTCTGATATTTCTGCTTCCACTCGACCACGAAACCTCCCTGGGATCCCGTCACGAGCTTCAGCTTGATTCCCAGAACAGCCGCCACCTTGGGAAACCAGTGCAGGTTCTTATACTCTTCAAACATCTGAACATTCGACACATGAAGAACAAGCTCGCGCTCGTACTTCTTGTCCCCTGTATACGCGGCCGACAGCTTACGCAGCACAAACCAGATGCCCATCCAAGGGAGACCTCCATGTTTGAACACGGGGTGCTTCACTAGAGTCTCGAAATTCCACTCAAGCTGGCCCTGTTCCAAAGGATTGACGGCAGCAAACGACGACTCATCATTAAGTGACCGAGTCTTGATGGTTTTTGCGTATTCGTCGTGCTCCATGATGGCCTGGCGGATATCGTGCATGTGCTTGGCACCGATGCTTTCTTCCCTGAACGCGATCGGCATCGTGACGTGGTGAATCATATGGAAGCGACCAAGGTACGTCAGGTGCTCAAAGTAGGCAGGCGTGTCTATGCCGAATACAAACGTGTTTTGCGTGTAGAAAATCGACATCGACTCCTCTCGCAGCTGCTTCGACACGAATGTGATGGCGTGGCATCGGCCGAGCCGTTCATTTCCGTCGTGAAACTTGATTCCCGGTCCTCTATCGCATAGAATCGGCCAGAGAGGCTTGTCGCTTACAACAAGGAATGAGTAAGTACGATCCCGAAGCTCCCCAGGCAATTCCATGAACTTGGTAAACTTGGCCATCGGAGTAAACGAGACGGAATCCAGCTTGTGGCCGTAACCAGAATCCAAGTGAAAACTCGACATGTTTTGTTCAAGGTGCGTGTTGTTGTGGAGGGAAAGATTCTTGGTTGGAAAAGCGGATGGGGTTGAGCTTTCTCTGTTCCATAGTTTAATGGGATCACTAGCGTCGGGTTTGACAGCAGCCATGGTTGGATCGCACAACACACGAGAGGAAGTATTCTTGGCCGACTGTGCTCGCTTTTGGCGGAGAGCTGCCATCTTTTGTTCGAAAAAGATTGCATAATCCCCTGGGTCATTCAAGTCGTCCAACGTTTTCCCTTCATATGGAATTTCCACGTCCTCGTCGTCGTCTTGATGGAGGTTGGCGCCAGTGGGAACGGAGCTGCCGAACAGACCTTCAATCTGGCTCTTCTCTTGGAGAATCTCTTCTTCGAGAACTTCGACATCGACGCCAAGTTGAGCCAGCTCTTCCGGATCAGAGTTCTCGTCCACTTTCTTGCACAGTAGTCTCAGCAAATCCGCAAGTCGAACCTCTTTCACCTCCAAGACAGAGATGGCCGCAGCTCGTGCGTGGTCGTCTTGGATCGGCTTTGAGTAGTTCCATGAACCTCCGAGACGGGCCCTCTCGTTGTTGCACTCTTCACGGAGGCTGTTGATGTCTGCTCGAATATTGGCTAGCTCTTGTGGGTCGGCATTCCTCTCGACCGAGTTCTTGGTGTACAAGCCGGCCAAGTCACGCAGCTGGAACTCCTTCAACTCCAAGGCATTAATGGCGGCATCCCATATAGGGTCACCATTGCGCATCAAAGGGTTTGGCAATGGCAAGGTTGCTTCACCAAAGGACGGACAGGGCGCCATCAGACGATGATTTGTATCCCGAGTGTCAGCCCGTGTGCGGGTCACAGTGAGAGTGGGTGAGTAAAACCCCATGCTGGTTTGCGCAAATACTTCAACTGGTCAGCGACTGCAGAAAAGTAGAGGGGTGGATAATGACACGAGGTGAATGTAGGAACGGGCCAAGAGGATCAAAAGGACTTTGCAAAGCCCTGCTTGTATCTGGCAGGGACGACTTTACTTACTGCCATGGATAGGTCGAGCCATGCCTAACGATCTGGTGTACGGTGGGAAATCAACGGGCTTTGCTCGAGACTTTTCCGAGGGTAGAACCGAGGAACAGGAACGGTCGAATGCGGGGCGCTTCTCGTGGATAGTGGCGGGGAGGTGAGCGGTTGTTGAAGTGAGCAAGTCGGTGGAGTCGAGAGTTGAAAGTGCAGGAGCTTCTGCTGCGGGTGGACTATTCGCCTCCTCCACATCCAAGGCATCTTCAAATACACAACAATTCAACACTGCCGACATTTCTTCCATGGCGTCCAGAGTTTCCGGACTGAAAGACATGGTGAGATGGAGTGGGAAGTAGGAGGTAGGAAGTAGGAAGTAGGAAGTAGGAAGTGGGAAGTGGGAAGTGGGAAGTGGGAAGTAGGAAGTGGGAAGTGGTCAGGTGAGAGAGGTCTTCTATAAGTAGTAGGGAGGGGAGAAAATCATGATACAGATATGGGGAAAATACTAGCGTCAGGCAGCACCCTGGGCGGCAGCACTACGAGCAGACACATACACTACAGGATAAGCCGACCAAGTACATTCCAGTGCCGAGTTTGCAAAAGGTACTGGCTGGGTACTGCTGTTAGACGCAGTGAGCCTCGGTAGCCAAAGATGTACCATTCGTCTTTGCCTGCTCTTCACCCTGAAGGCGACGACTTGTCGCGAACAGCGACCAACGTGCAAGCGAGATCAGCCAACAGAATTCATGCTTGTTGCCATACTCACGGCGTGATGCACATACCATACTCATGGCGTGATGCAGAGTTTGATATTGTTACAAAGCCCTCCCCCCAGACCTACTCAAGACTCGTTACCTTATTGGAAGCCTCTCTATTGTCACATCACCACCGCTTCTCCTCGTTGAAATCTTTCCCTTCGCGTTCGCGCTGCATTCGCGCGTCAAAATCCTGCTGGGCTTTCGCTTGCTCATCATTCCTATCGTCACCTATGGATGGGAAGCTATCGCTGGAATCAGCGCTTCTCCTTGGCTCCCTGCGCTCTCCGCGGTCGGGTCTCCGCGGCGGAAGACCTTGGCCAGGCAGAGGACCGCCAGCACGCCGTAAGCGCTCCCATGAAGATTCGCCTGGCTTCGATTGGGTCTTAACCTCGTCTTGGAAGAGACCCCCAGTTGGCGATGCATCGTCGTCCTCGGGTGCGCTACGTGGTTGCTTATCCCATGAGCTCGGCGCTGGTGCGCGTGAAGACGGTAATTGTTGCCGGGTATTATCCTGCGCAGCGTTGGAAGAGAAGCCAGGATCGATATCTGATGTGGAAGACCAAGAGTCGCTGGTAGGCGACATGTCGTCTGGGCTTTCCGCTGTAGCTGGCCGGGTTCGACGTTGGGGCCAAGGCGTCCTTGGTGCTCCTGGCTGGCTTGTTCCCTCCCCATCTAGCTGCCTTTTCATACGGGCTATATTCTGCTTTGTCTCCACGTCCTGTGGATTTTGTGCTTCGACTGTGAGGCTTCTCTTCAAGTCTTCCGTAAATTTGGTCAGCCGGGGGTCGTCTGCGGTTTGACGGGCCACAAGTGGACGCTGTATGACGGTGCCGATTAGTTTTCCAAACTCTCCTCCAATGAACATGAAAAGTATAGCCCTCCAACTGTGGCGTGCGTATCTCGCATGAGGTCCTTTGACAAACAAGAATTTGTCTGGGTTGAACTTCTCCGGGTTTGGAGTATGGAAGGGATACCGGTAGGTAGACATGGTACTGTAGCATCTAAAAGCGCCGCTTATCAGACCTGTAGCAGCATAATATGAAATGGCCGACTCCATTTTGTATAGATGAGTAGCCAGCGCTTGCGCTTCATCGCGCGTCATGGATCTTCCTATTTTCTCCTCTGCGAAATCCATTGTTTTATTCGTCCTCAAACGTACAATGGCTTCTGGGAATCCGATCAGGGGTCCTAGTATTGAAATGGGCTTGGGGAGTACGCTCGGGTCGTAACGAAGAGTCGATGAGGAGGAGTAGGTCTCGGAATCGGAGGGATATGAGTTATCGAATCCATCGGAGGGAGGGGATGGTTCATCATTATCCTCAAGAACCATGGTGATGTATGTTTGTGCTGCAATTGAGCTGTGCTGGTTTACTAGATAGGATGAGCTTCAAATGTGAGGTGAGGTGAGGTGAGGTGAGGTCGATGACGGAACACATGGCAAGCGAAAGCCGTGTGTTGTTGGACTTGGCAATTGGTTGGATTGGTTACAAACCTAACTCGGTCAGTTCTCACCTTAGTAATAATTAAATACAGTACCGCCGTATATGTGCTCGAACGGGCTTATGTAATATAAGAGGGTACTCCGTATGTACCTTGTATACGATACCCTTGTATGAAGCGTAATTAATATTCATCGTCGTACCTTTGTATCTACATGGAGAGATTCTGCTACCATTCTGTTACCAATATTATTATTATTATTATTGTTATTATTATTATTATTATTATTATTATTTTACCTGAGATGGCTGATTGGGACCATCTACCTCCCTTGATATATGGAATATTATCGCATCTCTTCACTCCAAACTTCTCACAAGCCTTCACAATCACTACAGTACATATTACTGGTGCATTCTCTCCGGTATCCTCCAATCAAGCGGCGGGGCTCATGCAAGGGCTCACAATTCCCAAATCTTGGAAACTTGGTGCTTCCAAGGTCCCGAGGTTGTTCAAGGGGGCTAGAACGATTATGGATGTGATACAGCATCTGGACACTCTTTGGGACAAGAGGAAAAAGACGGTTGTTATTAACCGATAAGGAAGCTGGTCGCACACGGTGCCTGGTCAAGCATTGCAGCAGCACACAGTCCATTGGCGTGCATATCCGGGTCCTTGTTGATTTGACGGTTTGACCCTCTGCCGTGGTGTGGAGTCGGGACGCTTTGCTTGCGGAGAGACTTAGCCCATTTGACAGGGGCAGGCGGCGAGTGCGCCCAGCCGAACTCCCGTGGTGGTGAACCTTGGATCTCCTCCCCCGACATTATTCACCAATCGACCTGCCAACCCAGCACCATCGCTACAATCCACACGTGGACTACCTCACTGCCCCCACAGTGCTAACGTCTCGCACACTCTTACTTACACAACTGAAAGAACTAAAAAAGAACCCAAAGAACTGCAGCTACACGCACGCTCCTTCGGCCTGCCTCCAATCGCCTCCCAGTTATCGCTATCGTTGTCCTGACGCAGTCGTTCCCAAGCCAGCGATGGCCACTCTCCCGTCTGATCAACCCTCGACGGGTATACCCAACGCACCGCAGATTACAGGCTCGCAACCGCCGAGCAGTGGAACTGGCGCATCACCTGCGAGCCCAGTAGAACTGAGGACATTGACAGCCGCCGCGGAGCCGACAAACACCACGGCGCATGCCCCGGAAACTACCGCCAACCTCTCATCAATAGAGAATCCTACCCTCCAAACACAAGAGCAGAGTACACACGTCGCACCGATACCAACAGCGCCGTCAGATCCCGAGCCTGCAAAGGCAGAAACCCTGTCAGCACCAGCCAACCTCACCCGCACCGATATCGAAGCAATTGGTCCGTCCACAGAATCACCGACAATAAACCCAGACACCACCAATGGCCCTGTTGTCGTAATAATGCTATTGCTTACAACAGGCGCCCGGCATCCGTATAAGATTGACGAGAAATACCTGAAGAAGCGCAACATCACCATTGACGCAATGGACCCCTATAACATCAGTGTATATACTTTGAAAGAGTTGATATGGAGAGACTGGCGGGAAGGTATGTTTCCCCCCCTTCCAACCAAGCGGAGTATTCAGCGAGAAAAGGAATCAGCAAGACGTGTTTTCTTCAGGGGGCTATGCTAATTTGGCCGTAGAATGGGAAACCAGACCAACGTCACCAAGCTCGATACGCTTGATCCACTTCGGGCGCATGCTAGATGATAAATCGCCACTGAAAGGTAAGCCCACCCTCTCGACCGTCTTGACATCTGGGAGTTTCTTGTCCATGGCTCGACATCCCGCTACCCAAACATGAGAATGGGCGTGGAAGTACTGTCGGAGATACAATGGTACTTGATGGCGTTCGATTGATTCTAGTCCTTACCTGAGAGCAACTAACCTCGGAGCACATCACTAATCTATTTTGCAGACTGCCGATTTCAAACCGAGTCCCCCAACGTCGTACACATGACGGTCAAACCACAAGAAGTCGTCGATGATGAAGACGCTAGAACCGGTAAAATGGGAGGCAGAAACAACGGCGACGAAGAGTCACATGTCGGCTGCCGTTGCATCATTTTATAGACTTGTATTCTCTCTCGTAGTCTCTACGCGCTTCTAATTTCGGTGGGGGTCATTTCCTCCGGCATAGTTTTATATTTCAGTCATGTGCCATTGGACGGCGTTCTTGTTCACGGCATGATATGGGAGTCGTATATGTATTCAGATGTTCCCTTGACGACGTGGAGATTGGGTGCTAAACGAGGGCTGGTAGATACCATGGCACTTTTGCAGGGCAACTGTATCTCTTCTGCCCTCTTTCTGGGAACCGAGTGTCTTCCTGTTATGGAATGGCGTAATTATTGATGTTGCTTCCGTCTACCCGTTATGTCTATCATCTCTCTCTCTCTTTCAGTGCATACAAATCGATTTCGGCACTCAGTCCAACCTCCTGGCACATCTTTACGCAGTCTCTACCGTATCTCGTCCCCACCCGCCCAAACAACTTCTCACTCTTTTCCTTGACCACCTCTACATTATCATCATTTCATCATTTTCATTCTCTGTTCATATACTCCCATACTCTCTGTGATCCCCTTTCGAAATGGCCCAGGATGCGCGATGTCGTAATACAAGAAGAGGGTCCCCACGGTGCAACACCAGCTTCTCTGCATGAAATCTTCAGGAACCGAGGTCATCAAGGACACATGGTGCAAAGTATGCAATGAATATGATGGACGTGAGTGAGGACATGGAGTAGTAGTTGTTTTTATAAATAGGGCGGGCGGCAAGGTGGAAGACGTTTATCAACCGAGTCTAGTTAGTAGGTAAGATAGGATCGACGAACCATGAGATATATATGTATGTTATATATGAGAACTATAATTTCACACATCGGGAAGCTTTGCACTGTGGGAGGGGGGGGGCTTCTATGGAACAACGTCATCGGCTGTGTACCTGATCAAGCTATAGATAGATGGTGTCAAAAGAAGGACCCGAGTGATGTTTCGTAGCATGCTCAGCAGACGTTGAATGACTGGTACGCAAAAAGACTCCATCCCACCCGAAGAGAATAACAACCGTCATAGTGCAATATCAACTCTGTAAAGCGCCCTAGTATTAGCCAGCTGCATATCTTGACGAACATGTCCTGTCTTTTCTCTTCGCAAGAGGCGGCATAATTAGAGCATGATTAGTTACTGTTCTTCCGTGGGTCGATAAATCCTCTATTATAAGTAATAAAAACACAAGATCACTACTGTTTCCCAGCCTTTCTCTTCTTACCTCTATCTATAGGCCCTGGTGTCTCCCATGCCTTTCGCTCTCTTCCAATTCACAGCTTTCGCAAACACCAAAAAATGGCAAAAACATACAACAGCAGGGATTCGCCAATGGTCACCCACTTGACTACTAATCCGCCGGTACAATGCTTGAATATCGCAGAGCAAACGGGATGCGTTATTTTCATTGTCCTGTGGTCGTATGTGAAAGATTGGTCTTGTGGGTAGATATATATGGGGTGTTGGTGGTGCTCTGGGGCTGAATGGAAGGGATCAGTCGGAGATGTTGGAACTACGGGGGATTCCAAGGTTCATTGGATCATTGACTTGAAGAATCAGACATTTGTAGACATTTGTAGACATTTGTAATGGTATCCGTTTATGTGTGCTGTATCGTGTCGTGGTAGCCCATGGCTTTTACACGCGCCCAAGACCAGTGACATGATGCAACGCTTCAGATTTGTACACATCAGCTTCATCTCATCGTTCTGTCCATCTCATAGACCTTGTCTCCTGCACCGCTTTGACTCTATCCCGTTTACCAATTCATCTTCATCCGGGCCTCCATCTCAGTGTGGAAGTCGGGGACCTCGCGGAGTTCGTTGCCTGTGTATTACATATTAGCCTTTCCTCTGGCATAACCCATAATCACCCTCCCGATCTCACACATGAAAATACCCAACGCAAACATCCACTTACCGACGAAGACGTCCTCCCAGCCTACTTCACAATCCCGTCCCTGCAGAATATCCCTGTGCACACCACTGCTAGGTCCCAGGACTGCCGGTCTCCACTCTCCAGCAGTAGCAATCTTGAGCTCCATACCACGGCGGATTGGCTCCGCGATGCCAAACTGGCGCCTCAGCATCTCCATCTTCATGGCATCCTGGGTCTCGCGCCACTGGACGAGGCGGGCCTCGAGAGGGTGGGCGGACTGCAGTTGCACATTTGGCTTTGCGGAAGAGGAAGAGGTCGATGGTGCAGAAGTCTGGGCGAGACGAGATCGCAGGGTGTCGTGAACGCCGGGAGCAGAGGGTGCGGAGGTTTCGGGGGAGACGTGGGTTGGGTGAGCGGCTGCAGGGACGAAGCGGAGAGACTGAAGAAATGGATGTCAGCAATCTGGGTGAAGGAATGTTATGGTGCCTTTTCTCAGAGTGTTCAGAGTGTATAGTGAGGCCGATGGGAGGGGTTGCCTACCATGGTAGATGTATTCGGGTTGTTGATCAAGTATTGTTGGTGAGACGGGATCTATTTTATGCCGACGAAGAGATGATCCGTATAGCAGCCTATTCGAGATTGTGTATGGTCCAGAAGTTTGAAAGGTGAGTGCAATGGTGAGGCGGGGATGTTTTGTAGCTAGGGTTGAAGTTGAAGCTGTTGTCGGAGCTCAGGCTCCAAAGTGACGCGCCGCTAGCGTCGGTTGGGTCTTGGCACAGAAGAAGTTCATAATGAAGCTTTGAATCTACACAGTATGGACATTCAGTGACTATTATGATGATGGTCTTTCTCGTTATTAACATGTTACTATTGGTTTAAGTTCTCCATTCGCTATGCGCTAGATAGAAATAATGGCGCTCAATGGCAGACCCCAGATTGCAGACGCAACGATCATAGCTCCCACACTGATAGAGACCGCCATGAGAAGGTTGACACCGTTGTTGTCGAGTATATCACTACCCGCCTCGATCTTGCGGCTCTCATGATGTCTGTCTGCAACTACCGATGCTGATGCACCAGCTCGCTGCATCGCAATTCTTGCTTTCTCGGAACTATCGAGTCCAGAGGTCTTCGCTATGCCCTCTTTCCCATCTTGGTGGCTCGAACCCTCGCTTCGTAACTTTCCTGTCTGTTTGAGCTGCAGAAGGTTCTGGCTGTGGACCAAGACCTTCCGCCCACCTTCCCCTTCCACGATTCTTCCAGATTGTACGTCGACAACGCTAGCTTGCAAAGCTGCTCCGAGATACGAGTCCAGCAATGTCCCGCTAAACCCAGCAAGTGTCATTGCTACCGTATATTTGGCCTGATCGACCAAACTCCACTCCTTGCAGAAAGGGACCAGGAGTGTTGAAGTGGAGGCGATTATGAATGATCCCAGAAGTCCAGCACCAAGTCCAGTCAGTGTAACGCCGCCATTTGTTCCAGGAGGTACGACACGCCATGGAGCGGTGATGAGACGCGGTTTGGTCTTGGAAAGAATGCCCAGTTCGGAGGAAAATGTGTCAGAGGCAACAGCAGCGTAGTTGGCAACGATTCCTACAACCAAGACGTCGCTACCTTGTTTCCAGCATAGATCGGTATTCCAGTATGACCCATCTTTATTCAACTGCCAGGAATGTAACAGAATCAAGACGGATGAGACGAGAGAGTTGGCCAATACTTGGACGTGTGTTCGGGATCCTTCTCCTCCAGATGAGCCGGTCGCGGATTGTGTGAGCTTCGCCTTGATGTCGTGTTTGACCTATATCTTCGATTAACTATAAGAATGACCAAACTTCTCACCAAGACCTGAAGTACCTTGGTCACAGCTGTTCCTGCTAGGAAGAAGACTCCCAAAAGCGCAAAGAATACGCTCCATGGATGGACGGCATGTGCGATTGCTGTAAGGAAGGCGACAGCGATTCCAACAGGCGTGAGCGACTTTCGCGACCAAGCTCTATAGATCAGAGCTGCAATCGCCGGAACTGCAATTTGGGGCTTCATTGCAATGTGTTGAATTAAGGTTGAGTGTTAAGCTGTCAAGCTTCGAGATCCCGCGTAGAAGTTGCGTCGAATTAATTAATTAGTGCCCAGGTGGCATAAATCTATGGCAGCCTTCGGAAGCTCGGCAACAACCTCTATTATTCAATAATCAGTTCAGGCTCCGATCTTCCTATTATCTCTCACCAACTCTTCTTGTTTCTACGCATACATAATACTAATTATTACTCATACCAACCCCAATATTTAATTGAAATACACAGCTTTTCCTACACAAGTGTCGCTGGATCGCTCGAATTATCTCACCAAAGTTCTACTACATAACTTGTCATTTCTTACTTCTTCCTAAGCCTCCGGGGCACCGCTACCTTTTCTCACTAAACGTGCTGTATTATACTTAATTAACTCGAATTAGATCCACTACAAACTCGTCTCGACCATGGATGAACGTACGCAAGGAGGTCATTTTACTAATTATGACCCACGACGACTCTACTGAACAAGCACTGTTGACGTCCAAAAATATCTTCTCCGACATATGCACATTGGGGAAGATTACATTCTATACTTCTCCGTAGTTCCCTGTAGTTCTTACTTCCCAACAGGTACTCCTCGTGTTGTTCGCATTCCGGCCCCAAAATCGGCATGCGGATGTTCGGCAGCAAGGTCAGCCAACTTTCTTGTTCGAGATACCAGTGCGGACCAATCGCTTCATTTCAATCAACCTCCATAATCAACTCCCATATATCCCATGCGCCACAAAAGCTCCAAGAGTCTTCTTTTCACGCAAGCTTTCCCCCAAGAGAACCGTTTCACGCAAGCTTTCCCCCAAGAGAACCGAAAGACATCATTAGCCATGCACCGCGTCGGAATAGGCTTTGTGATGCTCAGCCTTTCGCCATGGTGGCTCTACTTGGTAAGGTCAACAAGAAAACCCAGGTAGTACATATATATATATATTGTAGTCTTGCTTTCACGCATTGCTTCTATTCATTCCTCATCGTTGTCGGCATCTTCAACGTCCAATTTTCTTGCCTTTCTTATTTACCGCCCAATCATATTATCCTCATGGCCATCAACTTATACCTATACAAATACAGGGAGAAAAAGGCCGCAACTGCAGCTAGAACCACAGCTGAAGGTCCCTTGGTGCCCGAGATTTTTCCTGAACAAGGACGCAAACCTCGCATTGACGATGAGGTCAGCCTCGCCCAGACTCAAAGCACTGGAACAACTACTGACGTCCCAATAAAGGCAACAGCAACGAGCACAGAAGAAGAAAACGCCCGTATCACAGTAACGGCATCACAAACGCGGAAGCGGCGGTTGAAACTCATACTCGGACTGATTCTCCCCAACTTCCTCGCAGCTATGGACATGACTATCGTTGCTCCTGCTGTACCCGTTATCTCGTCTCATTTCCATCAGCTCAGTGGAAGTTTCAACTGGATCGTCGCCGCATACACGCTTACATTCACAACCTTCGTTCCTGTCTCTGGTCAGATTGCGAATGTTTACGGACGCCATGCTGCTCTCCACTTTCAGATGTTCTGGATCCTCATCGGAAGCATCCTCTGCACGTCTGCTGTCAGTTGGGAAATGTTACTCGTTGGCCGAGCTCTACAGGGCGTCGGAGCTGCAGGCATCATGAACCTTACGAGAATCGTGCTGTCGGACGACGTCAGCTTGTCTGGTAGTTCGAAGAACAACTCGGTCTTCTCCTTGGTTTCTGGCGTCAGGTACGTGGTCTCAAGTTCTACATGCAATATTTTTGCCTTGGTATCCCTACCCAGCTCTCGTGCAGGACCCCCTAACGAACATTCATTCTCATGAAGGCTGGCGGACACAGCAGTACTTGGTGAACCATCATCATTCTAACCTACCCTCTCCAGTTACGGCATCGGCCCGCTGATCGGAGGCCAGCTCGCCAATGCCAATTGGCGCTATTGCTTCTTACTCCCAATTCCGATCGCTGTCTTTGCCCACTTCCTCATATTCTTCCTCATGCGCAAAGAGCTCGTACCTGGCCGCGTCTCCTTCAGATCAGGAGACTCCCGGCGAATTGGATATATCTCCGGCCTCGCTACTATCGATTGGGCCGGTATGGTCTTGTTCATATTCGGCATTGGTCTCATCGTACTCGCGGTGCAGTGGGGCGGGACGCAGTACGGATGGTCATCTGTTCAGGTTGTTGTACCGTTGGCCATTGGAGGTGTCCTCGTCATCGTTTTCTTCGTACACGAATACCTACTGGGACCAGGAAGGCTGACGTCACGCCTCTTTCCAAGGCAGATGGCTATGATACCATCTGAACTGTTCAGGAAAAAAGACATGAACCTTATCCTGATCATCAACTTCGCTACTGGAGTTTCCCTTGTCTCGGCGTTCTACTTTATATCAATATACTGGGAGTTGGCAGAAGGCTACAGCTCTTCCAGTGCTGGTGTCCAACTCCTCTACTATACTCCAGGTCTAGGGGTCGGAGTTTACTCTGCTATGTTTCTCTGCAATACCTGGCCAGCACAGACCTTCTACCCGCTTTTTCTGGGCTCCATCATCGAGACCACGGGGCTTTCGATGCTAACCTGGGCCGTATCTATCCGGAGAGGGCCTCTTGTGAACGGTATGTTGGCTCTCGCCGGTGCGGGTACAGGTCTTCGCTTTATGCCAGTTGTTCTGCATTCCGCCGGGATTTGGCCCAGCAGGATCGCCGCCAGTCAATCATTGCTCTCTTTCATGATACTCCTTGGCGAAACGATCGGTATCGCTATCATGAGCACCGTTTTCACGAACAAGTACAACACCTACCTCGCTTCAATCGCCACCGGGACCTCTGGCACATCTTTCCAAGACAACGTGTCCTCCAGTCTCGCCGCTCTCGACGACCTTGCCCCTGCAATCAAGGAGCAAGTGCAAAATGCGGCTGCGAGAGCAGTAATGTGGTCGTTCGTCTCAATCCTGCCCTTCATGGCACTGAGCCTTGTGGCCGCGTCCTTCTTGGGCAACGTCTGGATCGGCAAGGATGCTAAGAAAGGGAAGAATGGAAAGGGGGCACGGGAGGGGGTCAGAGGCCAAGTTATTTACGGAAGCTATCTAGGTGCGCTGGCTACGGGTGGTATCAAGAGCCACAGGCAAGTTGTAGAGAAATTCGATCCCAGGGATAGGGTGGAAATGGAAGAGAGGGTGAAAGTGAGAGGTGGATCAGGGGAACCAAGACAGTGATCGAGTGTGAGTTTAGTGGCGGCCTGGGTGTTTTCGTATCTGTCTACATTTCGTGTACTCGTAAGTAGTGATTGTTGAAGATAACACGATGTGTTTTCTACAATTGAGTCCTTCAGCCCGGCATCGATTTTCACTCCTGCTCCTTGATCCTCGCCCCGTTGACAGCGACGTCCATCAACAGCGATAATGTGAACTCACTTCAGACAAATGTCCAAAGCACGTCACGTCACTCAAACAGTAAGTCTGAGTATTAGTCTAGTCACGTACATGTTCTATCTTCGATTCGGCATGACTCATCGGACCGAACGCACTCTCCAGATTCCACATACCTAATCGAGACGACAAGTAGTTCGGCATCCAAGTCTATTGCATTCCTCCGAGTGATAACTGAGATTCATCATCGACGAGAGCTTTGTGTAGTGAGCGACATGTGGAGGATTAGATGATTACAGGCAAACATCCGTTATAAGAATTACCCTTGGCATAGTAATAATACCGTTATAGCAATTAAATCTCTGCGCAACCCGTATTTTTGTATAGTATACGGATATTTTAGCGCCTAGGATATATCCTTAGGGTGCGTCAGCTGATATCCTTATGATAGGTGCAGTGCTAGGCCTTGTTTAGGCTTAGCGTTAGCCTAATCTAGCACTAGTCTAGCTATAATAGGAACTAGGGCCAAGGCAGGCTAAGGTAGGGGCAAGATTAAGGGGGTACTGTACTTAATCCTTGCTAAGAAGGTAATTAGAAGGTGATTAGTTAGCTTCCATTATAACGATATTACCGTTATAAGGATTAAATCTCAGCGCTGACCCACTATCCTTATAACGGAGGTTTGATTGTAGACATATCAAATGGAGAAGTTGAATACTTGGGCAGCTTATACAACATGTGTTTAAACAAGGGCTTCATGACGATTGAAAGGGAGTATATGCCAATGATTTGACTCACCGTCACATCAACAACGCTCCAGTTCCAGCTCATACCCCTATCACACCACGAGAAATCAACAGGAGCCCGGTAATTCGACTTTCTACGCTGCAAACAAAATCTCACAGACGTTGAAACTTGCATCTTAACCTCGGAATGTGACCACGGCGACATGGAACATCGACGACCTCCCCTCCTTCGGCGGCAAAATCGTCATGGTGACTGGTGCCAACACTCCCGGGGGGGTTGACTACATTATCGCATACCAGCTCTTCATCAAGGGCGCGAAAGTTCTCGTCAGTGTTTGCAATCCCGCAAAAGCAACATCTTCAATTGAAAACATGGCTAACGACTCTTCATCAACAGACCGGGGTCTCTTGAAACCGCTGGTGATGGATCTTAGTGATTTCAAAGATGTGAAGAGGGTGGCGTTGAAGTCCGGTTGAGTCGGGGCAAGACCTCGGATGTCAATAGATATGGCATCTCGCCGGCAATTGGGACGAATCATCTCGGACCTTCCCTCTCCGCTATGAAATTCAGCGTCGTCTTACCGCGCAGAATGTCCCTACATTCTCGTTGAGTATGCCTCCTGGAGGCGTTGGTACGGATGATGCGGCGGGGTTCCTGGGCCAGAGAAATAACGAGTTATTCAAGCAGTCGATGAGTCCGGTAGATGGCGCCATGACACTGTTGTTTGCAGCGGAGCATCTGGAGCCGAGAGAGTAGTTAGATATGTATACGCGAGATTTTCTGATGCTGTGGCGTGGGGCTGAACGAGGCGCGTGTGATGGCGAGGAATGAAGGAAACACAGCGCAGCTTTGGGGGACGGGCGAGAGCGTCCTGGAAGTGACGTTCAGCTTTGAAGCGAGGTAGTCCGGTTCCGGGATGATTGTTGGAGATAGACTACGGAATAAATTGTTTTCTCGACGATCATCGAATTAGTCACACTTGTTGTCCCATGTGTGCCGAAACTTTTCTCCGTAGATTCTCTCGACGTAGAAGAACGAACACAATAGCTTTTTTGCGTCTTCCCATGAGTCCAGGTTAAGTTGAGATGCCACGTTGACAAACGCATTGACAAGAACGCCATCTTCAGTTTCTTTCTTGGTGCAGAAAGCGCTCACGCAGAGGACCCAGAATAAGACGTCTTTGTGAGATTCCCAGTCATTCGTCTTGAGACTGCTCCGCAGAGCATTCCGAAGAACAGCCACAAGATTTTGTAAAATTGCAGCTGATATGGGAAAGCCTCGGACCAGGCACGTGTTGACGAAGAGAATGCATGCAAGCCGTACGCAATCTTCTCGCTTGTTTCCAGGAGAGTAGGAGAGCAGGCGATGTTCAATATGCAGGTTCTGCGCATTAATGTACTGATAGTACGAATCATCCTCGGTGAAGGGATATAGCACTTCATAGACAGCTTCGGTATGTCGCGTCATGTTGGCCATGTCGTAGAGTGTGGAAATGAAGAACGGATCGGAAACCTTGGATATATTAGGCCAGTCGCTGATGAGTTTTGACCCCAGATCTGGAAGGACATGTGAGACGTTTGATATTGGAAGCGTGATGTTGAATCCAATTACGAAGGGGACGAGAGGTGTGGTGTGTGTCATGGCAGCAAGTTTGACCGCTGATCTGATCCAAGTCAGTGATTGGTATTCAACACAAAGAAGTTTGTTATGAGTGAAAATCAATGTGATACAACCATACAGATGCTTAGATTGCACTTGCGAAGGTTCTCTGGACATGGCAGACATATCTTCACGTTATTAACAATGACTTGAACTCTGTCCCTGGAAATGCGCTTCAAAACAGAGAGACGTCACCTACGTAACGATTTTGGCCGCGAGGTCGTATGGTATGGGATTGCTGTTCTGTCGGCGAATTCCTGCTAATTGTTGCAATCCTTTCATATGTGTGGTCGCTTCGACTGTATTCCCCGTGATTGTCTATTTCTGATTATCAGCATACCTATGATTTGGGGGGGATGAGAGGTCGACTTCTAGATATATTAGGTCACAGATACCGGCTAATGTGTTATCATGTATCGCCTCCTCTACATTCGCCAATCGACCAGTAACAAGTTTAATCGTTCTCCACTTCAAATGCAAACTTTCGGCGTCGTGACCCTTCGTCAGCTCATTGATGAGCATTGCTCGAGACGTTGCGGAAAACGCTGACATCCCACTCAAGGAGAGCTCGTCGGATGTTGCTAACGATGGACAATGAATTCTCTTTCGAAACTGGTTTGCGAAGTAGGTTAGGTTCATTTGCGGCATCAATACATTAACATCTAGGTAGAATGGTTGTGAGCCCCTTGTTTCTAGAAAGCATGAAATCTGAGATATACTGACAGTAGAATAAATGTTTGAACAACCGGGGCGATAGTGCAGGAGGCATTCCGATAAATGGGTCGTTGAAGGGAGATCCTTGACTTGAGATTGAGTACTGTACAGTCGGGAAGAAACTTGAATCTTCGTATGTTACAAAATCAAATGGACCACCGGAGCCAGAAATCTCTGACGGGGTCTTTGTCAAATTGAGTTGTTTCCCAGTAGCAGATTGCTGAACAGATATACCCATAACAAATCCTCTAGACTCTGTATCGTGATAATTCGAAACAGGAGAGGTATCTATGCCCGTTTCCGCTGAGACATGAAGAGGAATGGATATCGCAGGAGGATTATTCAGCCTGTAAGCCTCCTCGTCTTCCTTCCTCTTCTTTCGGTATCGCTGAGCCGTGACATGTGAACGAACAATCTTGCGCTGAGCTTTCTTCGTCTCGCTGGAGGGCTTGCCTGTGAAACTGATGAATTGCATTTTGGATGAGACTGTGAAAAGTGAACGCAGAGTGTAGTGTAAGAAAGATGATCAAGATTCACATGTTGCAGGAAGAAATGGTCGTCCGACTTACAAATCAACTATCGCTAGGGCCACAGAGCCATTAACCTTGGAAGATCTAATCTAATCTGATCACCGCCCCGACCCCTGCAACGAACAACAGAGGCCACAGCAGCACACCCAAGCTTCATGTCGGTGAATCCACACTGAGCTTCCTCCCTGCAATCTTCTACGACACCTTCCCTTCACCCGAAATCACTGCAAACTCACAATGGTACGCACTCCCTAACCGGACGCACTCTGCGGATTTTCTCCAGCTAACGCGCATTCCAGGCAAATGTAATAACGAATTCCGGCCACGATGATATGATTGTATGTCCTTTGATTCCGCCTCCATTCCTCTCGACCGCCCCAAAACCACAAGCCACTGCGGACTGAAAACATGGCGCCGCAAGGAGTGGTTGATCTCCTCTCGATTGAGGCTAACGACGAGCAGCACGATGCCGTGCTGGACTACTACGGCCGACGGTTAGCAACTTGCTCCTCGGACAAGACAATCAAGATATTCGAGGTGGAAGGAGAGTCGCATAGGCTAGTTGATACGCTGAAGGGGTATGGTTCTCTGCTCGGTGCCCCCCTCGTCACTAACAGCGTGGACACAGACATGAGGGAGCAGTGTGGTGTGTAGCATGGGTAAGTTCCTCAGACGACCAGTCCTCCACAGCTTTGGCGGAATGCATCACTGACAGACGGTACAGGCTCACCCCAAATACGGAAACATACTCGCCTCCTCTTCCTACGACGGCAAAGTCTTCATCTGGAAAGAAGCATCCTCCCAATGGCAGAAGATCTACGAAGTCGCTCTCCACAATGCCAGCGTGAACCTGGTCGCCTGGGCACCCCACGAAGTCGGCTGCCTCCTCGCCTGCGCCTCGTCTGACGGCAACGTCTCTGTTCTCGAATTCAAAGACAACAACTGGTCGCACCAGATATTCCAGGCCTGTGGATCAGGTGTGAACAGCGTGTCGTGGGCACCGTCAGTGGCACCAGGACAAGCCATGGGTGCGAGTGGAAACAGTCCGGGTGCGGCAAGGCGATTTGTGACAGGAGGCAGCGATTGTCAAGTCAAGCTCTGGGAGTTTTCGCCCGATCAGGGAACATATAACCAACTTACAACTCTTACGGGACACTTGGACTGGGTGCGCGATGTTGCATGGTCACCTACCGTTCTTTCCAAGTCCTACATCGCATCTGCCTCTCAGGACAAAAAAGTGCGGATCTGGACCTCGTCGGATCTCCGTAAGTATACAGGCAACCACTACACAAGATGTCACTAACGTCATGTAGGGGACTGGAAGTCCACCGAACTCGATGTCGGAGCCGTTGCCTGGCGTGTGAGCTGGAGTCTGAGCGGCAACGTCCTTGCTGTCAGTACTGGAGACAATCGCGTCAGCCTGTGGAAAGAGCGGCTAAGCGGAGGATGGGAGTGCGTCAAGACGATTGATGAGTAGTGCGATCAATGCCACGCTTCCACGAAAGTGGTATGGTACATAGGACGGCATCTGGAGTTGTCCGGAAGCGCATGACGGGAGTACGGGATCTGATCAGCATAGCCAAATATGCTGATCCAACTTTGCTTTTCTG
This sequence comes from Pleomassaria siparia CBS 279.74, assembly GCA_010093715.1. Lineage (NCBI taxonomy): Eukaryota > Fungi > Ascomycota > Dothideomycetes > Pleosporales > Pleomassariaceae > Pleomassaria > Pleomassaria siparia. The sequence goes on from MU005782.1 coordinate 362,507, forward strand.
GGAAGAAGAGTACATGGTCTGGAACAGCGTGGAAGATGAGATAGATAAAAGCCTGAAAATATTACAAACTCCATCTCAGGGTTGACCTCGCAGCATCAATCATTTCTCGTTTTCTCTCCATCCTGCGACTATAGGTTTCTCTCGAATCACATTCCTGATTTACATCATCGTCTCACTCTCAGGGAACGCACTGCCCGCTTTGCGCCGGAGTAGCATGGCCAGACGATGGGAGCGGTGTGGATTGGTCGCAAAGTCCTAAAAGTACAATAAACACCCGCCACATCCCGGAACCACAAGAAAAAGGCCATACTGAACAAGTGTTTTGGCAGATATCACTGGACAGCACAGCGCGAGACTGAGCATTTGTCTCTCCATCAGAGTTGCACTTGCGCTTCCCTTCCTTCTTTCCGTTCTCGACAAGACCGAGTTGTCACGCACGTAGTAGATCGACCGTCGAACCTTTGACCTCTCACCATCACCGAACAACATCCACACTCTTGAATACTTCGCTTCTCACTTGGATACCCTCCCATGAAACCATTTCGTGCGAGCAAGGTTGTTCAGCTTCATCGCCACCGGCCTTACCTATCCCCGTCGATTCTCACTCACTCACACTTCCAGCGAAGAAAAACACCGATAATATTGAAAAGTCCAGCTCTCAATCCTTAACTGCCATTGTTTCTCGTCTGCTAAAGGTTTGCGACCTTTACCTTCAGGCAGAAGCCGCCCTATAACGCCTCGCTCACGCAACCAATACCTCTCTACTCTACCACACCGACATCTCCAACTATCTTTCCGAACGGGGCATACATACAGAATGGATCGCGACATACCATCGAGAAATACGGCGTTTAATACGCTGCCCATAGAGGTGAGTTTGTCCATCCGAGCCAATTGATCACAGGTCCAAGAGCTCAAACAGGCTCTACGAAGCCCTATCGTGTCCGGCAGAGGCAGTTCATAACTAAACTTCTCTCCATAGCTGAACAAAAGTATTGCGCATTATCTAGACAGCGACCGAGACATTGCGAGCTTTCAAAGCGTCTGCAGGGCTACACTCGATGCCACTCTCGGCGACAAGCTCTCCTTCTGGCGTGCCAAGTTCCGCGAGAGATATGCGTACAAGAAGAATACAACGAATCTGGTCCTGAAGAAGAGCTATCAAGTGCGCCAACACATATTGAGGAATGGCACTGGGTTCCATTTTGGCATGGCGAAGACCGATGAAGAAATCAAAGATGAGCGCAAGATCGTAGGCGTGATGAGAGAGCTGATAAATGGCCAGTACATTGATCATATAGACAAAGGGAGAAAAGATTGCTAATGATGTTCAGAATCCTTCTCAGGCGCGTCACAACTCGACAAGAACGGGAAGCCGCACTGTCCGAACCTCGCCCACATCGCCAAATTTGCCCAAGAATCGAGGCTGTTCGTTCCATCAAGCAAACGCCGAGGCCCACCAAAGGCAGTTCAAAGGGAGGATGTTAGAAATCTCGCTGCCATTCGACTCATGGCCTCCCACTTCTTACTCAGCACTGAGTTCTCTCCTCCTGTATACGGCGTTCACAAGTCGCAAGTCGCTGTGTACGAGCCGACCAACAAGGCACCAATTTTTACAGGCCCGGATAAAACCGAAGTCAACATGGAGTGGCTTCTTCATGTTATGAACCATTTTCGAAATCACATGAAAAACCACGATGCGGGAGATTTCTGTGGGGTATGGAAGGATTTGTCATATTCAGAAAAGCCTTCACCGTGGCGCATACCTCTGGAAGAAGGCTGTCAGCCCCTTGGTAAACATTGGAAGAGTACCTTCAGCTATTTGGATCCAGTCAGCGAACTTCCAAAGTTTCGCCTACAGAACGGAGAGGACGAGAACATGGTGTTCGTGGACCACTACGTGGATGAAGGTAACATTCAAGTAAGTTCGTGGCAGATACAATGCGGTTTTGTAAAGTTTCGTTCATCCGCCAGGTTTGTTTGCTAAAGTTAAGTATCAACAAGCTGACCAGGTTTACAGCATTTCAAATTAGATTCCGTGAAGGGCAAGAATCTCCCTTGGCCAGAGACCTTCGAAGATCGACTCCAATCGCACCGCGACACTCTAGTCCCTCCACAATCCCAGCGAGAGACTCGTGCTCAGAAATCTAAATCCAAGCCCACTCCCAAGCAGATGAATGAAGAAGACAAGTACAAGTCTATCCAGCTGATAGGGGATGGAGGTGACGAGGAAGACGACTTTGTGGCGTCAGGTTGGCTGCAGGCCCTGCATCCACAGTGCGGAATTCCCGGGTGGCAGCGCATGACCCTGATGAAAGTAAGTTACCCTCAAAGCAACAAAAAGATCAGTATTGACAGCGTCAGCATTTCTTGGACGAGAACAACCAACCCAGCCAAGACGATCACTTGTGGGCGTATGAAGGCGTCGTTCTTCCAGGAGGCAGGATCATCCTAGGCCGCTGGTGGCTAGCAACGGATCCGCCAGACTTTGATGTAAGCTCTCTGAGTTCGCTACTTTCCCCTTTTCCGGGAGTGATGGAGCGAAACGCAGTACTGACAGTTTACAGAACGACAACTCGGGCCCTTTTATTATGTGGGCTGTCGACGGCGGCCCAGAGATCCCCAACGAGGACGAGGACGAGGACGAAGACGAAGACAACGTCAAAGAGAACACTAGATGAGTCAAACTCGAGCCTACCATCACCATGATCCTCCGACGATGCTCTGCACTATCAGCGTATACTCGATCGATACGCCGCGAGGACCCGTTTTGAATATCCGGTCATATATTCCATGTACTCTTGTGGATACCATTTTGCACAGTACGTTTCTAATACTGCTCCACCCCTTTATTACACATATCAGCGTGTTTCACGTGCGAAGGTTCTGATATTGAATTTCCACTCATTCAGACATGCACTCGTTCAGACATGCACTCATTCAGACATGCACTCATTCAGACATGCACTCATTCAGACATGCACTCAGGCATTTCTGGCGCTGGGATTGGATTCAAGGGCTTTCACACATCTCTGCACATATATTTTTTCACATATTCTTTCTCTCGGTGGCTTTCAGGACATAGCTAGATTTCATGCAAGCACCTTTCGAGTGTCAGGCTGCTTACCTTTTTTTCTTGCGAAAACTCGTCGTGTATCTCATCGACGATAGTCTATCTCTACTTTTGTTCAGCTTAGTTGCAACCGTCTTGGTTATTCAAGGTTTATAGATATTCAAATGCACGAGCATGAATGATTTCCCAGTGTAAATGACGCGTTTGAATATTCCAAGGGCCTTGATTATGAGCTTATACACATGCAATCTCAAGCCAAAGGCAAGGCCATGAAAAAGGCCACCAGGGCAGCGAACTTTTCCTTCCCGGGAACGAAGTGCCTCACAGCAGCCGCCGTGCTGCTCCTCGCGGGCGCTGCGCCCGTGCTCGTAGGCGGTAGTCCTGTCGTAGGACTCGCATCATTCACACTGCCTCCATCGTTCCTCACCACGACGAAAATCTCTCCCGTAGCATCGGAGCTCATGAATAGCCTGCCCTGACTATCCCACGCAAGGCCGACGGGGCGCACGCATTGGTCAGGGCATTTGGAGAGATCTGGATTAGTCAGGATGTCCACGGTGGAGCTATTTGATGTCGAAGCCGCCGTGGGACCCGAGGAGGACGAGTTGCTGGAGAAGGGGATGACGGAGAGTTTGTAGCCGATGGGGTCGTCGCGGTCCCTGTGGTTGTTGCGTTGCTCAGCATGTAAAAAAAAAGTAAAAAAAAAAGATCAAGTTATACGGTGGGAGGGGGGAAGCTTACCACGAGCCGTGAAATGTGACCCATGCTGCGGACCCGTTGCTGTTGAACTTGATATCCAATGGCGCTGTGTGAGCCGGGAACGTGAGTCGAGGAGCCACGTGATTCTCACGACAGAAGGTGTCATTCAGCGTAGAGTTCAGGTCACCAATGGCGAATTGGGTCCCGAGTTGAATGTTGCCGTCGTTGTCTGGAATACTGGATACGTCCCATGCCGCGTAGCAAGAAGGATATCCGTAGTTTCCGCCTTGCTCGGGGACCGTGGTGCCGTTGAGGTAGCCGTGGAAGTTCATTTCCTCGCCTGGATTATTTTGGTGGATGTTCTGCCCTTGACGGGTGAAGTCGTCCACGCTGTTCTCTACAGAGTAGATGGCGCCTGTGGCCGGATCCTCGCCTACACCTACGGAATTACGGAGACCCCAGCCAAGCAGCAGGCCGTCTTGGGCGAAGATGTAAGGTGTGGATGTGACATTGGAGATGTTGAAGGCCTTGATTGTCGACACGCCTGTTGAGATATCCAGAGCAGAGGGATCGAGATTGGAAAGGCTTCCCCTGCTGACGATAAGCATGCCAGGGACTTGTCTTGATAGAAGCAGGGTGCGAGTGACATGGCCGTCAGCGTCGCCCATCTGACCTATGAGCTCGTGCGGACCCGAGGAGTTGCGGGTTGTGGAGACATCATAATCCCATGAGTACACTGCGGCTGGAGAGGAAGCATAGAGTGTTTTTCCGTCTGACGAGAGCTCGATTCCGTGGTTGAACTGTCTCTTCCATGTTAGAGATGTGCATGTCAACTCTGGAGTCACAATTGTGATGGAGTTGTGATCAAGCCCATGGAAACTAGTATAGATTGATGAGCTTCATCAACTTACGGCATCGTCTCTGATGACATCCGTCGGCTCACCAGCCCTCACGCACGCACCCCCGTCGTCGGTCAAATTCAAGCTTGAAATCCCATACCCTTGTTGCACAACCAACAAATGGCCCTCGGAATCAAAGATGATACCTCGTGGGGCCGACAATCCTGATGCAACAACCTGGACGCTGTAACCCGATGCGACTAAAGGAGTATATCGCGGGGCAATGGTGCTCGAGCACGCCGTTGCAGATACAGTCGCCGCTGTTGTTGTTGTTATTGTTGTTGTTGCTGTTGTTGCAATTGCAGAAGAGCCCTGGGCATTGACCCTGCACTCCCTGTTGCTTACAATATACCAGGCGGTTATGGCCAGTAGGTTTATGGTCTGAGACCAGGCCATGATTATATAAAATGATTATATAAATGTGGCGGTTATAGTCCACGGCCCGTGGGCGAGCGGGGAAAGCTGAAAGACAGGGGATACGTTCTAAATCAAAGCCGATGCAGTGTATGTACGTCGTAGGTACCTTTGTACGAATTGGCCGAGGGAGCGTTCCAAGTTTTGCCTTCAAGGCGGGGGAGGATGATGATGATGGTGTTGGTGTGTGTGGCGAAGTTTTTTTTTTTTGGCAAGCGTTCAATCTATAAATGTTGCGATGATATTTTTTGTGCTTTGTTGTACGTACGAACCAGAGAGGCAGAATATGAAATCAATTAAATGAGATGACGGGCCGGTGGTGACCATCTTGAGCTCGCTCGAACGATTGAGCTGAGCAAAAACTACCTTTGTAGGTTGATTGGAAATGCATATACGCGGTTTCGTGTGCCTACCTAGTTGGCATCTATTCCCTTTCTTTGATTTAATGCTTTGACGTCTGCCACTCCCGCGGTACGATAGTACAAAGGTTATATAGCTACATGCTGCGTCATCGATATCTTGCCATGCGAATGCCTGTCGTTTGCTAAACGCGGGCTGCTTCAGCCTGCTCGACGACCAGCATTGGCATGGAAAGGTGGCGATGCCGAACCGCTGGTCTGGGCCATGTCTTTTGATTTGCGTTCAGTTCTTGCCCGATAGCCGAGGACGTGTCGTGTCGTGTCGTGTCGTGTCGTGTCGTGTCGTGTTTGTTGTGCGTGCGTTCGTGCTCGAGGCAAGCAAGACACAACGTGGAGAGGTGCCGAGTGTGCGCATGCGTCGAAGACTGGTGTGTTGTGGGGTCAATTGAACCAATTCAAGGCAAAGATAAATAGATCAGGTGACAGAATGAGACATTTCTATTAACATCTATATATACTATATATGTATACATGGACTGGCTTTCCACAAACAGCAATTGCTATTATCATCAAGTACTGTACCTATGTGCAAATATCCATGTCCACTTCCATATGTACTATGTACTATGTACATACATACTATGTACGTACTTTGTAAGCGGCACGGGTACTGTATAATTATCATCATCATCGTACAGAGGTGTCCCTTTGTACAAAGGTAACCCTCCAAAGGACAGGAGGTTGCTCCGGTGCGCGCATGTGTTGTGGGCCCAACACAGCCCACTTTATTATTACACCAGGGACCCTAGGGAACCGCAGGAATACGATCCGGAATATTGGACATGGTGAGTTGAACGACATCGTTCAAACGAGTCACCGTAATATTGGAACAGCAAATCAACCATATTCAAAGCTTCTGATTTCATGGTTGGACCAACCATTCGCAGCAATGCAATGTTGGAGGGCCGTCTTACATACATAATACTCCGTTACGTTACCCTTTGTAGCATCCCATTCAACCAAGGACCAACCAACCCATTTTGTACATGACCGAAAGAAAAGTTCCATTACAAGGTAGGCTCGTGCTCGCGCAATTCATGCTGTGTGTGTGCTGCCCTGGCCTTTTCCAAGTCACAAAAATCTCACGCCCCTTCGCCCCCCCTCAGCCAAGAAACGCCTTGTTGCACCTGTTTAAACAAGACGAGGGAAAAACTGCCGCATCCAAACAACCAATCGCAAGAGCCCATATGATAGATGCGCAATCCATGCCGACAAAACCTGGAATAGAGGCAAAATCCGACCCAAATGCAGTAAACTGACTGTCGCCTATGCAGCATAAGAGAATTACATGTGGATGAAGCTGAAAGTTTCCGAATGGGACGCTCCAACGCCAGTCCAGAAGAGAGGATAGACACCCAGAAGAGAAGACTTTTAGGCCCGATCAAACTTTTGTTGCATGTCGCAACGTAACTGCAGAAGCGTTTCCAAGAAAAGACAAGCACAACTCACGATGCTCCATGCATCGTAGCTTTCTTCGAATCTACATGACCGTCATTAGTTTCATTTGTGTAGCGACGTCGTTGTCCGTTTGAGCAAACATCTTGCTGAACTGTGGGTTTCTGAGGCTCGTACTGGGACTGGAATAGAGCCCTTCCGCTTCTCTCAACGTGTCCTTGACCTTCCGTGTCAATGTGTTCACGTAAGGAACGATACGTCGGAGTGTTGCCGTGTCGAAGGGGACCTTTTTCGTGGCCGGTACAGGTTGTGCTTCAGCGACTGGCTCGTGCGTGCTCCTCCTCGTCTGTAGCGACTCTATGAGGAAGCGCGCTTTGGCCTCCGAGTCTTTGCGAGGCCTAGTGATGATGATGGGCTTATCAGCATCTGATACCATTATGGGTGATGGTGGTGGTCTATCGTGTCCATCTGTGAATGGAATGGGTGAGGATTGCGGTCCGAAGATGTCGCCATTTGGCGGGAGTATTGACTTTCTCCTGGGCCGGTGAGGCTGTGAGATTGGGGGGAGTTGATTTCTGCCAAGCGCTTCGCTCGCTAATCCCGACGAGTGCCTGCTTCTTCCGTGATTGGGACTGGAGCCTGACACGTCATCGAAAGCGTCCTCGTCGAATCCTGGAGATGAAGGAGGTGATAGGCGAGGAACTCCTTGGTGGTCCGCTTCTTGATCTGCGAGGTCTATCATGGCATCCACCTCTTCCCACATCCCTGCATGTGGACCATCGAGTATGTCGAGTGCCATTGCTCGAATCCGCTGTTCCTTGAGTTCCTCGATAAGCAGGCCCCATTCTCGCAAGAGACCAATATTTGCCAGCACGTTGCTCTGTTGCTCCTGGATACTCTTGGGCACCACCATTGTCGTGCCACTGTCGATCCGCTGTGATTCGGCTGCTGCACCTCCTGCCGTGGCCCGCTCGTGTAGATCTGAAAAGTCGAAATCGTCGTTCCAATCCTCGGTTACGCCCTTGCTTCCTACTCCCCATGTGCCGAATTTGTTCGTCACCACTGTGCTACGTTTGCCGGCGGCATCGGGGACAACAGGCACGCTTTGGCTGCGAGCGTGCAATCCGCTGGGCACTCGACGTCCAACTGACCGGCTGCCTCGACGATCTGCGTCCTTTTTGCCGTGTACGGTCCTGGGACGTGGCGGTGTACGATTGCCCGAGCTTTTATCGGCAGGTTGTTGTTCGGACCAATCAAATATGTTACTTCGTGCATCCCTATCACCATGGTCCATGACCAGATGTTGTGGCGTTGATAGCTTCGGGCTAGACCCGGAAGCGAGCAATCGCGGATTGTGGCGCCCAAGTGACACCGGCATGGCTACCAGAGTGGCTGGCGCGCGGCTAGGCAAATCACCCCACGATTCTTCCTCCTCTTCGTCGTCCACTGACCAGCGACTACTTTCATCGTCGTCTTCGGTGCGAGAGTCCCATTCTAGGGTCCCAAGTGAGAGGGGTTTGGGCATATCCGGAGGCGACGTTGGTACGAGGCTGGGAAACAGGGGAGCGGCCAGTCCTCGTGGCAGGCTAGGTGACTCGTGGATAGTTCGCTCTGGCACAATCGTTCGCACTGGTGTTGATATGCTCTCCTCTTCCTCGGCTATGGATTGTTGCCCGGGAGCGCCATCAATCGTCTGCTCCCGGAATGTTCCCCTGGGTAGTAGGTCTCGTAGGGCGGTGACTTTGACCTTTGGGGGAGACTCGTCAAATATCGTCTCAATGCGAGGGCCACGGGCACCCGAAGTACTTCTTGTTGCCCCAGTGCGTAGCGAATCAAACACCGTCTCACTTTGCAAATCCGCGTCGTCCTCATCGCCGGATCCTACACCACGAGCCTCGTTGTCCGATCCAACCAATGTAGATGCCTGCTCTGACGGGGCTACAGAATGGCGGGACGGTCGTCCTCCCGTGTGAGCTAAGGTTGGAGATGGCGGTATGTGATTGGTCGTTGCTGGGGCGGAGGGCTTAACGTCGCTTTGATGCATTGACGCCGGGGTGCCTTCTGCCGCTGCACCGGCGCGCTGCGATGATAATGCGGGCAATGGCGACGACGAGGATGATGAACCACCATGTTGATCATTGCGGGTGTTGCCTGTAGTGACGGGTTCGCTGGACGTGGAAATCTCGCGTCCAACGAGAGCGGGGTCAGTCGAGTCGCGCCGAGCCGAAGTCGAACCTCCGTGTGCGGTGCTGTTTCGTCTCTTGCCCATGGTGAGAAGGGGAGCAGAACTCACCCTCTGACTGGACTTGCGAACCAGTTTTGCGCCCGGAGTTTTCGAGATCCGTTGCTTCGTGGCAGTTCCTGGTGAGAGAAGATCGGTGATGGAGAAGGAGCGCCGTCGCCATGCAGATTCGTCGGGGACATCTACAGATCGTCGACCACGGTTCGGCTTGCTCTCGGCATTGGGAGCGTCGGTCGCGGTTGCAATCATGGCCGTAATGCTCATGGGCGTCCCAGGCCGACTGACGAAAAACATGCTCTCCCCGTCTTCACTCGACATCTCATCAGGCTCGTCGGCTCCTACCGAAACGGATTTGGCGAGCAGCAGTGTCGGCTTGTGCTTGTCGTCTGGAAATATCCTTTTCATGCCTTTTACATTTGCAATAGATCCCATTCTTTTTGACAATGTCTTCTCCTTGGCCACCTTTGCCCTGAAGAAGTGTTCGTACTCCCTATCGTTATCGATCCTCATTGGCATCGGCTGTTCCTCCATGGGGTTGTCTATCAAAGCAGTGTGTTGGTGGTGGTGTTGGTGGAGCGTGGCCGATCTCTGATGGCTTGTAGCTGGGCGGCGGAGCGAAGGCATGCGAGATCCCGACCCTTGGACTAGCGGCTCCCCAGACGACACCCGCACCGATAATGATCGTTTCACAAGCTTGTTGGGGGGCAATGGAGAGGGCGATGGTTTGCTGACTATAGGAGCAGTCGAGCCGTCGTGGGAGAAGGCCATTGAGCCGTTGGAGCACGAGACGGTTGGAGACATGGGACTGGGACTTGAATTCCGACTCGAGTGTTGTGAGGTTGACATTATCGACAGACGCTGTATCCACGATGTTCTTCTGGACGGCACATGCGTCGTAAACTCAATGCCATCCACGTCGAGCTCTGCAGGTGAATTACGGCCGTTCACGGTAGTCCTCACCATTCGACTTGGGTATCCATCGTGACTGGGCTGGGGCGCAAACGAGGCGCGAGAGCGAGAAGCCGTGGGAGGCGGCAATGGAGAGCTGGAGGAGTATGGAATGTGTGTCGTGGTGGAGGAGTGCACGGCAGCAGATATTGATTTGCGATCAAGGTTCCGCGCTGGGGTTGGGGTTGGGGTTGCTTTTCTCTTGTTATTATTAGGGCGGTCGAGGGGATGCTCGCGACCGAAGGACAGGCCGACGGCAGATGCACCAACGACAGTGGCAGTTGCACAAAGCTGTGTTAGGATAATATGTTAGTTATGGTGTTCAGTGAGACGTGAATGGGAACTACAGTGGATGAAAGACGGGCAAGCTGGCGCCGCTCTCGCACGCAGACACTGGTGTTGATGGGGCAGTCAAAACAACACACAAGTGAGAACAGCGGGCGGGCTTTGCAGCTTCGCAGCTCGAGAAGAACAGAGGTAGCAAAAGTAGCAAAAGTAGCAAAAGTAGTTACCGATGGAACCGTTTTCATTCTCAAATTATAGTCCAGGCCGCCGGGGAAGGCTCACAGGTCGAGGCTCTCGTGACTGCGCGGTGGGCATTATGGCATGTCGCGGATAGGGTTAACCGTGGATCGATTGAGAGCTGCAGGACGGCGGCAGGGAGGGGCTTGGTCAGCGTGCGGCGGTGAGGAACTGCACGACCCAGAGCAAGTGAGGAGTACGGAGGACAACCGTGAGAGGGAGAGGTGGGAGGAGAGGAAGCGGAGGGAGAAGAGGGAATCTTTCTTAGCTCCGAAGCCTTCAGGTCGGGTTACCCATGCAGTTGTTTTAGACGAGGAAGCCCGATGAATTGGGATGGAATGGGTAAAACACGACCGCCGCCGTCATGGTATTAATTATCAGTAGCATTCACGTAACATATAATCAATGTATTCATCACGCATTCACACTCACGCATTCACAACCTTTTCTTTTTCATAGTATACATATATCTATCCAAAATAACCCCAGGTACCCGCCGCAGCTGTGCAATTGTTGCCTGGCCATGCGCACACACACGGCGCTCTGCTCGTCGTACACGCATAATTATTAAGAGGTACTCGTATGTAGGTGTGCGCACATCTCACCTGCTGTGGTACCAAATCACGACATGGTTGATGATGATTGATGATGATACAAAGGTACCGTTGACTGATTGCGCCGAGTTGCGAGTTGCGAGTTGCCTAGGTGGTGACAGTGTAACACAACAACATAACAAGCTTGAAGCCAGCCCAATCCAGGCTAGACTCTTCTGTAGGTCGTCACGCCAGAGATGCATACCAAAATAGTCAACGGGACAAGGCCCTGGTGACGTGACGTGTGATTCGCGCGGCGACGCTGTAATACATATGTACATGCTCGTGAGTCCCTGCGAAGAAGTGGAGATTGTTTGTTGATCTTACAAGTACAGCTTCGGCCCACGGGTCGCAAACGTGTGGGCGGCCTGTGTTGTGCATTTACCGAACTGCTGCTGTTGCTGCTTTCTGCCCCCCTTTTTTTTTTCTAAATCATAATCAATTGTTTGGGACATGATACGTAACTCGAAATGCCGTGAATAATTGCTGCACTCATCCTCGAACCAAGCAAACGAGGGGTTCGAGGCTTCGAGGCTTCGAGGCTTCGACGATGAGTGAGGATGAATGAGGTCCACGATACATTGCGGCTGGTCGTTTATTACCAGTGGCAGGCTGGACCCTCCGTGCTCTGGGGTTCCCTTGTCATCGGACGACGCCCGGCAGGGTTCGTCGGGTCGTCGGACGGTGTAATGGAAGATGATGATATCCAAGGCCCAACACGTGAGGTAGGTATGTTTGATCAACAATACTGTGTACTGTGTGTACCTACCTTTGTTACATACGACTGTCCTATGTACATGTACATACAAACAAACATAGCTAGAATGTCTCTTCGAGCGCTCGTGTTTGCAGTGGCACCCAAGTACATGTATGTATGTACATGGGCAGTGTCGGTTGTGTTGTACAGATGTCAGGCTTTTTTGCCATCTCAAACTGTTCAAGCGTGGGTGAGATGTTGATATTGTATCCCGACTTCGCAGCCGGACTCTCTAGCCGCAATTTTCTTTGGCGGCGGCCAGCGGCATACACAGTACAGTACATGCATACAATGTAGAGACGCTCCGGATGTCAACGATGTCACTTGTGGCTTTGAGGCTCTGTGGCTTTGAGGCTTTACACAGTACAGTACATACATACATATATAGGGCTTGGTGGGCTTATTATAGTAATCAATGATAATCGTCACTGTAACCCTAAAAGGAGAAATGGAGGGGGAGATTGTCTTCGGGATTATTGCTTGGCATTCCGAGGTTTCTGTAGTGGGCTTTGAAGTTTGAGGCACGTCATTGGCTGATCCGACATTCCAACACGATGACAAGTTCGACAACAGACATCTCACGTTTGCCGCATGTGCTTGCTTGACAGTAATATTACTGCCCAGTGCCCAAACAACCGCCGCATCCAGCCTTGCACTTAGCTATAGTGACAAGAACCGCGCCTCTCATCTCGCAGCGTTTCGTAGCGCCACACATCAAAAATTTCAGCGTGTGACAGCATTACGCCCCACCCACCGCCGCCTCCATGGAAGCTGAAATCAGAGCTCAAATCCCCAACATCGACCCGGTCGTGTCTGACTACTCAGTTGGCTACTTGACCCATGCTTCCAATACCTTCACCTCCGAGGCGGACCCCACTGGCCCGTCCCCTCTCCAAGAGGCCGCTGCCGCCGTGACTGCATTGCTCCTCTCCGCTTCAGGTGACCTTTCCAGCGAGAATGAAAAGACGGTCCAGAACCTCGTCGACAAGTTCATCTCCCGCCTCAGTAGTGCAGCCAACGGCGACCAGGAGCGCCGGCAAGTTGCTCCCTCGGCAAGGAGACTTGATCAGGCAGTCCATGTGGGCTCGCACAAGAATATATCATCTACTCTGGGCCTGACTGGTGGAGGCGTTGATCTCGAGTCTGCAAACACTAGAAAAGTCGAATCGAGAGTCGACAAAAAGAAGCTCGAGAAGGCCGAACGGAAGCTGCGTGCGAAACAAGACCGCAAGATCTTCAAGAACGTCGAATATGAAGCTTCCAAGCTCATCAACGTTCCCGACCCGACCCTGAGCTACGAAGAGTTCTACATGACTGTCAACCCCATGCAAGGAGCCGATGCCAACACCAAGAGCAAGGACATCAAGATCGAGAACTTTGACATATCTTTGCCTGGACTGAGAATCATCACAGACGGTAACCTGACTCTGGCTTACGGCCGGCGCTACGGTCTTGTAGGCCAGAACGGTATTGGTAAATCCACTCTGCTGCGAGCTCTCAGTCGCAGAGAAATCAACATTCCCACTCACATTTCCATTCTCCATGTGGAACAAGAGGTACGTTACTCCCGATTACACAAAACTTTGGAAACCTGATAGCGTGATAGCTCGCTGGTGACGACACGCCTGCTATACAGGCGGTCTTGGACGCAGACGTATGGCGGAAGCATCTTCTGAAACAAGTAGAGGTAAGGCTATGGCTCTGGTGGGTAGGATAACGTCTGACGGCTGCAGAAAATCAATCAGCAATTGACTGATCTCGAATTGGAGAGATCCACCATGGCGGACACATCGGCAGACGCCCAGAGGATAGACGCGGAGCGCGAGGCTCTCGATGTTACTCTTAGTGGTCATCACGTCAAGCTCGCTGAAATGGAGTCTGACAAGGCAGAGCCTCGCGCCGCCAGCATTCTCGCCGGTCTGGGTTTCTCTCCTGAGCGGCAGCAGTTCGCGACCAAGACGTTTTCCGGTGGTTGGAGAATGAGATTGGCCCTTGCGAGAGCGCTGTTCTGCGAACCCGACTTGCTACTTCTCGACGAACCTTCCAACATGTTGGACGTGCCGTCAATTACCTTCTTGGCCAACTACCTCCAGGGCTATCCTAGCACTCTGCTGGTCGTGTCCCACGACAGAGCTTTCCTGAACGAAGTAGCGACCGACATCATCCACCAACACTCTGAGCGTCTCGACTACTACAAGGGTGCCAACTTTGGTGAGTTCTTTACCAGCTGCACAATCCAGAGTATTGCTGACATGAACAGAATCCTTCTACGCAACGAAAGAAGAACGACGAAAGACGGCTAAGCGAGAATACGAAACCCAGATGGCCCAGCGAGCGCATCTGCAAGGTCCGTGAATGTATGCTGACCCCTGGTTATCGTGGCTGACAGATCGAACAGCCTTCATCGACAAGTTTAGATACAATGCTGCCAAGTCTTCTGAAGCCCAATCTAGGATCAAGAAGCTGGAGAAGATGCCGATACTGCAGGCACCAGAAGCCGAGTACTCGGTGCACTTCAAGTTCCCAGAGGTGGAAAAGATGTCTCCTCCGATTATCCAGATGACGGGCGTGACGTTTGGCTACACAAAGGACAACATACTGCTCAGGAACGTTGACCTCGACGTACAACTCGACTCCCGCATTGGTATCGTTGGTCCCAATGGCGCAGGTAAGACGACAGCACTGAAACTACTCATTGGCGCACTATCGCCTTCGTCGGGCTTGATCACACAGAACCCCCGGCTTCGGATAGGGTTCTTCGCACAGCATCACGTCGACGCACTGGACATGAATGCGAGCGCGGTAGGGTTCATGTCCAAGCAATTCCCAGGAAAGACGGACGAGGACTACCGCCGTCACCTGGGCGCGTTTGGTATCACAGGCATGACGGGCCTGCAGAAGATGGAGTTCTTGTCGGGAGGTCAGAAGTCGCGTGTAGCCTTTGCATGTTTGTCTCTGACGAACCCACACATTCTCGTACTCGACGAGCCTTCCAATCACTTGGATATTGAGGCCATGGACGCGCTCTCGGACGCGCTGAACAAGTTCGAAGGTGGTGTTCTCATGGTTAGCCACGACGTCACCATGCTACAAAACGTGTGCAAGAGCCTGTGGGTGTGCGACCACGGTACGATCGAACACTTTGATGGAACAGTCAAGGACTACAAGCGGAGAATCACGGCGCAGGCGAATGAGGCGGGCGTCGTGCAGAAGCACTGAGCCGCGTGCCGGGAGGGTTGGTACATATACAGTACGTGGAGCGGACAGCGCCTCTGGAAGCTAGAATTGCGCACCCTCGTATCTTGGCTCCCTGTATTGTCGTCTTATTCATCAAGTGAACAGTGTCGTCCACGTCAGTGCAGTGCAGTGCAGTGCAGTGATGGGATGGATGTACGTGGTGTTGGGCGCGACATGAGCATGATGGAGTGAATGGAGTGAATGGATGATGGCGGGCGCTAACCTTGGAATAGCCGTCGGGCGCTAATTACCTAGGTAATGTCTAGCGAATCCTTGTCTGGGGCAAGCGCGACCGACTCCAGCAACCTCATCACACGCTCTCCATCACAATACCCGCCGCCAGACGACTCCCCTCGAATCGCGCCCCTTCATCCGTCTCCTCCAATGCGCGCAGCCTGCTCGTGATCCGCCTCACCTCGTCGCAACATTGAATTGACCAGAGCTGTTAGCGCCCTGATCGCGTTCCCTGATCGCGCCCTGTTCTCCCATTCCCAGCAGCAGCAGCACCAGCAGCACCACCACCACCACCACCACCACCACCAACACTATCACCACCCGGCCCGCCTCACGACGCAACCGTTACAACCGTCACAGCCGTCTCAACCGTCATAACCGTCACCTTGTCGCAGACGCACGCTTCTAGCGCAAACGGCTTGTCCGTAGTCACTCCTTTGGCCTCCACTTCCAGCGACCACGACGACTCTCGCCCGCCTTACACCGTCACGACGCCCTCCGCAGCCTATCCAGTCCTGACCACGGCCGGCGAATCACCGTACCCCCCTCCTTTCTCCTCACTCTACTTCGCGCCCGACGAAGCTGCCGACGAGTCTGACAAGACCGACAAGACCTGCAACGCCGCTGCACAAGACGAATCCCCGCCAGCTTTTGCAGCAGCGCCCCACTACTTCTCAGAGTCCTCCTCCACCGCTGCCGCCAACGTTGCCGCCAAGACCAACGCTGCACTTCCGCTCGACACCAAGGACGGCTCCGGCAGCAAGGACATCGACGACGGGGAACCCCCTCCGCCCTACAGCGAAGGATTCAGCCCGCTCGACTCCTTCACCTACATGATGGCGCCCGCAGGAGGTCCCGCCAGCATTCTTACACAGGTCTCACAGCATAGTGGTGGGCCACCCATAAACACTCTGGGTGGATCGGATGAGAACATTACGTTGGAACTCAGGTGAGGCAGCTACGCGTTTCAATCGGAACGTACACGACTGACTTGATGGACAGGGGAACGCGATTCACCCTCTCCAGAGACGAGCTTCTGACGCTGCCCGAATTTGTATTGCTGTCTCTGTTTCCCAATGGGCTCCTCCCAGATGGCCACATGAACTCGTACCATGATGGTGACGTCTACCCTGTCGATGTTGGTACCACCGATTTCTCTTCCCCCTCAGCCCCCAATGCACGCCCAAACTCGATTCAAATGATCCACTTTCATCTCTCCAATCCCGCATTATATTTATCTGACAGTATCTATCCTTCCCAGTATGACCCACACTCCCTGCAATACATGCTCGAGTTCTTCCGCAATGTAGCCCAGACAATCCCCGCGTCGCCCCCATCCCCAAGCGCATCCCCAGAACATGCTGCAGAAGCTGTCCCGATTGAGCCCATGCATGGTTCTGCGCGGGATATGCTGCAAGATCGCGCAGGCATAATCGTCCTCCGAGAGGACCTCGACTTTTACGCCATCCCGCCGTACCGCGATATCTCGCAGCCCGAGATGATTGAAGTCAAGAGAGCTGCTGGCGAAGCGCTGTTGAGACAGAATGGCATCTTTTCGGGATTGCGCAAGAGTGAAGAGCCCGGGACAACGGAACAGCATCTCATTGAGATGTTGACCGCGGGGTGCGTACCATCAATTTCTTCC
>MU005782.1:379628-503500 GCA_010093715.1 Pleomassaria siparia CBS 279.74
CTGCAGACTTGATTAACACGTGTGTCAGCGGTTTCAACCACGACGACAAATGGGGTCACCGAGCTGGAGAGCCCAACAAGGCAGTCATCTGCAGTATCGCACTAGCACGGCTCCGAACTGATCTCAAGGGCAACGATCTTTCCAACAACAATGCTGTCGGTATGGCCCAAAAGCTGCTGCTTTTCTGGAGGAAGCCTGCTCGGCGATGTTGGTGGGAGGGCGTCGAGTTGGAGAACGTCAAGGGGGTGGAAGGAAAATTGAAGGTTTGGATCAGGAGGGTCTGGACGCTTGAAATGGCAAGTACCTTGAACTCGTCGAATGCCAACTCCAAACTAATGTTGAAACAGAGCGTCATCGGACTCCGTTGATCGAGCGTTGGTGTGATTTTCCCATATTTCCCAAACGGCGTTTCTCTTCTCGGCTACCTATTCGCTCCAACTTCACATCTCAATCGGTAGCAACACACGACCTTCCACCATGTCATTCATGTCATATCTTTGCAGATATCTTTTGGAAAAACAGGGTTATGGTCCTAGATTGAGTGAATCCTTCTTCTCTTTGTTGTTGTTATCCGGTTTTGTCGACTCTTTTTTTTTCATGTTTCCTCGTTTTGATACCTCCCTACCCTGGTCGGTCGGTGGACGTTACGCTACTCCGAGCAGGGTAGATGTCAGATATCCATAGCAAGCGGCATTTGGCAATTTGGCAGTTTGAGCATGGTGGACGTGGACAGTGTTTAGATTGGAAGATGGGTGTATTGCTGTGCGTGTGGTGCAAGGTGTGGAAAGCGTACATAAAATGTAGACTACAGCATATCATTCTAGGGCTATAATATCAATCTGTGAAGTGCCCTCTAGCTATATGTCCATGTTGTCGTGACATTATTAAGCTTGTACCTGTGGCGGTTCAACCACGGGGAAATGTGCATCCTCGCTTTCGGAATTATGTCGTGTTTTCGTCTCCGATGCTCGGCAACATGACCTTCTTGTCCATGTTCCACCCGATCCCACATCCACAACTCGCCGAGGCTCCTTGTTGTATCACTATCAGTTACCATGTCAACGGCGGTACCTACTCCTCGCGTGGCCGACTTCTGCAGGAGCCTGACCAGGATGCTGTTTCAGCATCCCGTCGGCGTGCACGGCATCGACACCACATGGGTGGGTCCAATGCCTCTGTACCATGCCGAGCAGTGACAAAGCCGCCCCAACAGCTCATTGTACCTTTGAATCTGTGTACATAAACCAGCGCAAAGGGGATACGGGTCGCCGTGCTATCGCCGTAGAACGTGAAACGTGAGACTTTGGGAAGCTTTTGCACATGTTGCCCTTTCCAAGAAAGGGGTCTCGAGTGGAATAGGATGAGAAGATCGGACAAGCTGCGGGGGCTTGGCTGCCGTGAGAGGTGACATGAATGTGGGGTGGCTGCGTACATATACGAGGATGCTGCCAGTTTCGAGGCGGGCTTGCGGGTAAGGATCGACGAAGAAGGATGGGGGAAATGAAGACATGCGGGAAGGAAGGAAGGAGAAGGTTTTGTTGGGGGAAGGCGGTGAAAGGTTAGCCTTTTGGGAGGATAAGGATCCAAAGATGATGGAGCGAGGACGAGATATCTTGATATTCGACTCGCAGTATGTGGGTGTGGAACCCACTACTGTGTTCAATCGCAAGCCCATCGTATACGTACGATGAGCCATTACTATATAAATCTTTCCAGCCTCCCATCTGGAGGTTTCTTCCTAATCACCCTTTATCTTGACCGGGGTTGAAGGGTCAAGTGAGTGATAGATGCAGTGTACGTGACAAACGCCTTTTGAACCATTTCAACCCAATAAACCCTGAATCTTTTTCAAGACATTGCTCCCTGACTATGCCGTTGAAGACAAATCAACTTTTCGAAATGGTATCATCCCAGTTCAATTCATAACGTCGTGTGTTGAAACCTTCCAGAACCTAGAAGAGAAAGTAAGAACATCTAGTAGCGGTAGATGTCGGGCTTGTATGGGCCCTCGACAGGCAGACCAAGGTACTCGGCCTGGACTGCGGATAGCTTGGACAACTTGACGTTGACGTGAGCAAGATGGAGGTAGGCAACCTGCTCGTCAAGAATCTTGGGCAGAACGTAGACGCCTACGTCAAGCTTGCCGGTCTTGCCAAACTCGACGTACTTGTTTCCAAACGCCTCGTCGCTAGCCTTGAACAGCAAGATCTGTGCGAGTACCTGGTTGGTGAAAGAGCAGGACATGACGAAGGATGAGTGACCAGTGGCACATCCCAAGTTGACGAGACGGCCCTCGGCGAGGAGGATGATGTGGCGGCCGCTCTTCATGAGGTAGCGGTCAACCTGGGGCTTGATGTTGGTGACGGACTTGGCGTTGGCCTTGAGCCACGCAACGTCGATTTCGATATCGAAGTGACCGATGTCTGGACACGTTAGAAATTGACCTCACTCATACAGGCGGATGGACCTACTGCAGACAATGGCATCGTTGGGCATGGCCTCGAAGTGCTGGGCGGTGAGAATGTCACGGCAACCAGTGGTGGTGACAAAGATCTGTCCCTGAGGAGCAGCATCCTCCATGGTGGTGACTTGGTATCCAGAGACAGCGGCCTGAAGAGCGTTGATGGGATCGATCTCAGTGACAAGGACGCGGGCACCCATGCTGTGGAGAGCCTGGGCACAACCCTTGCCAACATCACCGAAACCAGCCACAACGGCGACCTTGCCAGCAATCATGACATCAGTGGCACGCTTGATGCCGTCGACGAGCGACTCACGGCAGCCGTACAGGTTGTCGAACTTGGACTTGGTGACCGAGTCGTTGACATTGATGGCGGGGACGAGCAGGCCCTTGTTCTTGAGCATCTTGTACAGGTGGTGGACACCGGTCGTGGTCTCCTCGGACACACCGAAGCAGTCCTTGAGCATCTCGGGGTACTTGTTGTGAACGAGCGCGGTGAGATCACCACCGTCGTCGAGGATCAAGTTCAGGCTCTTGCCATCCTTGAAGGCAGTGAGCTGCTGCTCGAGGCACCAGTTGTACTCCTCCTCGGTCTCGCCCTTCCAGGCGAAGACTGGCACACCGGTGGCAGCAATGGCGGCCGCGGCGTGGTCCTGGGTGGAGAAGATGTTGCAGGAAGTCCACGTCAGCTCGGCACCGAGGGCCTTGAGGGTCTCGATGAGAACGGCGGTCTGGATGGCTGACGGGGGCATTAGCAGGGATCTCAATGGGGGGGGGGGGGGGGGGGGGGGGGGGGGGTTCTCGAGACGACGTACTCATGTGGAGGCAGCCAGCAATGCGGGCACCCTTCAATGGCTGCTCCTCAGCGTACTTCTCACGGGTGGCCATGAGACCAGGCATCTCATTCTCGGCCAACTCAATCTCACGGCGACCGAACGCGGCGAGAGAGATATCAGCGACCTTGAACTTGGATGCGGGAGCAGACATGATGGCGGTAGAGGTGGTGGTTATTGGGATGAAGGATGTTCAAGGGAAGAGAAGACAAGAGATGTGAGGATAAACAAAAGAAGAGGAGGAGGGGGAGGAAGAGATTTTGAGGGATGCAGAAACGTGGGAAACTCCGAGCATTTATTGAAACTGCCGCTGGTTCGAAAGCCCCGCTAACGCTAACATATTCCTGATTGGCTGACGGACACCAGACTAGACAATTGCTATCAGTCTTCTTGCAGCTTGCAGCCTTTGCTTTGGCCCATCCATACTGTTGCATTCGGAGTTATATAAACAAACTTCCTGATGAAAGAATAGAAATTGTGGCTCCGGATCTGCCCTTCGAGTCGCCTTACTCAAATCTGGAGGTCATGTCTGATTTATGCCAGGAGTTAGTTTACCCCGCCGTTTTGTCGTGTTTGACAAGAAAAGCCAGATTCTCTTCCAAGATGTCAGGTTTCGACGCGACCCCTTGTCTAATTTTCCTATACAAAGTGAGCCATGACTTTATGGATATTCGTGGAATAAGGAACACGGAGGATTTACAACATAATATTTCTCTCAGTAGTGAGGGGAGATGGCCCAAATCTGGACATGCGTGAGTAAGGTACAATCCAACCTGATTTTGCAAAACCCTCCTGTATCTACTGGGAGGGAGGTATTAGCATTTACGCTAGAGGAGTGAAACAATGGTATCAAGAAGTCGGTGTCGGGGTTGGTTTTTGCAGTCGATGAAAGCCATCACAGAAACTGTGCGCCACATTGAGGCGTGAGCTGCATATGGCGCTATTCCCTTATGGGTACGTACCTTGATGACAACATTCACTGCCACAAGGCAACTCTAACGTTACACACCATGGTCCAGAACATCAAAGCCTCATCTCAGCTAATTATTACTCAACTCATCATGGGTTGCTCCGCCGGGACATGACATGGACATGGACATTCTACGCTGCATCGGCATAGCTCATTAAAATAGCTCATGAGCAAACGGTCAAGGCATCGTCAGGGCAACCAACCATGGCCGTAGAAGAGTCACGGCTCGTCACGACCCGTCACGACCCGTCACGACCCGTCACGCCTCAAACAGTACCCTTTGTAATCGTGTTTCAAGGTTCCCATACCATATTACCAGAAGTCACGACATCAGCGAGCTGAAGAAGGAGACCTCGTGCAAGCGCTTTACAATTAATTTCTTGTCTGCACTACAAAGGTACCGTTTGCTAACAGCTCACCTCCCCAATCATACTCCCAAACCACCGCACACTACACTTGACACTTGGCAAATTCTGGGTGGGTTTACGCTTTGCGCACAACCTTCTCCCTCACTCTGCCTCCACCCTCAAGCTAATCCACTCACCAGCACCTCTAATCATCATCGCCACGCGCCAAAATGTCCCTCGTTTCCTCCTCCGTCGCCGCAAACCCGACCGGTAGCACATGCGCCAGCGCAAACTACAACCAATACCCTACAACGGACGTCTTCTGCGCCGTGGCCAGCACCTCCGGCCTGCCCTCGAATTATTCCGACATTCTCGGATCCTGCTGCAAAGATGCGCCCGTGGAGAAATACGCCGACGACTGCGCGCTTTACTGTCTTGTGGTGGGTCAATCGGTCATGGACATCAACAAGTGCTTTCAGGATGGCGGCGTGAAGCCGCAGGTCATCGTGTGCAATGGGAACAACACGGCCACTGCGACGGGCAAGCCGTCATCGACATCGGGCTCGGCAACCGTGACGGGTACTGATGGTGCGGTCACGACTGTATCGCCGACGGGTGCGGCCATGACGTATCAGGTGCAGGGCGTGTCCAAGGCGGGTCTGGGCATGCTGGCTGTGCTGTTCGCATCTGCTGCTGTGGGAACTCTGCTGTAAACTTTTGGAGATCGAGGACTGGTCATTTGGGGGTGCATTAGCGGGCATGTGATATCGGAGTCGGAGCATTGGGTGGCTGTCTAATAAGCAAGGAAAATAATACATCGTGTCTCTCTTGGATGATCGAAAACTGACTTCAATCAAAGGTCTCCCAATCGGCAATAATAATTAATATGAGGTGTAGATAGCTCCTCAATTATATACGAGAATGGAAGAATCTCGACTAGCCATTTCAGCTTCTTACGCACCCGCCTTCCACAACTCCATCTCCGTAGCCGCGAACATGAAAGGCCCAGCACCTTTGCCATCATTCTCGCTCAAGGGCACGCCGACGTAGTACTCGTAGCTCGCATCTCCTTTCAGGCTTCCCACTTCTACCGTACCCTCCCAGCTCAGCGTGCCATTGGTCTCAACTTTAACAAACTTGTCCGTCATCAGGCTGTATGCCTTGCTCGCCGTATCCCTATACGCCTTGTCCAACAAGCCAGTCCTCACACCCTTGAGATAGGCATATGTGAACATGGCAGTAGCACTGCTCTCAATGTAGTTGCCCTCGGCGCCTGCAAGCTCTGGGTCCATGATCAACCACCATCCACCGCTGGTGTCTTGCGCCTTCTTCACGCCGTCGGCGACAGTGGTCAGATATTCCTTGAGCCTCGCATATCCGGGGTTGGACTGGGGAAACACTTGCAGCACTTCGACGAGGGCCACAATGTACCAGCCCAATGCGCGATTCCAGACATAGGGGCTAGCACCTGTATCGGGATCGGCCCAAACAGCCGTCTTACTCTCATCGTAACCATGATACAGGAGATTGGTCGTCGTGTTTCTCGTGTGTGCGTGGATGAGGTCGAACTGCAGCGCGATGTCGTTCCATGCTGTTGTGTTTGTGGGCTCAAAGTAAGATGTGTATGTCGCATAGAACGGGGAGGCCATGTATAAGCCATCCAGCCACATTTGATTAGGATAGGTGGGATCTCTGTGCCAGAAACCTCCAGAGGGGTTACGCGGGTACCGGTCCAGATTCTGCCTCAGCGCAGTCGCAGCCGTCTTCAGCTTCTCGTTCGTCCTGCCCTCGGAATCCCAGAAGTATAGGAAGTTGTTTCCAACCCGAATATCGTCCAGAGAATACGCCTTCGGGTTCCATCCCTTTATCGTTCCGTTTTCAGCAACGAGAGAAGAAATCTGGTTTGAGACGAAGGAGAGCAGAGTGGCGTTTTTATGTAATGTAGCAGCCTTTTGGATCCCTTCGTTGATCACGTTGGAGACATAATGGTTGTTATTGACAGGCTTCTTGGAAAGGAAGGATGTGGCCAGCCATGTTGAGTAGGGCAGGGTTGCATTTGGTGCAGCAAAAGCGGTGGGAGTCACCGTGAGCAGGGCGAGGAGAACCGCTTCGAGATGCATGGTTGCGGTTGACGGTCTAGAAACCTGGAGACTGGAGTTGGAGTAACGAGGGACGGGACGGATCGAAATCCTAGATATTAAAAATAAGGAACACGGGTAAAGTAGTTCACCGTAACAAGATGGGTAAATTCCGATATTGGGGGCATATTTATATCATTGTATGTTTGTTGGTTTACTATAATTACTTGTACATCCTTACATATTCATAGTACTTGCAACTACGGAACAAAACATGATTGAAGGGTATAGCGGCGGACGCACCGGAGATTAATTAATGGAAGAATTCATGATGAAAGTGGCATGTTATTGAGGCACGGCCATTAGAAGGGAAGGCGAAGAGAGGCAGGTGGAAGAAAATGTTGAATAGTGAGTGGAGAGCGAAAAGGCCAAGACTAGTACCAAGACGGAGTAATTGGAGCCTTGGTTAGTGGAGTGGTGCCCAGGTGGGCTTATGTTTCACCGTTATATTTTCGGTTTCTACTTGTACATAGGGGGTTGGACATGCAATGAGGAAGATAAGAGTCTGTTTAAGTGAATATTGGATGAAACAGGGACACGCACGCAACATGGTCATCAATGGCACAGCAACAGGCCGAATACGTGAGGAAGAAAGCTACCCTGAAGCAAATGCATGGGGAAACTCACAAAGATACAATCAAGACGTGGAAAGAAAAGATACAATCAAGACGTGCAAAGAAAAGAAGCTTTCCACAGTGGTGTGGAATTGTTGCATACCAATTTATTAATTACCGCTGTCCATATTCCTTCTCATTAACCCCCCCAATCCATCCTCATTATATTATGTAAACATGCACTATAGCCCACTTTGAGTTCCAAAGAGGGTATGGATCCATCCTCTATAGTCAGGTCCCTTCTTGGTAGTCGGCGTTACTATTGTACAATGTATGCCGCATCATTTTCTGCTCGTCTAGAGGGTTGAACTCCTCCCCAAAGTCGACGGCTTTTGAATATGATCCACCCAGTAAATACCGTGCGTGAAACTCTCTTCTCTTCTCTACATACGATAATCGGGTCCACCCAAAATCTCGTTTCCCAGTGTGACGTGAAGACAGATTCTTTACATTACTTACTGTGAGCTTCACATCATCAATGCACCGTGTGTACACAGTATACATACACAGTAGTTATTATGTGTATTCGCTAACTGACTGAGCTACCGGGGACCGTCCTTCTTATGCCAGAGAGAGGAGCCCGTGCCTGCCAAGGCTTGTCATGTGACAATCACACAATCTCCTGCTAGTATCGCGGCAGGCAGCATGTTTTCTCTGCGCAGTGTCGATGTCTTCTCAATATACCAGAAGCAGTGTAGAAACCCGTTCTTATTCGCTGCAAAAGAACGTTCAATCGTTAGAGAAAAGGGTACAGCCAAGTCCCCGTAGAATGAATGTACAGTAAAAAACGTGCGGGAAGATGAGTGACTGGACATACATACTCCAAGTATTGCTATTGGAACCGGCAGTGAAGTGGTCATAGAAAGTAATCGCCCACGTCCTCGACGTGGTGGAGAGACCATACAAGTACATATCGTCCTGAGCCCCTGGTTGATAATAAGGCGCCTATCTCCGCCCTCGCCCCTTGTCGTCGCACTTGCACCTACCTCCGCCTACTACCCAAATGACCATCTTCGGGATAAATTACCTAATAAATTACAGCTACATATGTATTGTGTATCTCCAGAGTTCAGCGCTCTCCTAGACGGTCTCAGATAACAAATATGTACCGCGAGGGTTATAGCAGAGTACGGATGAGAAAGAGTTATTGAACATAATCATGTCAAGGTGGTAAATATCCTAAACTGGTATCGCGAAATTGAGATTATTGTTTCTGGGAAAGATCGGCTAGTTGTTATTTGTTAGGGCTACTTTCCTGCATTTGACTACATTACTTACTACCCCTTGGATAATATTAGCTATTCTTCTTGTTAGCTCCATTGCTTTGGTCGTCCATCTCATACGTATTCTGTGGGCTCTGAGCTTTTTTTCTTAGTACAAGCAAGGTAAGGTAAAAGACGTGTAGGGGCCTATATTGGCGTAAAACGTACAGCACCTGCATAAGGAATCCGTTTTTGGGACTTGCAACTCTCCGAGTGTATAGGTACTTATGTATCAGAATCGAATCGCCAACCCAGACTCCAGTTCATAAACGCAATTTATCTTTGCTTTCCTGTGGCCATGTCTCTCCTACTGACCCAGTAGAATCTTCAACGTCTCAACCCCCAGCCCCAAAACCTCCTGCCGTCGACTCTCCTTGAGCACACCCTTCAGCACCTCCACGCCCCCGCTCCCCTTCACCCTCGCAATACCTTCTTCACCCACCTCTACCACACTTCTCAAACAGACGACACCCCTGTACTTGATATCCTCATTCTCATCCCTACATAACTCGAGCAGAAACTCCACACCCCGATCCTGCTTTAGCACCTCCTTCACACCAAGGTCGAAGGATAGTAGCATGGCCAGGGCTCCGCCAGCTGCAGAACGGGTAGGAGCATCTTCGACGTCCGTCATAGCAAGGAGGATGCGTAGGCGTTGTGATGCGCGGGGGCTCCCGTCGGCAAACTTCTCGAGACCAGAAGGAGACGCCATCAGATTGCAGAGCAATTCCGTGGCTGCGCGGCGCACGAGCTCATTCGAGGAGAGGAGTAGGTCGTCGCATACGATGTCGAAGCAAGATCGGATGATATGGTTCTGTGTGTCCAAGTCCAAGGATGCAAGGTTCGTGAGTGCGAGTAAGGACTCGAAAGCGTGAAGCTGCCACGTCGATGTCTCGCTCGGGCTGAGCAACGAGAGTAGAGGGCGAATGGCAGAGGTAGAGGGAAGGGCTACGCCTGTACTGAAGACGTGGCTTGGGTTTATGCTGATAAGGATCCTAGCGAGTGACTGCGCACAGTTGGATTTGGCACTCGGGGGAAAGGAAGAGGTGCCGCTCGAAGCAGATTCCAGAGTCGAGATGTGGTCCCATATTTGGATGAGAAGTTTCACAGCGCCTTGCTGAGCAAGAACCCCACGGTGTGTCTTCCCATGACTTAACGAGAGCAAGATTTGAAGCGTTTGTGTGAGCACGGCCGGGGATCCTTTCTTCGCTGTTGCAACGAGCAAGGGCACCACGCCGCTGTCGAGAACGCGCCTGCATCGCAATGTGACGTGTGTTTCATCCAAGAGAACATTGGGATCAGTTGGTTTTTGCGTGTTGGCGTAGGCTTTTATTTGCGCCATCTTCTTTTCTTCCTCGGATTGGATGGGCAGGTAGGCGGTAAGATTCGTGAAGATTGTGAGGCCGCCAAAAAGCACATTCTTCTGCGCATCCGGGTGTCGCATTGTCTCAATAAGGCGTTTGAGGAACTCGCCGTCGCCTGCTAGATCTTCTCGCACCTTGGGCTGCAAAGACGCGTAGGCGAGCGCTTCCACGGAGTCAGGCTTGGATGATGTATCGCTAGACACAACCATGGACTTGAATCGCGAGATCAAATCGTCCTGGCCAATTGCCCCTGGAATTACGATCTGAGGACCGCCGATGCTGGGCTGCTCTTCCCCAAGTTTCACCAAGACGAGAGCAGCGAGGTTCGAGCGCCTCTTGTCCGTCGAGGTAGCCACAATATCGTCAATCCAGTCTCTGCAATGCCGGTTGATGGCCTCACGACAGTTCTTGTCAATGCATGCAGAACTGATGAGTTCGAGGGCTGCTTGTTCGAGTTTGTGACTCTTTTTGCTCTGTACCATGGACGCAAGTGTGCTGATGAAGCCTTCTGTGAGGAAGAGGGTTGCCGCGGCGGTCACGGCAATAGGGAAGATGGCTGCTGCTGCTGAGAAGGCCACAACCAAACCATCGGCTGTCGAGCGTTGAAAACGACTTATGACGAATTTGGAGATGAGGTTTTGTGCTGTGTCCGGAGCGAGCTCGAAAAGCTTGACTGTGGCAACCGTAGCTTGGCTTCGAAGGGTATTAGGGAGGCGGATATCTAGAGACGACAGAATAACATCGAAGCCGTCTGCATCGATAATTCCCTTGAGGTGTTCCGCATGTGCAGCCAGAAGCGTACCAATGCCCTTCATGGCACGCTCTGGATGGTCTAGCGCTTCCTCCATCATCATGGCCAGGCTCAGCATGAACATATCTCGATGTCCCTGGAGGAAGGTTTCGTCCGAAGTCCATACTGCTCGGTTGAGCAGGACCTTCAATAGACCATCGATGCTGTCGTCTCCTCGCTCGAACAACTCGTAATAGATCTGCGTCGGCCGCTCCTGCACCTCTTTTGCCAACCACGCCTGCGCGCCCGAATTCATGAGTAGTTCCCCAGTGACATGATCCAAAATATCATCTTCACCCTTGAAGTCGTACAGAATCTCCATGGCCTGTGTCGCCTCCTCTTTGCTCAAGCTTTGGCCCTTGATCAATCTCAACGCCTTCTCGCCATCTTCTTCATCCTGACTTCTGGCCCAGGTCCTACAAACTGCCAATAACTCCGACTTGCCCTCCTCTTCTTTCAACGCAAGCCATCCTGCTTTGATTTTGGGATGGTCTGGCGCGATGCTAGTCGCCTCTCGCAAAAACCTCGCCGCATCCGCTAGTTTGCCCGCCTGCGAGCTCACGAATGCTTTGCCGGCGAGTTCGACTGCCCGCTCTTCCTCGGTGGTGGATGACATGTTTTGTGTTGTTTGGAATGCATGACGGATCCAGAGGTGATAGACCAGTCAGGTGGGTCGACTATAAATGGAAAGGTCACCTGAGCACGGCCCGTTTCCAAACGTCCAAGATGTTTGTGAATGGTGGGGCAAAATCGCCTTTCACTTTGCTCGCGTAGCACACAACATCATCATAGCATGCATATATATCATTTCATTATTAATACAGCCAGTTCGTAACACATTATCCTCCATCGAGGGCCCCCCTCCACCCTGCGCACCCTTTGCGCGTTTTATAATACAAAATATAATATGTACCTGACCATCCTGATCGATAATATCCCTCCCCACCAACAAAAACGACCAAACTCCATGTGACGCCAAACGCGTGATCCACCCTCAAAACGTATACAAGACGCCAGCCGCCCATGAATGCCACCATCCCACGCAAAGAGACTAACGTGTCATTGAGTGATCCTCTCGGGCTTCTCCGATGGCTTTCGCCGAATCACTCCCAGAAACAACAAACGCTCCCAAATATCGTCCTTGACCAGAATACGCGCCTTGTCGAAAGGTAGACCATCGAGCTCCTCCAAGTTCTGGCAGCTATTAACCAACATGACCTCTTGGACGCGCCGTCGCAGTCTCGTCTCGTAGTCCAGTCGCGAAAGATGCTGTTGGTCTGCCTCTGCGTCTCCGTCTGGAAGGACGAAGCGGTCTGAGGCGGCTTCTTCGGATGGCCTTTGTCTGAGCGACATTACGCGGTTCTCGGAGGCAGGAGCATAGAAGCGTAGTGTCAGAGGATTGTCCCGCAAATCCAGCTTGACCAAGGTTGTAAGTTTTCCTAGAACATCCGTGTTCATGCGCAGACGAGCGAGCTTGTTCCCAGCTACAAGGAGTTCAGTCAATCGCTTGATATTGAGCAATGGCCGGAGGTCTTTGAGGGAGTTGAAGTTTAAGTTGACCGATCGAAGATTTGGTGCCAACTGTCCAAAATTGTCCGGTAATTCCTTCAAGCCCATCGAAGCAAGCTCCAAGCGTTGAAGGCTTAACAAATGTTGCGAGATCTCTAGGCTGCGCATTGGATTCAAGGACATGTAGAGGCTTCGAACTTCCACATTCTTCACCAAATTTCCCACGCAGATTTCAACATCAGATTCCATGTCTAGCTCCTGTTCTCTGGCAGAAAAGGTTCGCAGATATCTCATCTTCTCCAAGCCAGGAACATCTACAAGCGAATTACCATCGACGTAGAGGGATTCCAACTTGGGGAAGTGCCCATCAGCACTTAGGAAGGCCATCCGGTTCCTACAGAGGCGCAGGGATCGGAGCGAAGGGCACCGCCCCGATGGGTCATCGAAGACTGGAAACTCATTGATGCAATTGTCGTCTACATTCGTCAGTCAAGTATATTCAAAGTCTAACATCTTTGACGTACCGAGATTGAGATGTTGAAGCTGCGGCAGACGCTGCAAGTTCCGGACCTCTAGTAGTTGGTTACCACGTAGGTCGATATCCGTGAGAGATTTTCTAAGGTTGTTAGCAACGAGAATAGCGTTATGAAGGAAAAAAGACATACAGATTTGCCCTCTCAAAGTCTATCGCCTCAATCTCGTTTCGTCCCGCACTCAGTTCCATGAGTCCGTCAAGGTGCAGAACGCCATTTAACGACCTGAGCTTGTTGCCATCCACCTTCAAAGTCCGCAGATGAACAAGATCGCTGAGTCCATCTAAGCTATCCAGGTCATTGTTCGAGATGTCGAGATGTTGCAAGTTCATGAGCGTAGTCCAAGAGGTAAGGCTAGTCAAACAGTTGTCCGCAGCTCGCAGTCGCCGCATAGTGTATGGTATTCCCTTCACTTGACTGATATCGTTTTTGGAGATGTTGAGGTCTTCTAAACGATAACAGAACTCATCAAGGCGATGCAGATTGGTCAGGTTCTTGTCACAAAGCTCCACTTCGCGGAGATCTTCCCAGTATGGCTCGTCTGGCTCAACGTCTTGCAAAGCCTTCACCAAGGCTGCAGTCCCTTGTGCGTAGCGATCTTCCAGCGCTTTGGAAAACCTAGTCCCATCATGCTTGACGACGACTCGGTTAGGAAGCTCACACTCATCTACTTGATGAAGAGTAAACTCGGGCAAATCGCTCAACATGAATGTAACGTCTCCCTTGACTGGTGAAGACGGAGCAGGCATCAGCGCATCTTGTTGCCCCTTCCCTATGACAGGCGCAGACACGCTCATAGACAGTTGCACACGATAGTTTTTTGAAGGCAGGTCTTGTAGGACCGACAACTCCCCATCTTCTTCTATTGCTGGCTTGTGGAGTTTTGGGAGTGTCTTAGCGTTCTTCACCTGAGGCCAAGCTGGCTTCACTTGCGAGCTCGGGCGAGATTTGGGAACCCTCCAGTTCGGCTGACCATTTCTCAGCGGGCTGTTAATATGCCTTTGTTGCTCGGTTGCCTCGGCAAAGTCACGCTCGGCGATGGATATCGTGATGTCTCGAACTCGCGTCTTTGGTATGCTTGGCTTAGCCACATCGCGACCTTCAAAGTATTTTATTTCATGCTCCACATCATCCTCGTCCGATTCGGGAATGGCGTGAGTAGTCGGTATTGATTGCACCTTCCGAGTCTCTCCTTTTTGCGTGCCTTGATCGCTCCATGAAGTTGCTCGGGTTTCGGTTTTCGGAAAACTCCAGGCAAGATTGGAGACCTTCGAAGGCACTGAGCTAGTGTCCGTTGGTGCAGTGACCCTGCCTTCTCGCGTGGCAGGTCGCAGGTCATCCTCATCTTCTGTCTCTCCTAGGAACGTTTCGGCAGTAGGCTTTGGGCGAGACGGAGACTTTTTGTGCATCATGATCTCGGCCGTTTCGTCCACTGTCAGGTCCGGGATGTTGCCGAAAGGATCCTCTTCGCTGTCGTTGGTACTATAATCTTCACTCGGGCGCTGTTCCCTCGATGGGCTCTTCTGTCGCACCCACATATTCTTCTCCTTATCGAAGCTCATGCCAGCGATTTGTTCTGGAATAAGATGAGCAACCGCTTCGGGTGCCAAAGTCGCGACGTGGTCCGACCTTCGAGACGCGCTCGTTGCTATAGTCTGACCCATCGAAGATGTCGTAGACGGGTGTGTACGATCTGTTCTTGGTTGAGAATCTGTGCGATCGTCCCCTTCACTCTGCATGTTGTGCCGGTTCAGATTGTCCGTGATCCGAATGTTGCCTTGTTCAACAACAACGCTATTGTCCTCTGCGGAACCTGCCCCACGCATTTGCGACACTCGTAGTGATCGAAATGAAGAGCCCATGAAGTCATCGGACTCCTTGTCCTGGAACTTGCGCAAGTGGCTCATGACGTTAGGGTCCAGGTCCACTTTGTTTGGCTCCTTCCATGCCGACATACGGCCCTCTCTGCTCGGTGGTCGAGAGAAGGTGAGTGGCGTTGAAGGGAGAGGGTTTGGATCCTGTACAAAGGGTGATTCTGATTCTGATTCCTCAAGACTCTCGAGTCCACTGTTAGGGCGTCCTTTAGCCCGAATGTAGTCCATAATTTTTACGGCTTCGTCTAAGAAGTCTTGCGTCGTGACTGATCGCTTACGGTTCTCCACCCTGATATTGCGCTTCATGGTGAAGGCCGCCACTTCACTGGCGACTACGGCAGCCCTGGCCTCTGGAGACCGAGCGTCCAAGCCGACCGGAGAATTGATTTGCTCTCGGATGGTGTTGAGCTTTGGTGATGACATGATAAAGGCCTCCGTCGCTTCTATGATCTCGGCATGGAGCTCGTCTATCCTTCTCTGACTAGGAGTTGGATTGCGAGGCCTCAAGATGCGTCGTCCAGCTAATACTTCTGGGTCTGCGATGTTGATGGACGGATTGTGGCGTGCATCTTGCCGCTTCCGTCCAACAACATACTGCATCGCAGCATGTGGGGTTTTGGTAGATCTTTGTCCAGCGTCACTGAATACATCCTCGCCTTCTTCCTCACTATCCAATGCAAGCAAAGTTCTCCGGCGTTTGGGCGTCGGATTCTTGAATGGTGATGTTGGACCTCGTTTGCCTTCAGCATACTCCTGCTGAGCTTCCGAGTCTTGCTGAAATGTCGGAGGGGAAGATTTCCTCGCAGCCTGCATTTTCGATTGACTGGCTCCTCGAAATGGGTTTGAAACACGAGTTAGACCCTGCCTCTTCGCTCTGGAGGGATTTCGTGATTGGGGTGAGCCGTCGTGAAAGCGAATGGGCTGTCGACTGCCTGGTGGTGCAACGTCCATGGAAGGAGACTCATCTGGTGCACTTTCGAACCCATCCGAGCCTTGAGATGAGAATGTAGAAAAATCTCCAGAGAATTGATATTGATTGAGACGGCCTCGGCCGAAGGATTCGATTATGCGAGACGCCGACTGCGGACCTTCTGGCGAAGCGATCGCTGCTTTTTGTTTCTGCATCCTTGCCTCTTCAACAGAGGTGGGACGTGAAGCCTTTTGGACTGTTTTCGTTGATTCTGTCATATCAGATTGAACGGTGCTTATAGTCGTCTTTCCCGACTTGAATTCGAGCTGGCTCAGCCGCCGCTGCAGACGGTTGCTTGTGAAGGTGTCATGAGCGGCGAAGAGCTTCAGAGGGCTACCAGGATTTTCCGCTCGTTCAGGGCTCAGAAAGATCTGTTGCTGGCGCCTGTGAGGGGTCGTAGGACTTGGAGGACTGGGGGCACTAGGGCGTACATCTCCCAGATCGGTGGAATCGCCGGGTCGTTCCTCTACGCGTGAGCTGTTCCCGGGGATTGCATCGTCTTTAAGCATACTACGCGTGAGTTCTTTTCGCCTGAGAGACTGACTGAGTGGCCGTATTCGAAAGGAGCCATCTTGTGAATATCCACCTCTCCGCAGTTCTACAAACCGACCGACTTCAGCAAGATCGGGAGTCCCAGCTGGAAGATCCTCCGGGAGGGAGTCATCTTGGAGTCTTGCAAACGAGGAGTCTCCCTGAGGCTGATCTCGTAGATTGTCTACTTGTTGGACAGGTTCATGACCAGACCTGGGAGGTGGTGTTCCGATCTGTCGTAATCTGTTGGCGAGTTCGGACCCTCTGAAATCTGGAATGGGGTTGACTGTAGCTCCCATTTTGAGAATTGCAGTCAAGTAGACTGGACTGAAGTTCTCGTTCTCAAACTCAATCTGTCCGCTTACAGTCCGCGGCCCTCCCGGAACAATGGCGGAGAACGAAGAGTCAGTTTGACCTTCTCGATCGTGTATCACACTACCATCTTCAGCGATCGATGGCATAACCTCGTCTTCAGGCGCGTTCGTCTGCTCGTGTGGCGCAAGTGTTCCGTCCTCCTGGGGCTCTTTCGCCGGCCACGGTGGGGGGCTTGAAGGTATGCTCAGTCCCTTGAACATCCCAAGCTTCCGCTTTGGCTGCTTTGACTCTTCCGAAGGGCCTCCAGTCGGTTTCTGGAAGATGTTCTCTAAGCCCATGGGACTAAAAAGGTCCTTCTGATCTGCGTAGCCCCTCTCGCCTTTCAGTAGCCTTCTCCTCCATTCTGGTGTGTTGTGATTTTGCTGGTCCTTTGCGGGTAATTTTGTGATGGGGTTTTGCGCAACTGTGCCACCGTAGACCATGGAGTCGAGGGATGCGGCAGAATAGGCCCGCGAGGTCTGTCTTGATGGCACTAGATCTGACGCATCTGGCGGTACATGGGTGGATATGTTGTTGTCGCTGAGGCTTCGTTCGACGAGTACAGTTCGTCGCGAGGGCCGTATGTCCTTTGCGATCTGGCGTACATGTATATCGGAGAAGGAGCCAGAGGAATTCCGGAGGCGGGGCAAACGACTCTGAGATTTCGGCGAGACCCTCTGCGAAGATTGCGCCTCCGGAGGGCTGTTCATAGTGTGCACATCGGCTGGAGAAGGCGCTAGAGGGACCCATTCTTCGGAGAGGTCGTCGAGCCACGGCTGATTCATGGTCGTGGTGTGTGTGTGTATGTGTGTGTGTGTTGTGTTTGTGGGTTGGTGGCCGTTGTGTTGGGTATCTATTCCCCTTGAAAAACGCGTCGGATCGAAAACTATATGCAATATGAGGACATAATTAAGGCGTTGGGCAACTCAATGGTGAATGGTGTAGCAACGAACGCGTGCAAAATACTCGTTGTATCAACATATACACATGGTTTGAGACGACTCCGAATCGGCAGGGTTCCCGAAGCGGGACAGTCACGTGACGTGATCGATACGGTTCCCCCAGTAACGCTCTCAGCCCTACAGCATTGAGCAAACACTCTCCACCGATCACCCCGCGGTTCCTGGAAGGGGGTGAAGGCGCTGCATCTATCGCTATTTTCACTGCGATCTCAAGTGCACACTCCACTGATCGCCAACCACAAGGTTTCCCCTCGCACCCCAAGTGCACTGCCGCCCCCATTTGAACATGCGACACCACCCTCACCCGACTACTTCACAACGGAGCTGCCGACGCCAGAGAAGAAGAGCCTACAACTGAGAACCCCTGTCGTTCATTGCAACGATAGAAATCTTCGAAACGATTTCCACCCTTCCTCGGAATCAGTCGTACGCTAGCCTCCTGCCATGCCCCAGCTCCTCCCAGCCCATCTGAGGACTGGAATAGATTACGAATCCATCGACACAGCGCCCATTGATCTTCTGGAGGACCTTCCAGAAGACTGTTATAGCGAGGAAGAACGAGCGACAAAACGACTGAGAATCGAGACGATCGCGACCTCCTATCTCCATGGAACCAGACCAATGATTTCGACTGCGGGCCTACGAGGGCCCTTCGACAAATGGCATAATCCTTGGGGGAGGAGGGAAGAGGAAGATGACAATACTTGCCGAGATAAAAATCAAAAGAGAATGAGTGGTCGGGCTTTGGGCAGAAGGAATGTCAATTCGAGAAGTGTCGCTCAAGGCAGAAGCACAGCGACAAGAGTTCCACACAGACGGGATGATGGAGCTAGGAAAACGAGGGACAAAGAGGAGCCCTCTAAAACGATTCAAGATTTCAGTGCCCCGGTCCAAAAGTCCCCGGAAGACGTTCCAACAACAAGAACGCGTCTTTCAGTAAATCGAGGCTCTCTCGGAGCGGAAGCAAATATAACTACGTGGCAACCAGACCAGACTGTCGCACCGTCTCCTCCGGCATGGATTAGAACATGTGTACTCCACGCTGACACGAAGTCAAGCGCGCCTGCTTCGATGCCAATATCCTCACCCTTGAAGCCTGTTGTCACCGTGGTTTCTTCCAAGTCTGTTCAATGTGCCCATCAAAGGAACGATGTGCGACCAGTAAGACTTCAACCTAGCGATTATAGCAGTACACCCTCGCAGCCCACAGAATCAAATGGTCGTCCACCAGACTCGCGTGACCGGCCACTGCAATCCGGCATGAAGAACATGACTCCGGCTGGCCAACACGCTGCTTCGTCTCAAGCACTTTCGAACTTTCAAGGCTCGCCAGTCAATGTTGACAGCCCAACCATTCTGCATCTCCAAGAAGCCAGTCCAGTGGTAATCGAAGGCCACATTTCTGCGAAACGGCTTGCATGGATGGCCATACAACAGACATCTCTTCAAACTGGGCAAGAGGACACACCCATACTCAGAGACGATATGCAATGCTCTCCGGAACGACGTGCGCAAGAAACCCCCACACTCTCGATAGCCCAGCCACTGAAGCGAAGATCAACCCGAAAACCTGGGAAAGAGCCGATCAATCACGATCTGATTGCATCTCCAGGCCCCGCATCATCGACTGGCTTTATTTACAGGAAGACGGCCAAGACTAGGGATAAAGAAAGATCTAAGCCACGTCTAGTCAGTTTCAATTCTTCCCCAGGTCCCGCGAAAGAGAATCATGTGCTGGGCCAGCCTCGACTAGACCCTCATCTACCCGAAGGTGACGGAGAGGGGCATAGTCTCAAAACTGTTACAGAAAAAGTACAGTCATCTCGTCCTGACGTCTACGACATCATGGCAAATGACATGGCCACAAATGATATTGGCACAGTTGTAGTGGAAGGTCATGGTGGTGAGGGAGCACAAGGGAGTCGGAGGGTTAGTCGTCTATCCTCGAATTACTCCACCCAAGCGGCGTTACTGCTTGCGCAAATGGAATTTCAGGAAGGAACAAAATCTCCGGTCTCGTATGATACGCCGCGCGCAGCCTGGTTTCCCCAAGACGACACACCGCGGCCAAACAGGCGTCAATCGAGTCCTCTCATCACACCTTTCCACGCTTTCAATGAAGAGCTGAGCAAAAGACTTCCCCCAGAGAGCGTCCTTCGGGGGCCACCGATGAGCACCCAAGACTTATTCGCCGCAGCATCGCCGTTTGCATTCAGCGCTGTGAAGAAGACCACAATAAGGAAACCTGCGATGAGTAGTTTGAGGGTTTCGGTGCTCTCCAAAGATGGAGACGAGCACGCTGACGTTGATGTCACCAGGAGCCCAACGACCTCTGCAGAGCGGATACCACTCAAGGACAGGAACCACAAGATGTCGTTTATGGTTACTCCGGTCAGTGGTTCGGACAAAGGGTCGCAGGACTCGCTGTTGCACTCTTCCAGACCATGGAGAAGGGACGTGGAACTCCCCCAACTAGACTTGGGGACATTGTTGGATGACGTTGGTCCAAATGGCGATCTTGAGTTCACGGATCGTTTCTTACGAAATCTGGGTGCGATATCGTGAAGACACCAACTTGATGTATTTAGTTTTACTACAAAGCGCGTATTCCTGACGCGTCGAGCGTCGTGCCTGGCTGATTCTTTGTCTTCTCCAAGACTCTGTGGTATCAGAAAAGCCGACTGCTCCCATACCCAGCCGGATGCTGGCAAAATCGGCCCACTCTTTCCGGATGTTCCATGTCGCCAAACCTTATATTAAACGACAAGTCTACTGTGTAGATACAATGATACCGCATTTCATTTCATGATATATCCGGTTATCCCTTGGGATCCGTGATGGGTCGCGGTGAGGAAACGTGGTCCACGCTCCTTTACTCATTGGGTGGTATCCCCAACCCCAAACCCCTGCGCATCATGCATGTTGCACACAGAGGCTTGGAACACTGAGTCGGACATGGAGAGGGAGGCAGCAGAGAGACGGAGAGTTTGGAAACGGTCCTTTCTCACGCGCTTGAGTCGGATGTGCGGGCTGAGTCGAGAGCTTGGATCATGGCAATATGCAGACGACATTGGTGCAATTGATAATTAATTACATGGCGGGTATTCCGTGAAGGGTTTCTTTCTTCTGTTGTGGAATGACGACGATGGTAATATTCTTGTACACGTTGGCCTATGCAAAACCTGCTCAACTGGGCAGCACTGCTTTCAGTGACGATGCACTTGACCGTTGCAGACGAACGGCTCCGACGTCGGGCGGACATATTGGGACATGAAGACCAATTGCATCTGCTAATCATCTGTTGGTGTCGTGTATCTAGACAGACGGTAGGGGTGGACGTAGGAGGGTGATACACTGCAGCCGTCCTGTGTGTCCTCTCGGTTACAAACAAGGTCCAAATGCTCGTCAGGTTGCACAGTACCGAGGAATTAACGTGACAGAAGTCGTGGCGTATGGGTGCCACGAACGCCCGTCAAGGAAAACGGTGGACGGCCGACGGCTAACGGTTGACGGCTTTCGGCTTTTGAAGGTGTGTCAACGGCGGTGAATTACAGGGTTGGTCCCCAGATAACGGCGGAACCAGGAGGTGTGCTTGCTTCTGCCTGCTAATAATTAATACATAAATTACAAAGGTACCTTTTTTGTATTACAATGTATACCCAACCTGCGTCTTCTGTCAACAAACATTGTCGTCGCCTAGCGCCTGCAAACCTCGAGCAGCAGCACCGCACAGAAGAAGAAGAAGGAAGGTATCGTCGTCGTCGTGCTTTTTTTTCTTTTCTTTTCTTTTCTTTTCTTTTCTTTTCTTCTTTCTTCTTCTTTCTTTTTTAATTCAAGCGCGCACACGCTCGTATGTACGCACTTGGTTGCCCAACTTCTTCGCCCAGCTCGTCGCCCACGTCATTGGCCCCTGCGTGGCTGATACGCAGAACCTTTGCGCCACTCATTGCCCATCCACTACGCACCGCTCTCTCCGGCAACGTGACCGCTTCATAGGTACTCGACGCCCCCTTCCACCCCTCTCCCCCCCAAAACCCTCCCCTCCCATAATACCCTCCCCTAATACAATGGTACCAGCTGCCCCTGGTGCTCCCAATCTGCACGCCCTCGCCCATTGCAACCCGTCAGCGCCTCCGACTCGCGCACGTTGATCAAAGACGACGTCCGGCTGCTGCCCGTCGCCCGCACTGTCGGCGCCCAAGAAACCGTTTGTCTGGCCGTCGACGACCCCCAATCACCCTCCGGCAACATCTGCCAATACACATCACCCCCCGCTCTCTTTACCAGACGAACTGACCAATGTCGACTCCATGTCATCGCCCTCGAACGCCCCGAAAAATACCTCACCCACCCCATCGGTGAGGTCAAATGCCACGCACAACCCAGGCCATGCTGGCCCAACACTCCAGCCCTCCCCGTTCCCTCGCGACACGGTGACGCCAAAGAGCCTCTTCCAAACAGGTCGCTCCAAAACCGCGCCGCTCGCTGCCGATCACTACATCTGGAAGAGCTCGGCAGGGAACCAGAACCAGCCCCAGCTTTCAGAGCGGGAGAGCATCTTTGCGACCACATATTACTCCGACAGTCCCGCCTCGTCCCCCCAGTCCGCCATACTCATAGCAGATACCGTCGACAATGCATCCGACCATGCTCTCCAAGACATGGCAGCGCCAATGTCTCCCGCTCGGAGACTGACAGACCACCCTCTGCCCCGCCAACAACACTCCAAATACGTGCCCTCGACGCTCACCGTCTCCCAGAGCATACTAGATACACCCTTCAATCCCTACAGATACAACGACTCCGGCATGGAAGTTGGCTCCACCCACCAGAGTCCACCCCCGTTCATGAGCCCCGTCGACTCGCCCATAAACCGTCCCTCCACGCCTCAGCACCTTGATGGCCACTCCAGTGCAAGACCGTTCCTCGATACGGTGGCAGAAAGCCAGAAGAGGGTCAAGAACAGATTATGGCGGGAGGGCAAACCGGTTCCTACCAATGTCAATGGCACCACACGAACGCGAGATGCTTCTCGTGTGGATAAGAAAATTGAGGCGAGTCTGCCCAAGACCGAGCAGATCACAGCTGCAAGGAGCCGGAAAGCTAGTCACTACATGCGGGTGTTCAAGGAGAACGACGAGGTCGAGGAAGGGAAGAAACGGGAAGGACGCATAAAGGAACGTCGCCCCACGGATAGGTTAACCCAATCTCATCAAGAGGACGGAACAATCAAGGTAGGATCTAATGATGAGGGTACCATGAGCAAGCAGAGATCAGGTCTTTCCCGTTCTTCGTCATCCACGTTGCGGTCTTCGCAGACCGGTGCAATGGAGTCCTACTGTGATTCGACCCTAGCGCTCGGAAATGTATTAGCGGCAGTGCAGAGTCCGGGTCCTATCATAGAGACACAACGCAAGCACCAAATACCCTTGCGTCTACTAGAAGAAATCCGGAACCATCACAACCTTACTCCAGGGGCCGAGCGAGGGTCTTCCTTCTCTAGATCCCTGCCTACCGCTGCTGTTGAAAGACTACGTGGACAGTCTTCCAAGCCAAGAACGACTTCCCGCGCACACGAGTCTAGTGGTTACTTGCAAGCCCATCGAGATGAGAGCGAAGAGCGGTCACCATGTTCGGAAGAGGAGGAGTCCGAAAGGGAACAAATATCATCAGCTCTCTACTTCCCTCATCGTGGATTGAAATCACCTGAACAGATCCCACCTGAGGAAATAGTTCGAAAGACCGAGGTCGAGAGCGGTCGGAAACGGAAGTCAATTAGCGCCAGCAAAGGGCTTAAAGGTTGGACTGTGGAAGAGACTGTAAAGATCCCTCAAGAAGTAGAAATTTCTCTACAGTCCAAAGATACAAATCAATTACTACATGGTGATATGCCAACGACAGTTCCTGTGTCGGAGGACGAGAACACGCCGTTGACTTCGTCCACGGCCGAAGCAAACACATCCACTGAGTCTGATTATGAATCATTGGCAGAGTCGTCGTATTCTCTACTTGGCGACGAGTCCAGCGCGACTGACGATATAGGATCCACCCCAACTGCAACACCTCGCAAGAAGAAAAAGTCCCATACAACTCAACAGCCGCCTGCTCCTCTGGGGGCAGTCGAGCTTAAACCTTTCGATCATCAAGTGGGTGGCCACACCACGGTCTACCGCTTCTCTAGGAGAGCAGTATGTAAGCAGCTCAACAGTCGAGAGAATGAGTTTTACGAGACGGTGGAACGGCACCACCCCGAATTGCTGAATTTTTTGCCAAGGTACGAACATTTCTCAATGTGTCAAATTGCTTCGAAGCTGAAACTTCAGCAAAGATGCCTTCGCCCGCTCCGAGCATACTTCGATACAAGCAGTACTTCTTGCTAACGTTATGCTGTCACTAGATATATCGGTGTGCTCAACGTGACCTATCGCAAAGCGCCAAAACGAAACAAGATGTTGAAGGAAAAGGGAAAGGTAGATACTGGCAATGCAGAATCTGCGTCTCAGTCCAATGCCGATCCTCATGTCAGGCAAGACTCGGAGGCTGTAAGCCATGATGGGTCAAACGGTGATCGTCCTAGAATGGTCAGCCACTCGCAACAAAGCACATCTATACCCCAAGTTGTCTTTGAAAATAACCGTCACATTATCCCTGCCAATCTGTTTCGCGAACCGCCTCGCTCTTCTACACCTGACTCTTGGTCATTGCCTCCACATTTACATCGGAGAAATCAAAGTGATGTTGGATTGACGTCGGAGAGCAGCCCCGCGCGACCCTCCATGCATTACCACGCTAGCTGGGGCGTCACCACCATCAACACTGAGTTGCAGGAGGAGGTGCTGCGTCAAGTGTTTGCGCCTCCCATAATCCATCATCGTCACCGGCATTCACATCATCACGTCATTTCCACACGAGGGCTGGCTGGAGATTCACAAAACATTGCAGGATCCGCACCAAACTTACGGCGGAACAGCACCGATATCGCGGATCTGCACGTTCCTCATGAGGAATCTACACGCAAGCAGGTTCTCAGGGCCGAAGCTCACCGATGCGTAGCAGGCTCCAACACAGGATCAAGCTTGCCGGAAAGTGCTAAACACTTGAGCCAAGAGGGCCTCCACCCTCCACCCCAACCGTCTGTTTTTCGTCGACGGCACTCTGGTGGTGGTTTAACTCGTAGACCCTGTGGCGTAGATTCAAATCAAAGAAGCAATTTGGAATTCTACGAGGAAGAGGCATATGGCGGCGATGGTGAAGAGGAAGTGTTTGCCATGGACGAGGATGACCAAGGATCAAAACATACAAACGGGACTAACGCTCGTGTGAACCAGGCTTCGTCGGAAGCTTTCCCCCAAGGCACAATGTTGCCGGCTCCCATCTCCTCAAAATCAAAGGTCACATCGCCAATCGCACAAACACCCGTTAATCCAGAGCAAGCTCAGCAACAGCCAGACGAACGCGTTCAGCACTTCTTGCTCCTAGAAGATCTCACGGCTGGAATGTCCAAACCT
Organism: Pleomassaria siparia CBS 279.74; assembly: GCA_010093715.1. Classification (NCBI taxonomy): domain Eukaryota; kingdom Fungi; phylum Ascomycota; class Dothideomycetes; order Pleosporales; family Pleomassariaceae; genus Pleomassaria; species Pleomassaria siparia. Next base: position 404,649 of record MU005782.1, read on the forward strand.
TGCGTACTCGACCTCAAGATGGGAACGCGTCAGTATGGCATCGAAGCGGATGAGAAGAAGCAACGCTCGCAACGCAGAAAATGCAAGATGACGACCAGTCGAGAGCTCGGGGTTCGGGTATGCGGAATGCAAATCTGGAATGTCAAGACACAGAGCTATGTATTCGAGGATAAATACTTTGGTCGTGATCTCAAGGCCGGGAAAGAGTTTCAGGATGCCTTGAAGCGATTCTTCTGGGATGGCAACGGATACAAGGCGGCAAATCGACACATACCCGTTATTCTGGAGAAGATCAGCTCGTTGGAGAACATGATCAGGAACCTTCCCGGATACCGCTTCTATGCTAGCAGTCTTTTGATGCTGTATGACCGTGGCGACGGAAAGAAAGAGAAAGAACCACAATCGCTCCCAAACAGGGGTTCGACATCCAGCGGCGAGGACACACGACCAACCCATTCTGTTCCCACTTCTGCTCCTAGTACAGGGGCAGAGCATTCCGAGATTAAGATCAAAATTGTGGATTTCGCAAACTGTGTCACAGCAGAAGACGCCCTACCCGAAAATGCTCCCTGTCCACCGACGGATCCTAACGGCATCGACAGCGGCTACTTGCGCGGCTTGAGATCGCTACGACTCTATTTCCAGCGCATATGGCGCGACATCAACGAGAAGGAGTGGGTGGAGCGTGGGGAGGGAGAAGGCATGTCTCTAGATTCACAAGGTCCTGGGTTGGGCGAAGTTGGCAAGGGTTGGGATTCTACTTTCGGAAGCTATGAAGGTGGCTACGTTAGTGTGTAATATGGGAGTGAGAGACTGCACAAGAGATGGGATATTTTTGCGTTTCGAGTACAACGGCGTTTTCGGTATACCAAAGCCTCTGCATACCAATATCCAATTTCCCTCTCCTTGTTTCTTTCGTTTTCCTTCCATGGCTTGTTTGGCACTTGTCCGGCGTTTGAGTGGAGTTTTGCGCAAGACAAATTATCCAACTATTTCCTTGTTTTTCACTCTCTGGCGGCTTGATTTTGGGGGGGGGGGTGCTAATAAGGTTGTGGATGATGAGATTGCATGGTGTTGAAGGCTTTGTTTTTGGGTGGATGCCCTGTTTGTGAGCGTGAAGATGAAGATTGATTTAGAAATCAAAACTTGAGTGTTCTTGCAAAGTTTTGAGCCCGTTCCTGGTGTTTTTGAATTTAATGACACAACGAATCTACATTACATAGTTTGATGATGGATGACGCCCCTTCCCCTCGCTCTCGCCTGAGAACGTACCTCGGCACGTTGACGTCTTACCCCAGATTCTGCAACCCGTAAGCTCCGCGCGCTAACTAACTAATAACGAGCCGTGAGCTATGTACTTACATACATACATAACCACTGCCATCTACCTATCCTTCCCAACGACACCTTCTTCTCCTCCTTTCTCCTTGTACACACATACAACACCATTCATTCCGCACACTTCCTGACCCCCTCTATTTTAATATCCTTTTTTTTGGATCAACAACCACAACCACAACCACAACTACTATTTGACACAAATAAGACTAGAGAGCTAGATCTGTTGAAGCTAACAGACAGACAAGACAGACAGACAGGTCGTAAACATGTCTGCAGAGAAGGACAAGAAGGTACTACTGCCCGCGCAGCCGCTGAGCAGAGAGCTCGCTGAAGGTCTGCAAGATCCCGGCTCGTTTGAGGGAATGCAGAAGGTCAGGGAGATTGGGGGGGATAGTGTGGGATTGTGAGTTTTTGTTTCTTGTTCTTGTTCTTGTTCTTGTTCTTGTTCTTGTTCTTGTTCTTGTTCTTCGTGTCGGAAAGAGAAGGAAGACAGCGAGATAGACAAACTGGATCATGGAACAAAGGAATGCTAACAATCATGGTGATGGTAGGAGAGTCGAGGGATTGGTGGTTATTGTCACTGGTATGTATTATGTTTGCGGTCTCTTCGACTCTTTTTTTTTCTCTCCCCATGTTCACGATTTTATCTGTGTCTTTACCAGTTAGGTAAGAAGAGATGGATGTATGCATGCATGGAAGGAGGATCAGTCAACATGTTCCAGATCCGACGTAAACTGCATCTTCCGGCGCATATACGGTAGATTAGCCTTTCTTTCTTTTTCTTTTTCTTCTTCTTCTTCTTCTTCTTCTTCTAATCTTCTCGACTTCTTCCTGCTAGCTCTACTACCCCATCTATCTATTCCCAATCTACCTGTAATTACGTCATGTCTTCTGTGCTCCTCTCTGATAGGAAGAAAAAGGATGTAATTCCCCCCTCGGCATCGGTCGCGCGTCGGCGCACCAATTCGCTCGCAACGGCGCCCGCGCAATCTTCATCTGCGACTTCGCATCCTCGCACCTCGGACTCCACAAGCGCGAGCTCAACGGCCTCTACCCCTCGGTCGACATCCACGTCCGGACCTTCGATGCGAGCGACGAGTCGGCCGTGCAATCCGTAGTCCAAGAAGCACTCACCCTGTACAACCGCCTGGATATATTCTTCGCCAACGCCGGCATCTCGAGCGGCAAAGTGTTCTGGGAAGAGGACACGGATGGCTTCATGAAGATGATGAAGGTCAACACGCTCAGTGTGTTTTTGGCGGCCAAATTCGCATCCAGGGCCATGTTGAAGACGTCCGAGGAGAAGCCGTATCCGTGTGGCTCCATCATAGGCACTGCGTCTGTGGCGGGTCTGCGGTCTAATGCTGGTCCTACAGACTACTCTGCATCCAAGGCCGCCGTCATCTCCCTCATGCAGACCTGTTCGTACCAACTCCAAGGCACGGGTATCCGGTGCAATGCCATTTGCCCTGGTTTGATCGAAACGGGCATGACCAAGTCTACGTATGATGCTGCAAGGAAGAGGGGAACCGAGCGCAAGATAGGGCAGCTGAATCCGCTGAGAAGAGGTGGGCAGCCGGATGAGATTGCACGCGCGGTGCTATTCTTGGGGAGCAGCGAGAGTAGTTATGTTAATGGGCAAGCGTGGGCGGTGGATGGGGGGTTGAGTGCGGGACATCCGTTTGTGCTTGGGAAATTGGCGTAAAGTTGAGGCAGGAGAGGATATACGGGCATGTTGTTGCATGTCAAAATCTAGTCCATGGTATATTCAGTTCCTTCTGCTCTATTGACCGCTGCTGTTTCACCCGATCTGCTCTATCCGAATGAACAGAATATAGCCTGTATCACCATAATGTTTGACGGAGTGGTCGTCACTAGGCAGACCAAAGCTGCAGACCCTCCCGACGTCATTGGATAAGTTCGTATCCTTGCCTGGCATTCAAATATCTCGAATGTTTGCTCCGCGGGGTGGAGGCTTGAGACGCCGGCCTAGACGATCCGTCAAAGAAGATGTCGCGCTCTTCTTTCGAGAATGTCAGTACACTACTTGATGTACTCATCACAGAACGTACCTGGGCCGTTTCCGACGCAAGTTCAGCTACCATTCGCAGCTCCCTCGCCGGATTATACTGTCTTCTGACCTGAGAAGCAGCTGTCTTCACCGTCCGCGACCCCTACCCCTACCCCTGCCCCTTCCACCCCTTCCGCGGTACCCTCCTCCTTTGCCACGAGGCGCTCTGTCCGACCTTTCATACAGCCTCTCGTCCGAAACTGGGACGTCAGCAAACCGCATATAGCTCGGGATTCCATTGTCCACAACCGCCAGGATGACATTCCTGGATCCATGCAGCAACTTGCGATCCATATTGTCCGCGGGGTTCGGTGGATCGTATGGCATAGTCGCAAGTAGATCGTTCAGTTGTGCGGCTGTTGGTATGGATGTCTCGCGCGCGTTGATTACAGAAATCCGGAAGTCTGGGGTGCCGCGTTCTGATTTCTTGAATTTTGTAGCGGCCTTGTAAACGTCAAAGGTTATGCGGAAGGGGTTCGTGGAGTCAGCCGTGAGCATGAACTCAGGCGGGGCTTTGCGATCGTGGGTGGGGATTGTTTGGAGAAGGCGGTAAATATCGGCGTAGTTTCTGTATAGCCCTGGCTTAAGAAGGGGGCCGAACTGCAGCGCGGATGCTGTCAAGGGAGGAATAGAGGGCTTGCTTAGCCGTTGCCAAACTTCGGAGAAGTAGCTGCTCCAGGATGAGCGCTTTGTAGATTTTCCCTTTTCCAGATTTGGATATTGCAATTCTGCTCTTTCATCGTCCCAGGTCCCTGTGCGGAACACGATGTATCCCGATCTTTTCAGACCCGCATAGACTGTATACATCTCCAGCGTCAACTTCCCTCCAATGCCACCCTCGAACCCAATGAATGCCGCATACGCAGCCTGCAGACTCATCGGCGCCAACTCTTCGCTCCTCACAGACTCATGTTCCTCATCATTGATTTGTTTCACGGGCCATCGGCAGTCCAGAGTTCCTCTCTCAACCATGAACAGCGCCTCTTCCGGCAGCAGCCATAGTATGTTCCCCTTTGCCTTCCCAATCGTCTGAAAGTGCTGTGATTTGATCTTTTCCACGTATGCCATGTTGGTCTCGGTGTGATAGACGCCCAATATGTGGTTCTTCCGGGTGTGAGTCCGCGTCCAGGAGAGGACATTGTGCATGGCCTGGCGCGAGGCCTCGAGAGTGTCGAGTTGCAGGGAGGTGGCATGCGGTTCAAAGTCTTTCTCGCCGCGCTTGGGAAGAGAGAGGGTGCCTTTGTCCTGAACACTGTGTTTGCATCAGCTTTGCGACATGGCACATTGAGGAGAGTAGGAGGGGTTACATGAGTTTGTCAAGGAAGCGAAAGTCCTGCGTCTCGTCACTGAGATCAATGTCTGCGGGCTCGGGGCCCCGGAGGTGCGAGAGGTCTTCATCTTCATCTGCCATGACTAGAGAAGGGTTGGTCGGTGGTCGAGACCGGTTTGGTGGCGGGGTCGTGAGGATCTCGAGAAATTATTGAAGCTCTGACTACTCTGCCTCGGCAAATCTTGCCAAAATTTAGGGTGCACGCTAAATGTCGTCTGATCATCTTTGGGGGGGGGGGGGGGGCATCTTTGTGATAATACACTTCAATTCTTTCTCGTCTAATTCGAAGAGGAATAGACTGGGGGTTCGCCTCGGTAGAGAATGAATTGAGCTATGATAACTGTTGCGAGGCTGAAATGTGTGGAACGGAATTTATACAAGAGGCTGTATATCAATGTTTTATGATCCTGCTCTTTTTACAAGCTCATATGAATGTGTTCGTACCCAGCTCAAATCTCTCGAAAGGAGGAATGACCAAGCCTTTTTTATTGAGGTCCAGCTTTTGCATGGTTCATCATTTCCAGAGCAAGTTGTCCTGACTCCCTAGTTCGACCTCGCTCCAATTCTCTCACTTTTATTGTTCAGCTTCACTCAGAACCTTTCTCTTAAACTCATGTCCATGACAATATTTTCAATGCCTTCCTGCTCTATAACGTTATCCCCCCTACAACCGACGATAGACCTTATGCGGCACAGATGGTCACCACTTTTATCTTCTCCTATCTATGAGCTTGTGATATTAATCTGACTTATAGCTTCATGCCTCCAGCTTTCCGGTGGCGAGAGCGAGAGCGAGCTTACGCAGATGCTTGCGAAGGCAAAAATTACAAAGGGTAGGCTATAGATTGTACTCCTGGTTCTCTTTTGATTTGCACCACAGATCGAACTCGGAATTGGCCGAGACGCGTATGGTACAGCCATCCGAGGTCATACAAAGGTAGGGTATCCCAGCACAAACGCCTTCTTCCACTCGAGGCCAGGGAAGATCAAGGCCTTTTGGATGTACGGTACAAAGTATGTACTCTGTACGCGCGGTACTTCCAAGGACACCTGTGCTAATTACAATACCATACTTACAAAGATACCAACATGGAGTGCTGTTTGGAAAGACTTTGCCGCCACGCCAAACCCGAACGGATGATGTCTCAGCGAGAATAGGTTCACCCCGAAAGCACTAGACTGGTCGCAAAGCGCATAATTCTACATAGCCCCGAGCGGGGGATATGTACGAGGGATACAAGGGCTATTACTGTGTATGACAGCAAAAGCATGGGGTGGGGGTTCCATGACACTGATTCCAAGTATATATGTAAGGCTCTTCAGGTAAAAGATACCCAGGCCGGCGTCTTACGTGCAGCGGGGCTGGTCAAAAGTGATCTGATTGTCAGTCTGGCAAAGGCCGCAAAATGCACGTTATCTGGAGGTGTTCAGGGGTTACATCACAATATGACTTGTAGCGAGGATAGAACTACTGCCAACTACTGTCCAGAGTCGCCAAGTGGGGTCTGTCCAACTGCAGGAACCACGCCGACATGGCTATTGGGGGGAATTACCAGGCCAAGGAGGACAAGACTGACAAGACTGACAAGACTGACAAGGCGGACAAGGCGGACAAGGCGGACAAGGCGGACAAGGTGGACAAGACTGACAAGAGTAGGAGTAATAGGTTTTAGCCGTAATCGGGGTGACCGAGGGCAGACGCTGCCATGTAACCACATGACCATGTTGGCAGTCAACAACATGTTGGAGAGAGCGGAGTGTCAGCAACTGTACGTGTAGGGAAGATGGATGCTGGTAATATTTATTACAGATGCAGGTTGAAGGGAGCGATGTTTCATTCTTGATTGTTCAACACCACGGTCCCCGCTCTCCAGAAGAATTTCCATTTCCATTTATGATAATAAATAGATCCTAGTCGTCTAACTTGTAACTGCATAGACCACTTTGCGAGTTTATGTTCCCTTGCAGTGTATTGGCCATGTCAGCTGCCCAACCACTAGAGCAAAGAGGTCTGCATTTGCTCTCATGTAATTGGTTCTGCAACTGGAACACAGTTGGAACCCTCAATATGCATACTAGATACGGGATAGGTACGGGATGAGGGGGCCCAGACCTTGGCTTCCGGAAACAGCCTGGGGGGCACGTCGTGTGGTAGTGTAGCAACATTGCTAGCGTCGTTCAACCCTCATCCTGCACGCGCTAGATCTGCTGAAACTTAATATACATACTACTACAACGGTACAACCCACGCATTCCCACGCTGTCTGCTGCATCTCCCTATCAAGCTCAGGAACCCTTGCCCGAGATGGTCAAGAAGAAATCTACTTAAGTATTTCCCGCTTTCCCGCTTTCTCCCATAGCTGTACAGTTACATGGACTTTGCTCTCCAGTTCTTTTCTCTCCTCCTCAAAGCCATACTTTGAAGCCGACGAACCCAGTTCAAGGATTTTAATCGCAATGGCTTCTACTAGCGTTGACTACACCACCTCTGAGAAGTATAGAGGACAAGAAAATGTCGTCGGGGATGCAGAGAAGCCGGCCTACGAAGGCGACGATCGTCGTGCGGCAGTGTCGGTTAAGCCCGTCTACGATTCCACCCATCGGACTCTCAAACCGCGTCACATTCAGTTGATTGGTATTGGCGGTACAATCGGTACTGCTTTATATGTCCAGATTGGCAAAGGTCTGCTTAATGGCGGTCCGGGCAGTTTGTTCCTGGCTTTCTCCATCTGGTACGTCATAGTTGGTTGTCTTACATCTTGCGTCAAATCCTCCATACATCAAGGTCAAAATGCTAATTAATCATGCTAGGTGTACCTTCATTCTGGCCGTTACCATATGTTCGTGAAACCCCAACGCAGCTTTCCCAGCAGCCATACTCCCCATGCGATGCCTGCCCACGCGACTCTTCCATCTGTCCAGCGCACTATTACTCCACCTATGCATCCTCGATAAGCACGTCGCTTACTAGATCATTGTAGGTATGGCTGAGATGGTTACATATTTGCCAATTTCCTCACCATTTATTCGCTTCGCAGGAAGATACGTGGACGATGCCTTTGGAGTGGCAGCTGGCTGGAACTTCTTCATCTTCGAAGCTATGCTTGTGCCCTTTGAAATCGTGGCTTGCAACGTCATTATTCATTTCTGGTCCGATGTTGTCCCAGCAGGTGCTATAATCACCATCACTCTCGTCCTCTATGGGTACGCGAATGCCCAAAACCCACAACCGTATTCGTACTGACTCCACCCAGGCTGATTAACCTCATGGCCGTCAAGTGGTATGGTGAGACCGAGTTCTGGGCCGCCCTGGGCAAAGTCTTGCTCATAATCGGACTGATCATCTTCACGTTCATTGCCATGCTCGGTGGAAATCCAATCAAGGACCGCTATGGATTTCGTTACTGGAAAAACCCTGGATCATTTCATGAGCTATATAAAACGGGAGACCTCGGCCGCTTCCTAGGCTTCCTCCAATGCTTGATCCAGGCATCCTTCACCATTGCAGGACCTGACTATGTTTCCATGGCCGCCGGAGAAGCTGAGAACCCACGAGTCGTCATGCCACGCGCGTACAACGCTGTCTTTTACCGTCTTACGACGTTCTTTATGTTGGGCAGCCTGTGTGTCGGAATAAATGTGCCCTTCAACGATCCCACTCTCATTGCCGCATTCGAGGAGGGCAAGCCAGGTGCAGCGGCCTCGCCTTACGTCGTGGTTATGAATAGGCTTAAGATCGGTGGCTTGCCACACGTCGTCAACGCCATGGTGTTGGCCTCTGCCTTCTCCGCCGGGAATTCCTACGTCTACTGCGCATCCCGCTCCCTCTACGGTCTCGCACTGGAAGGAAAGGCTCCCAAATTTTTCACAAAATGCACCAAGCAGGGTGTTCCGATCTACTGCGTCGGAATCGTCCTCGCTCTGGCGCTGCTGTCTTTCTTGCAGTTGAGTGAAAACTCGGCCGTGGTGTTACAGTGGTTCGTCAATCTTGTCACTGCTAGTCAGTTGATCAATTTCTGTGTCATGTGCGTCACCTTCCTGCGCTTCTACAAGGCGTGTCAGGTCCAGGGCATCGATCGAAATACGCTCCCCTACAAAGGCTTTGGACAGCCGTACGTTGCCTACTACGGGCTGACCGGTTGCTTCATTATGACCTTTGTCGGTGGATACACCGTCTTCTTGAAAGGAAATTGGGACGTTCCTACCTTCTTGTTTTCGTAAGCATTCCCTCTTTCTCCTACTCCCTTGTTTCCTCCTCTTTGCTGACAGAAACGGGTAGATATATGATGATCCTCGTCTTCCCTGTCCTTTACTTGGGTTGGAAGTTCATCAATAAGACGAAAATTAAGAAGGCGCATGAGATTGATCTGCTTGAGGATTTGGAGGAGATTGAGCATTACACGAGAAACTACGTGCCGATCCCAGACAAGAACGCTTGGGATAAATGGTTCAACAAAATCTTCAGCTAGATCCTAAACGGGAAAGGTTGCGACGCTGGGTCTGGGTATATATGTAGAGAGGTTCGTCAGAGCGAGTTTGGGAGACGGGGCGTATCGGCGAATGAAAAGACATTCATCGTAGCGATGCATATTTGAACCATGTCCGTGCCAAATGATAATCATGTGCAGAAGTAGTGTTTATCCAACCCTGTTTTGCCAAGTCCCATCTCCCGTGACCACTACATATGTGCACTCATATTAAAGGTCCTCAGACCGGGTATCTTTAAAACCAAAATCGACCAACTCCCCAATCACACAGCCATTGATGCCGTGAAAACCATGCCATCATATCAGAAAAGTAGGAATATCTTCGAGTTTGACCGCCTTTCTCTTCACCCTTTCCTCTCTCCTCTTTTCCTCCTTCTCCCTGTCTGCTTTCCGCTTCGCTAATCGGTCTGTTTGTTCCTTGGGCAGTGCGTCCCGGCTCTGTGGCACATCTAGCTCGTCAAAAAGATCTAGAGACCGGCTGGTTTTGGTTTTGGTAGTGGTAGTGGTGTTTGATGGTTGGGAAGCGCGGGATGTGGATGGATGATGTGTGGTAGGCGGCCTGGAGGTCGATTTGGCAGGAGGGTGATCGTCGAAATCCAAGTTTGTAGTAGTCCGAGCAGGCCCTGGGCGAGGGGTGACGGGTACAACTGGTTTCACAAATGTGTGTGTATTGAAGTCGGATTTCTGCTGAATAGGTTGTGGGTGTTGGGGTGCATCTAGGTCGTCGCCATCGGATGCATCCGAGTCCAGCACTATATGTCTTGCTGGGATTGCTTTGGGAGCTGGCCTCGGCGTCGCTGAATTCGCACGGCTCCTCCTCGAAGAAGATAACGTCGATGAGGCCAACTTCGCCGACCCTGCTCTTGACGGCTTAGCAACCTTTCCCTTGGCCACATCATCCAGACCTTTGCTCTGTTTCTCCTTCTGCTCTTTCGCCTTCCTCTGAAACGAGCCCTCTACGGATGGATTTGCGCTCGGAACCACAGCACGCTTGATCTCTGCGGTCCCTCCCTCGGTCTTGATTTTCGCAATCTTCTGCTTGATCTCTTCGTACTGCACCGCTTTGAGATGTCTCGTGAAGAGCTCGGCGGTGGCAAGGAATTCGTCTTCGACCATTCGCCATTCATCGTCGCGGAGGTTGAATTTGGAGAGACCTTTGTGCATGGACCTGTAGAGTATTAGTTTCAATGAAGATGAAATGAGGGAGAAACAGCGGGGAAATGGATTTGTCCGCTCTGGCTTACTCTATTTGTGGTGGTGGAGGGTGATCTGATTCAGGAAGCGGTGGCGAGGAAGAAGGCACGCGGTCTGTATCATCTAAGGTTTTGCGATTTGATCCCGTATGCGCTTCTGGGAGGTCATCGTCGGAATCGAATGGGACTGATTGTGTTTTTAGCAACGTGATCCTGTGCATATGGTGGTCCTTTGTCTTACCCGCTGTTGCTTTGCCTTTTCCTTTCCCAGACCTTTCTAGTACCGTCCCAGCGAAGAAATCATCATCGTCGTCAGAATCTCTTCTTGTTCGCTTCCCGGCTGTTTTGGTCGATGTCTTGACCTGAGTCCTGGTTCCGGAGCCCTTGTTCAGCCAAGGCAACTGTCGCGGCATGACGGTGGTTTCTCCTACGTGGAAGACGCGTCTAGAAAGTGGTGGTGGTGGTGGTGGTCAGCCGCGTCGTGTCTACCTACGTGCACGTGTCGCATAGCACGTGAATTATACTATACGTACCACAGGGTGTGTTCTATGTCGCTGTCGTAAAGGGCACGTCGCGGGGTGTGAATCAACGCTGTCACGTGGCTAGTTTGGCCGAAGCGAAGCTAGCTAAACTTTTCGCTTGGCTTTTAGTGCGCCCTTCCCGGTCATCTCAAGGCCAGAGCAGCAGAACAGCACAGCAACAGAACAGCACAGCACAGCACAGCACTTGATCGTCATGAAGTGAAGGACACGTTTCGCCTTTTCCACCCCCTTCTGTTATGTTCGGCGTGGCCCGGTCTGTTGATAACCCTCCGGGGCGGGCCACATTTCCTAGGCGACCACGCTGCTGAGCATATCTATGCCCTCTTTCACTTGGTCACGGCAGCAACACACTTCGCGCTTCACAAAACCAATTGCAACCCACCTACCAAGTGTTTTTGGCCTTGATCCAAAACCAACTCGACTGTCCTTTCAGTTCTTCACGCAACCACTTCCGAATCTTTACAGAAGAACCACGTCTCCCCAGCGCGCTGGATTCTCTCGTACATTTGAATCGCTACCCATAACACCATTTTGGGACCAAAGTCTGGACACAATTCGCTCGCACACTTTCGAGGCGAATACCAGGACAAACCAACAGAACTTTACTTACTCTACGTAGTCCTGCTATATTCGTCAGACGTGTTTTTGCAGCGTTTTCTCTATACCATCCTGTCGCTTCTTCTTTCTTCATGTCGTTGTTTCGTAGACCAGGTGAAGATTCCAGCTCTGACGATGAAGACTCTAGATGCAACCAAGACGCGAACAACGCTTCCCAGGAGGACTTGAGCAATATGCTGTCGCGAATCAACACACTCAATTCTACTTCCCCACAGAATGAAGGTACGTCCCAGGAGCAACGCCGGATCGTTTGTAGAGTTTGTAGAAGGACTGCTGGCAGACACAGTAGAAGTTTTCAAACTCCAATCTATTCCTTTTTCCCTTCGAGTGGATATTGGCTAACAGGAAAATCAGGTTCGGGACGGCAAACGCCCCTCTCTGCTGCACGCCCAGCGATTTCCAGGAGCAACAGCGAAATCAAGGATTTGCTGTTCCATACGCTCCTCGAGGAACAAGCTATTCGGGTCGCTGCCCAGCATCTTGATAGGGATGTCTCTCACCCAGACGTCCAAGAGAAGGGTCGTGAGGTGTATCGAGCAATTACTCAGCAGCTTTCCGGTTCCCAAATCGTCGATGAGGAGTATGCAAGCGATGAGATGCAACAGAATCGTGCCACGGCTCAGGAAGGCATATTCACCGCGATGCGGAGCTATCTGACTGGCTTGCCGGCTGCTGAGGCTAGCGGGTCTATGGCGCTTGTGCCTCAGACTCAGACTACTTCAAGGCCTCTCTCAGGTCTATTCAGTGCTATGCAATCTCCTCTCCAATCTCTACTTCAGAGCTACCCTGGGCTTCACACTGACCACTACGCGCGGGACTTCATTCAACTTGATATTGTTGGTAAGGGAGGTTATGGCAAGGTTTACAAGGTCCAGCATCGCCTTGACAATGCGTTGTACGCCGTCAAACGAAGTATGTATACCCAGTAACAGTGAACCCACATCCGACGAGCATAACAGGAAGAAGGTGAGAGGATCACATTTGCTGTCCTAAGCTCTGTTGTATCAGTCAGCAATACCTTTGTAAAGTCATGCCAGTCTCGTCGGATGTGGCAAGGTCTCTTGCATTTCACCCCTTCAGTGTCAGAGTGTGCTAATTTAGGGCCTGTAGTCACAGTTAGCCCGGCGCGTTTACAGAAGATGCAAGAAAAGAATATCCCCCAAGAGATGGAGAAACTCCTCGAGGAGGTTCGCGCACTAGCTCGATTCGATCATGGGAATATTGTTAGATACCACAGTGCGTGGCTGGAGTTCACGACCGGCCATGCGGATGCTTCAGTCCCGATTCCTGACCCGGGACCACTATCTGCACATGGCAGGTTCATTCGAAGTGCTTCGTCTACCCGTTTCAATCACATGAGTAGACTCGATGAGGAATTCAGCGACATTTCCCTGGGCAATCGCATCGACAATAGTCTCAGTGTGGACGATCAAGATTACGGAGGTGTCGTGTTTGAAAACAGCGAGACAGGTGCCGGTGCCGAAGAATCCAGAGATGAGACCAGCTCGCTGAATGTGCCAGATCTCACCACCAACCGAGATCGACGTGCCAGTCATGCTAGCTATGTTTCTTCAGTTGGCTCTTTGGACTCCGAAAGGAGCTTTGCCAGAGGCGGCCATGATGAAGACGACGAGGACGTGGAGACCATCCCTAGAACACACCGCCCGCAATCCCTGATGTTGACGTCTGACTTCTCCGACGGCATGGTCTCGAACAGCGACGTTCCCAACAAATTGTTCTCTCCCCGTTTAGCTGGACCTGTCCTTACCTTGAACGTACAAATGAGTCTTTACGACACCAGCCTCGCGGCCTTCATCACGCCTGATCAGCCGACCTTTACAACGAACCCCAATCTACACCACTGTTTCCACCCCGGAATCACTCTTGAGATTGTGACACACATTCTATCCGGCGTTGACTACCTCCATGCTCAGGGAGTGGTGCATAGGGACCTCAAGCCCGCCAACGTATTCCTCTCGCTGTCTACGTCACGGATCCCACCATACGGCTCCGTGGATTTGTGCGCGTGCCAAGCTTGCCCCTCGCACTCACCCTCGATGGAGACTTCGACAAGTACCCTAGTTCGCTCTGCGCAGAACATCACTCCTCGAATCGGCGACTTCGGTCTCATCGCTGCATTGAGTGACATCTATCCCAGTGCAACCACCGACACAGCTCCCAGACCCGTGGGCACAGAGTTCTACCGTCCCCTCAGTGGCGGCGCCGTGAGCGAGAAACTGGATGTGTATGCTCTGGGTATCGTCACGTTTGAGATGCTGTGCGAATTCGGTACTCGAATGGAGCGGATTGAGGCTCTGATGCAAATCCGACGGGGTGGATTCCCCAATGGGTTCTTGGAGGGCCTTGGCGAGTGTGGGGATAAGGTGGGAGAGCTGCTGATGGGAATGTGCACCGAGGACGAGAAGCAGCGGATGGGTTGTGAGCAAGTCCGACAGGCCATCGATGAGATACTGGGCGGTCTGAAGAAGTGAGCTCTCGACTGGGTACTGCCTGTCGCCGATCAAGGTAGCTTCTTGCAAACTGCCCTTGCAGTTGATCGACCAGGCAATCAGGGTTGTGCATCGGATCACGATACTCAACGTTCATTAGAGGATTTTCGTTTGTGATGGGCATTGGCATGCATGAGACGGAGCATATGGGGACCACAAGAGGCCGAAGATACCCAAGGGAGCCTTGCCATGTACATGCACAGTACAGCATGAGCTGATAGCGATGATAGTTCAACTCTCCACTTTGACCACATTTCAATGCAACTTCAACTGTGTATTTTTGTTCTCATATTTTGGTCAAATGCTCTACGAACCTCGTTCGGGCATCGCATTAGTTAGCCCTGCTAATTATTAAGCATCTGAGAAGGAACGGTACCAGCGGAGAATTCCCAACGTCAATTGGTCACACAAAGGACACAGGTATATAGACTCGTCCAAAGACTGTCTTTTCTAAACCAGTCGTATATTCATAATTACCAAGCCCGCCAAAACAGAAAAAACAAGATGGAGATGAAAAAGCCCCCCACTACCCCTGGGGAGTATCCGTGCCCATGCCCATGCCTTTTCCCACAGTGTATCTCCTCCATCCCATCCAGTTCCATTTTCCGTCGTTTTAGGCTTTCATCCCAACCAATAGCCCGTTCAAGAAAGAGTGGAGGCAGTTACTAAAGAAACAGATAAGAAAGTGAGCCGGTCCCAACAGGACGCAAAACTCAGGTATGGGGAACGCACACGATACCGAAGACAACCCTTTCCATTGCTTCTCATCGTGAAAACAGCCACCAAATTCAGATTAGGAGAAGAGAGAAGATAGAAAGGAAACAATAAGCAAAAGGGTCTATTTAATATCTCGCCGGAGGAGGTGCGCCAATAGGTGGCGGGGGAACGCCATAGGAGGCGGCACCATAGGGATTCGCATCGGCGTAGATGGTAGGGTAAGGGTTGGCAGCTACAGGATAGGCATACGGATTAGCCATCATATTCTGGCCGCCACCAGAAGCATTATGTCGGGCCTCTTTCTCGCGACGTTCGCGCGCCTTTCTACGCTTGCGGCGCCGCGTCTCCAGCTCCTTGACATCTTTGCGCTGCTCTGTCATCTCCTTCCACTCGGAGAAGGCTGACTTGATACCGAGCGCAGCGATGCCCACGGCTGCCGCGTCCTGTAGCATGTTCTTCGACTTGCGCTTGCGAGCTTCTTCGGGCGTCATTTCACCTTCGGAAACCAGCTTACGCCGGCCTTCAGAGGCCTCCATGGATGAGTACACGCCATGTGCCGCGTGAATCGTCGCGACTGTGGCCAAACCGGCAGTGATGTATTCCTTACCTCTCAGCTTCTTGCGTTTCTGTTCCATATCTGTAGTACTGTCCGAATCCGAGATGTCATCCTTGTCTCCAGTCTTTTCTGTTTTTTGCCCCGCTCCTCCTCTCTGGGAGACCGCTCCAGCTCCTGCGGTGGTGGCTACTCTACGATCTGGGTTAGCTCGGGATCCCTCCGAGTGGTTATCCATACTTCGATTCCGGCTGGAGGCGCGGTTGCGACGGTTCCGGGATGGTACGTAGCTGTCTTCGCTGGACGCGCTGCGTGAGCGCTCACGCCTGGAGCGCGACTTGGAACGCACACGGTCGTATAGAGCCTTTCCAGCTGCAAGAACGGCTCCACCACCAGCGACCTTGGCAAGGGTATTGCCGGCGCCACCTCCTTCCTCAGATCCAGCACGTCGTCCACGAGAGCGAGACCGGCCAAAGATTGACCGAGACCGGGAGCGTCCGCCGTCGGGAGACCTGGAGCCATCACGGCCACGAGACTGTGAGCGAGCGGAACCATTGGCAAGACGATTGGCAAGAAGACCACCGATGGCTGATTCGGCGACATGCCGTTTGCCGTGCTTTTCTGGGTCTTTATCGACAAGGCTGTCGATACCAGCAGCGCCTAGAGCGGCTGTTGCAATGCGCTGACCCTTTTCGCCGGTCCAAGGACCTGGAGCATTGCGGCTACGGAATGCCTCGACGGCTCCCGCGACGATGGCAGCTTTGGCGGCTTGCTCCCATTTAGCACTGGACTTGGATTTGCCATCCCGGCTTCGGCTTCGTTCGCTTGAGCTGTAACGACGGCTTCGACGATCGTCTCGCTCCCCATATTTGTCGCTATTGTAGCCGCGATCCTTGCGGGGTCGCGAACGAGAGCGGTCGCGGTTTCCGGTGACTGCGCCTATGACTCCACCAAGACCAGCAGCTTCGCCAAAGTCCTTGATATTGTCGACGATGGACTTGCGGCGCTGAGGCTTGGGTCGCTCATACTCATCAGAATAGTCGTCGTAATCACGGTCACGGCCGCGGCGCCCGCCGCCTCGCTCAGAACGAGCGTAGGAGTAGTCGTCGCGATCGTCATAGTCGCGGTGGGCGGAGCGAGTCCGTCGTGGCTCGTAGGTCTCGCGGTACTTGGTCTGTCGATACTCGGCGCCAGGTGGTGGGAAATCGCGAGGAATGTCCTCGATGCTCTCCTCGCGCGGGCGGTATACGAGATCGCGAGCGGGTGGGTTTTTGACCCCGCGCTCGATGTATGTGGTCTCGGCAACATACTCGGGCTCGCGCTCTCGAGTACGGCGTGATGCCCGACGCGGACGGTCGTCATAGCTGTACTCTGACATTGTGGTTGTGGATGGCAAGACCCGTGTAAGGGTGGAAGGGTGGAAGGGGTGGAGAGGTGAAGTAGGTCGCCTGGAGGGGTCCTGGATCCGGTAGCGGGGAAATTCGGTTCGTTCGGAAGGTCGTTCTACAACAAGGCTCGATGTCAATATGTATGCGGGAAAAAGAGGGCAGAAAAAGGAGGGGCAGGCTGTAAAGCAGACATACCGACTATTTAGGATAATCTAGTGGAGAGACTTGGCTATTGCAACGAAGAAATGAGGTGTGCCGGCGAGAGAGACGGACGAGGTGTTGGAGGGGAAAAGAGAATCGATTGTCGCAGGCGCACAAGGTGTTGTCTTATTTAAATGGGGCGTGAGCTGATAAAGGTCCGATGCAGAGAGATGACTGTTCGGTTCTCAAGTCTTGGAAGGGTGGCGCCCAATATTGTCGAGGTATATGAGGCTGGGGTCTCCTTCTTGATGGCGTGTTCTTAGTGGGATGGGTCTACGTCATCGGATTCGAGTGGGCAGCAGGCAGTAATAACCCCGCCAGGGGCCCTTGTAGACAGTACAAACGGTAGCCGGAGGGCAAAAACGCTAATTACAGAGTAAATTCAGAGCCAACGGTGCCCAACAGTGTATGTAGCGTGTAGCGTGTAGCGTGCAGCGTGCAGCGTGCAGCGTGTAGTGGAAGGGGACAATAAACGGGCGAGTCCGGTGAAAGGGTTGCGCTGAGTCTGGTGACCAGAAAGCAGTTAAAGCAGTTAAAACAGAAAAGCAGAAAAGCAGAAAACAGGAAAACAGGTGCCGGTAACCGCAAGCATCCCTCCTATCAAATAGGTATACGTCTCTTTTGCGGACAGCGTCTTATTAAATAAAATACCCTTTGGCAGTGAACAGTTTGCATGTACGGAGTAGGTACTGCATACAAAGGTACAAAACCCATTCATCCCTACCTTTTCTATTATCACCCCCTCATCGAACTGCGACTACCTACGAAGTACACCAAACGTGTACCAGGATGCCACTCAACAAAGTTTGCAATGCCGGCTCAAAAGCGAGGGGGGTGTGGCCACTGGCAGTATGACCAGTATTATGGCCAGTATGGCCAGTATGACCAAGCCTACACCTTACAAGGGTCGCATGTACTACATACTGTATCCGTGGGCGTATGCTAAAAGGATGCGCGTGTTGCCAGGGTGTTGGAGCCCAATCATGGCCCTTTAGTGTAGGGTCACGATACGAGGCTGCCCTGGGTAAGAGAAATCATGCCTTGATGTCCATATTGAAGACAACCGAAAGATGCCTTTGAACTGTATATACAAACACAGGGAGTGACGAGCCCCAATAGCTTAATCTACACCGATTGAAATAGAAAAGAAAAGAAATCAAGAGCGCCCGAACGGTGTGGGAAGAAAGGTATTACCGGTGATATCTAGCCGCCGCATATGACACAGCCCTAACACCATCTCATGACCGACCATACCATTTTATTGTCTATCTTTCATGCCGTTCCCAGAGACACTGTCCTACTAAACAACACTCTCAACCCTCTCATCCCATCGACTCTCCGCCCTCCTGATTAGTTCTTCGTACACTGTCCACGCTAGGGCACTGCTAACCGCCTTCCTCGCAATCCGAATCCCTAACCCATCAAACAGGCTCCCCACCCCCTCCTCTTTCAACATCCTCTTGCCTGCCTGCAACATATTCGCATATCTTCCCGGCATGAGCTGCAGCCTCGTCTTGATCGCATCGAACGGGTTCGTGACCGTTGTTCCTAGCCCCGCGGCCATGACACCTGAAATGAAGTTTATTCCCAGAGAAGCGGACGAAGAGAGTCGCTCGCCTCCGCCAGCTTTCTCTTCGATTTTCGTGGCGATGGTGGAGAGTCGTCGTTTCGAGAGCTCGTAAAAGAGGACGTAGAGACCTGCGTAAGGTGCGTCGCGGACTGCGGTTGCACCAAATCCAGCGAAGAAACCCCGCAGTCCTTCTGTCTTGAAGATGTCTCTTGAAGCCGAGAACAGACTTGTGTATGAATAGAGATTGCTCTCATATCGAACCTTCAACACTGTAATCGGCATCATTAGAAACCCCGCCCATGTCCGCGCGACCGCTCCTGTTGCCAAGTTTGCCGTATTGCTCAGTTTGGGCAGACTACTCGAATGTACGCTTGCTACTTTCCCCCCACTTTCTTCAGATGCCAGCAAGGTCGCCCGCGCAACCTTTTGTCGCAGTGCGTTAAGACCCGAAAAATATATCGCAGACCCACATCCCGTACGTAGGGTGCTCGGTAATGTGCCTCGCCAGAAATGTCGGATTGGATTGGGCCCAGAGGCTATGAGTTTTATCGTGGCAAGGAGCGTGTTGGTACGGGCTTGTTGGACGCGGGTTTTCAACAGGTCGGCGGGTTGGAGGAGGACTGCAGAGAGCACGCCAGAGCTTGCGCCTGCGAGGAAGTGGACTGTGGGTGTTTTCAGCAATCTATCTCCTTGGGTTTCGTTTGTGAACTCGCGTGCTGGAGCTGTGCTTACAAGATGAGGACGACGAGCGCGACTTGGAGCCATTTGACATTGCCGCGCTGTCAACAAAATAAGTTGCTATGAGGAACGAGGGGGCAAGTCGCTCTGCATGGTGTTGAAGGCTGAAGGTAAGCAATGAGCAATGTACAAGGTTCAGGAAAACGTGGTCCACGGGTTATTTTGTTCAATCATGACGTTTGTGTCACCGATGGATTCCGAGAGAGCGGCATCCTGGTCCCGACATGCCGAGACGGCTAATAATTAAATTTGGCTCGCCACCAGGTACATGCATTCACAGTATACCGTTAGTAGGTCTCATGTGAAAAATTAAAGAGTACGTTATACATCTAAACATGTCGTACAGAGTTGAACTCGATCTTATCAAGTCTCTTGCTCTTGGCCTACCCTGGACACAGCGTCAGGACCCTCGCCATCCTTCCCAACCACCCAAACTGACACGCCCCTCTTGTCGAGCCTGAGACCATCCGTCGCCTGTATTTTGAGCGTCTTGTTGAAATACCGGTCCACGACCTTCATCTGCGGTGTTATCCAAGCACCCTCTATCAAAGGAAGGATATTGAATCGTGCAGTTTGCCTACTCATAGGAAGCAGGTGCAACACTCTCAACTTCGGTCCGCTAAAGCCGAACTCTTCGCTCGCCTCCATGCTCAACTCAAATGTGAGGAAGTGCATGGTTGGATTCTCAATCGTATAGTCCATGTGGATCAACAAAGGCATGATGACAGAGCTAGAGGCGGTGGCAAGGACGCGCGGCTCGCTGCTAGGTATGTGAATCCGTGGGATAGGGAGGCTCGTCGTGACTGATGGGTTTTTCGTGTCGCCCCATCGTTGCCATGTTATATTCAGACTCATGTCGAGAGCTGTCGCGCGTCGTTCTTCAAGATCGATCTTGGTTGAGTCAATGCAGAATGACCGCTCGTTGATCTCTTCAGGTTTCATCAGAATATCGGCGGGCTCAAATTCTTTCGTGACTTCACAAGTGGCACCGCCGTGGATGGCATGGGTTTCGAGCACCATGTCCTTGACCACGAGTGTGTCTTCGGCGAAGGAGGCGACCTTTGCGCGAATGTGCCATTTTTGGGATATGCCAGAGGTGGAGGTGGTTTTTGAAACATCTCCAAGTGGTTCCTGAAGCATGAAATAGCTGGGCCATGGATCGGAATGTACGCGGGGTGTGAGATCGTAGCTGGTTTCGAAAGGACCGTTGAACACGAGGTCTGCAATCATGGTCTTCGAGACGGGAATGTTGGGTTCACTGATGAGATGGTAGAGAACCTTAACTTCTAAAGCGTAATCTGAAGGCTCGGAGGGTGCTTTGAAATGTATGGTTTCGGTGTTTGTTGCCCCTTGAGCCAGGCGACCTACAACATGGCCTGGCAGATCCACGTCAATCGTCCCATCGAAGGAAAGCGGCACTTCCTTCATAGGCGATGAAGGGTCTCGTGCCACCCAAGTATATGCTAGGGTGTCCATTGATCTGCCGAGCAGTTTGACCTCAATCGTGGCTTCGGTTTCTTCCTCTTCCTTGTTCAAGACCTCAATATCGAGGGTGATAGGCTCATCTGTGTAGTATTGGTCGCGCATATTGGGGAGCCGTATTTCCATCTTGGGTGGTTTGGGAAGAACTTTGACGGTTGTTCCCGACACTCTGCCTAGCCTCCGAGACTTCAACTTCGGGCCAGCCTTTATCCACCATTTAGGTTGAGTATCCTCCTCGAGGCTAGGATTTGTACAGACCAGATCGAATCGATCGGTACTCACTTGGAAAGTGCTGGCAATAGCATCGACATCGCCTGCTTCGCGGAAGGTGATAGGGAAACTGTAGACCTTGGTTTGTCCAGGGTGTATGGTTAAATCAGA
Organism: Pleomassaria siparia CBS 279.74; assembly: GCA_010093715.1. Lineage (NCBI taxonomy): Eukaryota > Fungi > Ascomycota > Dothideomycetes > Pleosporales > Pleomassariaceae > Pleomassaria > Pleomassaria siparia. The sequence continues at coordinate 425,771 of MU005782.1, forward strand.
CACTCCGGCCCATTGAGGTTTGTAGTCTGTCCGAGTCGGAGAAGAGGTTTCCTCGAGAGTACAATCGAACATCTTCGAGGTATTCCCTACCGTAGACTCGTCTGCTTCATGAGATAATCGAACCTCGCTCAGACAGCCTTGAAATTTGAAACTAATTGTCGACAAAGTGATAGGAGTAGAATTCGGTCTAGCAGTGGAAGTGATCGCTATCTGCGAGTTCATAGGCTCTCCAACGTTTCCTTCACCATCTGTAAAGGCAAAAGACATGAACACTATATCATTAGCATTGTGTTGCAGCATGATCAAGGGTACGTACACGATGAGGTGCAGTCCTTTGTTGTCACAATAATCTCAGTCTTCTCACTAGAGAAGCTCTCATCATAGAAAGCTTTCAAGCATCCCATTAGATCATGGTTGTATCGTGTCTTTCCGGAATAGACTAATGGACGTTAGCGGTCAAGTCAACCAGCATTGAAGATGCTCGCAAGAGAATATATGCACTAACCTTGCGCATAGAGTTCCCACTCGGTTGCAACATAGGTTGCAGGCTCGCGTACACGCAGAGCGCATTCGTGCAGACCCCAAAGAACTTCCGATGCTAAGCTCCACCATCCTTCCTGTCTCCAAGTCATGCTTTGCCATAGCGGCCGCAGTACCTTGAAAGCGTCGTCATATCTCTTAACGTGCAGCAGTGTCCTCGAAACCTCCAATTGCAACTGCTCGACCCTCCTGCGTTGTCCCCTAGCATCGAACTCGCCAATCGCAGCATTCAATTTCTCAATTATGTCCTTCCAATGCTCGAACCCGCCGGTAGTACCCCGCATGGAAACTTCTTGGTGGGGCTCAGGGACTAGATAGTAATCGTATGCCAGATTCCTGCTCGACACCTTGGTCGCTGGAGACATGCCAGGAGGCGTACGATCTTCTTCAGGGATGTCCCGGGCCCTAAGGTACCGCCGCTTCGCGTGGTCAGCTGACACTTTGTACCAATATCCAGCATGATGCAAAAGCTCCCAGGGAGGCAGTCTTTCACCTATAGGAAACTGTTTCTCAGGTTGTGCATAGGTCGAGATTGACTCGTCTGGAGGGTTTCCGGGGTCCAGTATGAGCTGGGAGATCTCGAACGCAGGTAATTTTGCTCGCTGAATCACCTGGCCCATCAATTGGGACCACCTTGATTCCCATGCATCCCACCCATAGTTCGAAGTCCCTTTTCCGCGGCGATCGAGCAAATCTCGTGTTCTTGCCTTGTACCTGAGCCAAGACTGTGCCGCGGAAGTTGGATAATTATTCCACAACAGACACCGAATGTGCCGCCAGGCGATGGTATCAGCCAACAATCGTATTTCGTCCCATCTGGGTGACCAGCTAGCGGTAGTTTCAAAAATGCCTTCGGAACCGAAGAGAGCCTCTAAAGCAATGCTGTAATGCCTTTGGGCTGCGTCCATCTCTTGTCGAAATTCTGCGAAGACGCCCAGTTTGAAGTCATACCGCACACCCCAGCCTGGATGGGACAACGTCTGCGAGGTGCCTCTAGTGGGTGGGGCTGTTGGAGCTGGAACTGTTCCTCTACCCTTCTTCCTTCGCGCATGCTTGGTGAGATCGCGGTAATACTCAATGCAGACGGGTTGTATTGTCGTAAGAACAGAAACGACGAAAGCCTGTATCTCGACCGGTGACGTGTTTGGCGGCAAAAAGTGTAGAGCAGTCTTCGGATCGAGGCCCGTCGAGCGCCTGATCGTGGCCAGCCGCTCTTCAATATCAGGAGACTCGAGGATTGTCTTGTTACTCAAGAGTACAACGATATACTTGGTACGGTAGTCCGATTTCTGTATTTGTCCCTTGATCTTGTTGATCTCGGTTTTGAGCTGGTTGTCGTGCAAGCTGTTTGTGATCGGATCCGTAATGAAATCGAAGAAGGATATGAAGACTGAGGGAACATAGTGCTGATGTTTGGATACCCACGACGGCGCGATGACTCCGTCAGGGAAGATGGACGAGCCTGGGGACAGCGGAGATATGGGCGAGTGTAATATCCATGAAGTCGCAGCTGCGATAGCGGGGCTTCCAGGAGGCGTAGTGACAGAAGTAGTTGGCGCATCAGCTTTCTTTGGGGGTAATTGGAACTCCTGTTCAAACATGAGCATTCAGTCGCATTTACCGCATAATCCAGGCGCCTGACCTACCCTCCCTACTGTCCGTATCCGAAAGCCTGGCATGTTGCCTCTGCGATTCAGCCCCCGCCCGCTCCATGGTGCATCGCTCCCATCCGCGCTCAAGAACTCCTGCAGCAGTTGGGCTGCACGCGGGCTCGTCACCGAAGGTATCTCGGAGCTAATTGTAGTGATGGCCCTGCCAGGCAAGACATGCTGAACAGGAGCAAGCGGCTCGAGGTCTTGCTTGGTGTCTAGGCCAGAGAGGACGATGAAGGGGAGGTTATGCTGAACGTAATCGGGTGGATACGCATCCATTTCTAGGCACGAGAACTACCTCTCCATGAAGCTGGTGACGTGTGTGGAACTGGAGGGGAGCGGTAGTCCAGAGTCGGTCGAGCGTGTACTGTATAGTGGGATGTTTGTTGTCCAACGGCGAACGGAGCATACGACTGGGTGGCCCGCTGTGATGCACCCTCCCTACCAACGGCTTGATGCAGGCAGATCCGCGACCAACAGGTGAATGGCTTCTCCGATGCCAAGAGAGGTATACTGCATGTACGAAATAATCCCCCACAGTATGTAGTTGCGACTCAGAGTTCAAGAAGGGTTCAAATAGCTGTACAAAGGGTACGTTTCTTATGCATCTACGGTCTACCATACATTGGTGTGCTGTGCTGTCAGCCAAGCCCGAGCGTATTTGCCTATCCTTCTTACGGTAATGTTATTAGAGCGGGTTTGTCGCCGGTTCTACCTCCGCTCAGGCACCATGAGCTCTCTTCGGCGCGCACATTCACCACACACGCCAGCCCTTACTCACCTCGGCCCATCCACCACTCAAACCGGCCTTAGAACTTGCTTGCGCATTCCTCCTACCCACGGGTTCACGTTCTCTCCTCACATCACGACTTACCCCTCCTCTGGCCCACGACCTCCATCCTAGACCCATCTGCCAACTTTCTGCTTGTGGCCGAGCAGCCACCGTCGCCGCCATGGCAGGGTCACAGCAGCAGCAGATCATAGATACCATCTTCAACATGAAGCGGAGACTCCTCCGACCGGATGACTGTAGTGCTCGCCCTTTTTCTTGCTTCCACAGTAACTGACCAACGCAGCGTCCGACTCGGAGGATAACGAGCCACCTCAGGGCCTTCGCAGACAAAATCTGAAGCGCAAGGCGCAATACGCCCGCGGCGGAAGGCCAGAAACCTCGCTCGATCCACCTCCGTTCAAGAAGGTATGTTTCCATGCCCTACGTTTCAGGGTACAGGCTAACAGTCGGCCTCTTTCAGCGCATTGAGCATGCCGGGTACCAAAGATACATTCTACAACGCAATCCCCCACGATATGACCCCGATGGCGACGTAGTCGAACCTGGTGACGAATACGAAGATGAAGACGATTTGTCGACCGTGGAGGACAACCCGTATGCAGACATACGACTGGAGAGTAGGTGACCCCCAAAAAACTCAACCCAGTGAACCTTTGGACTGACACTTGTTTCCAAGACTTGCTCGCACCCCTCACATCGGCCGCCGATCTTCCCACCCACCCGTCGTACAGCATTGCATTTACTTCCAAACACCTCACAAATTTGACCAACCAAGCGGGCACCGTGTCGCGTAAAGAGAAGGTCTCGCTATGTCGCGCGAAGGACCTATTCTCCAAGTTCTCAGGGGATTTGATGTATGTGCCTAGTGGATTGAGGGATAACAATAGCAAAGAGCACCACCTAGAATCCGTTGCGAATGGGTCGTACCCTCATGCGGCAACGAATGGAGCTTTTCACCACGGCCCACCCCTCGAAATTCTGGCAGCGGCGATTCCAGAAACACAAGGTACACCAGATACCCAAGAGGTGGACATGCAAGATTTGGAACGGCGAAACGGCGTTCCGCCTCCACATGAGGACCATGGTCCTGCGTCAACGAGCAATGGAAATGGGGAACCGACGACGAATGGGGAGATAAACGGAGCTTCGCACGATGTAACTTCGGTCGAGTCACATCTGAATGGCGGAGCACCGCCTTCTCCACCTGGAGATGACATCTCCGATACTGCCTCCCAACTGACCGCCCACCGTATGACGACGCGTGCCCGCGCCCAAGCAGCCTCTACGCCCTCTCCCACCCCATCACCCTCAAGCATCATTAATCCGATTCACCCGCTGTTCACATTCTCGACCGACTCCCTCCCACATCGCGACTTTGGACTACCCGCCGCCGAAGCAGAAGATACCCGAATGCTGCTCATGGCCTTCGTATCCAAGCAAGAAGAAATTTCGCGGGCAGCCACAGATTTATATATGGGCATGTTGCAAGGAGAGCGCATGCGCCAGGACGTATTGAAATGGTCGAAGGCGGAGGCGCATGCAGGCGAGATGAGCGACGGCGAGGATTGGTACGACAGAGATGAGTGGGGTCTAGAGCAGGATCTTGCAAAAGGCAAAGACGAGGATGAGGAGGAGACGACCGTGACTGGGAAGAAGTCGACGAGGCAGAGGAGAAAGCCAGATAAGGAAGATCGATAGAGAGATGGACGTATATACAGAGCGGGGTTTCTTGGTCCTTTTGGGTTATGAAATGAGCATTGGGAAGATACCAGGATGCGGGCTGTGTTACCTTCTTTAGAATACACATTCAACTTCTAATACAACATTCAACTTCTAACACAACATTTCCTAGCCCAATAGTGAAGATCAGATCCCGCACTTGGATATATTTGGACAATCACTATACATTCGCTGCTTCCTGTTGCCTTCTTGTCTTCTCTGGCATCGTACACGTCCACTCTCTTCTCATAGCTGGTCCAGCAACGCAGTAACCTCCTTCTTCAAGGAAGCCATGTCGACTTCTTTCTTGATTCCTAACCGCCGACATTGCACCTCAATAGCACCTCTTTCCTTCCACGCCCTCCCTAGCACCAGAATGACAGGATAACCGATCAAATCTGCATCCCTCAATTTCCACCCCATGCTCTTAATCGGTCGATCATCCCACGCGACATCTAGAGGTTCACCCGTCTCATCCGAGACCGAAAGATGATTAAACTGGGCCTCTCCCATGTCCATGTTGCTGTCAGCCCCAATGATGATGACTTCAAAGGGGGCAATGGCACGGGGCCAGTTTAAGCCTTTCGAGTCGGAGAGAATGGAAGCAACGGCACCGATGAGTCGCGAGACACCAATCCCGTGGCAGCCCATGTGGAGGGGTTGGGGTCTGGGGTCCTTGGGTGTGGTTACCAGGGCGCCGAGGGGTTCGCTGTAACGCGTGCCTAGATGGAAGGTGTGTGCTACTTCGATGGCCTTGCGGACTGTGAGATGGCCGGTATTGGGAGGACAGCGTGGGCAAATGTCGCCGTCTTCTACACCTTTCTCGACGAGCTCGTCATTCACTACAAATTCGCATGTATTGCACTTCCAGACATCGTCTTCTCCTTTGGGCGAAGCAAAGTGGTACTCATGGCTCAGCTTCCCGCCCATGTTTCCCGAGTCGGCATCGGCGACGAGATAGGGAACTTTGAGTTCGTCGAAGAGATTGTTGTATGCTGCTCTCACTTCTTGATACGTCTCTAAAGCGAGTTCCGAAGAGTAGTCGAAGGTATAAAGATCCTTCATCATGAACTCCCTTGCTCTTAGCAATCCTCCTCTTGGTCGCAGTTCATTCCTATACTTTCTTCCGACTTGATACAGGCGCAATGGAACATCTTTGTACGATTTCACCATGCCACTGACAAGGGAAGTGATTTCTTCTTCATGGGTCGGCGAGAGAAGGAAGTCGGAAATCTGATCTTTCGACCCGATGTTGAAGAGTTCGGTGTTCAAGTTCAAGCGGCCGCTTTTCTTCCAGAGGGCTTCGGTGGTTATGGATGATAGTGAGAGTTTTGAGGCGCCTAAAGATGACATGTGCTTGTCTATTAGACTCTCGAGTTTGTTTTGGACGCGGAGACCAAGTGGCAGAAGGTGGAAGATGCCTGAGTGTGTCTGCACGTGATTAGTACGGTTTGGGGGTGAAGAAAGGGAAGGTGTACCTGTCGTAGAAAGCCAGCCTGAACCAGAAGAGCGTTTGAGTCATCTTTTGAAGAATGAGTTTAGCTATCAGACCAGTATCCAGGAATGAGACAGACCTTTTTCACCGTCTTCGTGTTGGGGTGTTATCCCTCCCGTTGGTGCCCAGAACTTTGATAATCGGTTCCTTGAATCTATCTAGCCATTTTGTTTTTAGCTTTTATGAAAAACACAATCAATAGACTTCCTAGGCATAGAGCTTACAGTGAGACATCTAGCATGTCTTGAGACTCGTATGGGCACTTTTGCTCGGCAGAGAGCTTGCCATATGGGTGCTGTCATTGGCGCTCAAGGTACGAGAGATGTCAGAAATTTCCATGCAGAACGAACCGCTCAAACGCACAAATAAGGAGGCTTCCAATAAGAAACCAGTCAGTTCTCGTGAGCGGTTCAATCGGCGAAGATGGTGAAATAAGGTCGGCATCCAGAAGAAGCGGCGCACGGACGACAAGCCCCAGACCTCCGATCAAAAGATTTCGGAACGCTTCAGTACATCCCAATTGCCTCACAACCACAACACATGTAAGCTCCCAAATCAACCCACTCAAGCCTACTCCTACTAATCCTGTTTTCAAGTATGCCGCCACGGATACCTGTTCAACCCCGCGCTTTGCGCATCCTCAAAACACCATCCCATTACCAAAGCTATGCCTCCCTCACAGCAGCAACATCGACGGCAACAACCCCCGCCTTCCCTCCCTCCCAACCAATTCGATCAGCACCTCCAATTCGGCGATATCCCCCTACCCAACCCCCCTCGCACAAACCGCCAGAAGTCCGCAAATCCCAACTCCACCGACAATACCAATCGCTCCTCAAGTCCTCCCCCCTCATCCTGCTCTTCCAACACAACAACATCAAGGCGGTAGAATGGATGGGAATCCGGCGAGAATTAGTCTCTGCGCTACGAAAAGTAGATGCCGAGAAGCTGAAAATTGATCCCAATGCGAAAGGGCTGTTTGCGGAGGATATACGGCTTCAGATCATTCAGACGGGCATCTTTGCGAGTGCGATGAGGGTTGTGGAGTTCTTTGATCCGCGAGAAGGACTAGGAAATAGGATTGAAGAGGAGGTGTTCACGCATGGACTGAGCAGAAGGGCGCATGAAGCGGCGTCGAATAGAAAGGCGAAGATGGAACTCGATCCTCTGCTGTCTGGACCTTTGGCTGTGATAGCCTTTCCTACCGTCTCTCCTCAGTACCTCAAGACTGTGCTCTCAATTCTCTCACCATCCCCAGCGTTCCCCGCACCAAGGAGGAAGGCGAACCCCGATTACCACGACCCACTCGTCCAGGCTGGATTGCAGAAGTTGTTGCTGTTGGGGGCGAGAGTCGATGGCAAGGTGTTTGATCTTGAAGGCACTAGATGGGTTGGTGGTATCGACGGCGGTATCGACGGCCTCAGAGCGCAATTGGTGCATACGCTAGAGGGTGCAGGAGCCTCGCTGGCCAATGCATTGGAGAGCGCGAGCAAGAGCCTGTACTTCACACTGGAAGGAAGAAGACTGGATATGGAGGAGAAGGAGAAGGGACCGGAGACAGCTGCTGCAACGGAAGAGAAGACGGAATAGAGCAAGCATGGGGACAGTGTGTATATCAAACCTTGGGCATTATATACATATGTATCGTACATGTATTAACACACATATCTCAGATACTTAGTACACGCATGTGCACGTTTCCGGAATACAACATGCTCCTAAACCCCCAAGCCTGGGCTAATAGCTAGTAGGCTCTATGCTGTCGTGGACTCTCCTACACCATTCCTTCGTATCCGCCCACTAATCTTTCCCTTCTCTTGAGCTCCATCATATACACTTCTTACAGCTTCGACCCGCTCCCACTACTCATATTTGCTACCTCCTCTCTCAAAACTGTCCTCATTTCGCTCGCTAATCTCGCACCCTCCTCATCATCCAGCTCTTCTCTCTGACCTCGACCAAACATAGTCCAGCTCTTGTTCTTGATCTGAGGCATCGACTCGGGCCGCGGTATGATGTGGAAGTGTACATGTGGGACCACCTGTGCCGCTCGTGCTCCTGAATTGCACCATTAGTAGACGCAGAAACTAAACCCGAGATTGAGGAATGGTTTGGTAGAGAGACGATCAACGATCAACGGGGGTATTGGAACAAGGCGGAGAAGCAAATGTAGAGAAACAAACGGAAAAAAAAACATGACAAAAGACATAATCATGTAGAGGAGGAGGCATTCTCAGAGCACTCGTCTCTTAATTATCCCAGGAAATGAAAACAGTAAAACTGATTGATTCATTAATAAATGAATAGATAAATTCACTTACCGTTATTCTGCACGATGTTGTAATCGCTAACCCCCGTCACTTTACTCACCACTCTGGCGAGAACCGGTAACCAGAATCCTATCATTAATTCATTAGTTGGGAATTCTAGATCGGCCCGTGTTTCTTTCCCTGTGATAATAATTCACACATCGAAAGAAAGAAAAATTGCTTTGAAAACATGCAACCCACCGACTTCCCTCGCCTCGGCGGCGTCCAAATCCGCAACCTTCACCTTGTGCCCCCTACTCGCAACCAGCAAATGGCCCCCGGTCATGGGCAATATATCCAAAAACGCAATGACATCAGGACTACTCAGCACAATAAACGAGCTTGGCATCGTCCTCTCCGGTTCAGATTCAGGACCCGTTGGTACGCATGATAATAGAATTGATGATTTCGAGGTCCAGAGAGGCGTGGAGGGTGCAGGGTATGCGGCGGCGATGTTGCAGAAGGGACAAGCTTCAGGTGGGTAGTGCAGGTCGAGTTCGTTCATAATAAAGCATATATCAATAGAGAGAGTGAGGTGAATGACAGAAAAGGGAGGGTTTTGAGGTTGGATGGGAAAGCAGATGTCCTGAGATAGCTAGCTCAATCTAGGAGCTAAGCCGAGGTTCGCGATCGTGATCGATGGTGGCGTTTGTTTACCTCCGCGAAATCAAAGGCGTGAGCGCTCCAGGTCAAACATAGATAGCACGCGATCTGAGACATCACTTTGCAAACAAAATCAATGGTGGTTGGATTGAATACTCGTGTTAAATGTTCGTTTCGCATAATTGATATAGAACAGGGGAAGGGGAACGCTCACAGGCAATCATTAAAAGGCTCATAGACGGCTCCTATTGCAAACACGCTTGACCATCCACTACTCGTACACCTAAGCCCAACACCAACCATCCTCTATCACACCCAGGCAATAGCCATCAGAGCCACCCACCCTTGCCGTGTACGGTCCATAGCACCATGAGGGATTATCCAGAGCCGTCTCAGAGATGAAGATAAAGGAGAAACGGGTGCACCGTATGCCACCATTGAAGGTGAAGACGCCCCCAACTCCATCCTGACAGCTAAGAATCACAAAGAAAAGTGCAAGAAACGTTCAAGTCCTCGAGTGTAGTAACCAATTGCACCCATTTTGTTAACGCCGGTCCGAGATAAGGGAGCCAAAATGCAAACATGAATGATGATGATTGAATGCAATTGGAACGCTGCAGTCGAATTCACATGTACCAAAGGGTATAGACATCGAGCGTCTCGTAATGTGAAGGGTAATGGTGGCGAGCAGCGACATCAGAACCTGAACAAAGAACAAATCTTAGCTTAGGTCTGCTTGCGTGGCTTTGTCGCGGTCGGAGAGCTCTCTTGAAGAACATTACCATACTGTGCAACGTACTCCTTTGACCAGCGACGGAGTACAATGGAAGCTGGCTGATGTTAGCATAGAATATTACGATTGAGCGGGGCAGCGCTTACCCTTCAAGAACTTCTTGCTCGCATATTTCTTAAAAAAGGCCTCATGAAGCACTGGGCCAGAGAGATAGTCGATCATGAGTTGAAGAACGGGTTGAATCTCCTCCTCGGTATAGCCGGCATAGTGGGCAATGGTATCATCCTATGACGGTTAACATACAACATGGCAAAGACGCCAGAGTAGACTTACCCATTCACCACGCTCCAGAACCAATCGAGCCAAGTACATAGCGGCAGCGGCAACCTGGCTAGGGGGGTGTCCAATGAACCGGTGGTCGAGGCAGCTGATCTCGAGAAGATATTTGCCAAGGGTACGGGTCTGGATATCGTAGTTGTCCGCCTTGGATATCCGACGAAGGAAGTTCATCGGGTTAGGATATGACAGATCGTAGTTGAGAGCGGCGAGAACGAATCGCTCAGCGCTAAGAATTTCCTCCTCGGTAAAGCCATCATCGGCAACGTGACGGAAGTTCTGCACGTGGGGAGAAAGAACCTCCTCGTACTTTGACGCGATGAACATGGCGGTCACACCGACGAGTTGAAGGCGGTCCAATTGCACTATCTTGGCAGAGAGGAAGCGGTCAATAATGTTGACTGCGAGGAAAAGGGTCTCGGGCAATAGGCGGAAACGGGTGTGGACCTCGAGAAGCCAGTCGACAAGAATGCCGCGCATCTTCCACTCGAGCTCGTTTTGGTTTTCCATGTAGTCTGGGTTGGCCATGGTGGTGATCTCGAGCTCCTTCAGATACTCGAAGATTTCAACCACGTACTCGGAGACCATGAGAGGATCGTCGACATCCTCCGAGTCGAGATCGGGGATCTTGGTGAGTGTCGGGACCTCCACAACATCTTCGGGGAAAACCTCGACAATTTCCTCCTTTTCAACGACCTTCTTGACCTCGACATCCACCACCGTGTTGGTCTTCTCGACGGGGGCCACGTTCTCAGATCCTTCGATGTTCTCTTGGTGTGACTTGGCACTGGTGGTAGTAGAAGATGTTACGCGCTTCTTGGTCGCGTGTCCCCCAAGACCATTACCAGGTGCTGGTCGTTTTGAGCCGGGTTCGGTCGAGTTCTCCTTCTTGGTGGCGAGCGCTGAGCGTGAGGGCTTCGCCTGAGAGGGTTTCTGGATCTTGGTGGGGTGGGCGGCTTTTGAGAGATTGCCCTTGGTAGTCTGTGGTTTCTTGCCATCCTTGCCATTGATGCCGGACTCCTTCTTGGCGAGGTTGCTCACGTCCTCGAGGGCACCCCGCTTCCGTGTTGGGCCATTGGTACCGAGATTTGCGGAAGACTTCTTTGAAGCTAGGGCCTTCTTTGGAACGTCCGACGCATCCGTCGAGCCGAGAGCTGCCTTCTGGGCACGCGTCACACGTGTCGTGGCCGCGTTCTCGTCATTTTCGTTGGTGACGGCTCGATGCCTGAGAGATCTAGCCTGAGCAGACTGTTAGATGGTTGTTGTCAAGACGGTGCCCTGGCCAACCTCGTGCGACGAGGACGCGACGAGACGGCGAAGGGGACAGACTTACAGCGGGAGGCATTGCAAGTAATAGTATATATACTGTGCAAGGCTATGACGGTATCTTGGAGGCTCGAGTATGTATTAAAGGTTGTATACACAAGTTGTTATGATGCACTATGCCAAGTTGTCAGTCAGGTGCAATGGCGCGTATGAAGACGTGATGCAAGCAGGCACTGGCGGTAGAGACGCACGGGATATGGTGGTCGTGATGCGAGCGTCTGTTCGACAGACGGGAGAAGATGTTTGCGGGTATCGAACAAGGCAGAACACGGTCTAATGGGATGCGGCAGCGATGGTGATATGGAGTGCGAAATCAAACAAATGCCTTGGAGAAGCAGAGCGGGGTTCAGTGAAGAGGAGGGAAGAGAAGTCCAGCTCCAGTGAGGACAGGAATGTGGAGTGGAGGAGGTCGAAAGGCTGCACCAAGGTGGTTGTTGATGGGGGTCGAGCAGAGGCCGGTTCAATGTTTTGGTTGCAGGATCCGCTCCTTAGTCATCATCGGCCTTTGCGCCAACTTCGCGCGAAGAGCAGACGACGCACGGGCCCGCAGTAACGACGAGAAACGAGAGAGAGAGCGCGCAACACACTTACCAGTATGAACAGTGGATAGACGGACGCGAATCGAGAGCCGATGGGGAGTGCGAGGTGGCGAGGTAGTGGAGGCGCGTAATGGACGAAGATATAGTGGACGAGGAAGAGTGCAGAGCCTGCGGTAGAGTGAGCGTGAAGAAGAAGAAGAAGAAGTAGTAGTGGTCTGTTCGTGTTGGAACCGTGGGCAAGCACGACGCGACCTGGCAACCACCAGCCTCCTTGGCGCCTCTAGTCTTCATCTGCACTAGCCCCACATCTTATTACCCTTTGAATATCCGAAGCCCTGACTGAGAATTTGAGGGCATGGCGGGCATTGGCATTGATTAGCACCACGACGCAGACCGCACACCTACACATCCGCACAACCCTACACACTCCAATGGCTCCCGTTGCGCCTTGGTAGAAATATGTTGCAGCCCCGGATATGCCAGTTTAGGCCCTCTCGCCTCGGGAGGGCACTGCTCTTCTCCGCCCGCAGCTATGCCTCTACCGCCACTACCACTACCACCACGAAACCAGCACTTCCGCTCAACCCAATTGAGCTTCCACCAGACATCGATGTCTCCATCACACATGCACAGCGCTCCCGGAAGGATCAATTCATTCCCTTGCGCACGTACAAGCCTCGGACGCCTGGCCTGCGCCATCTTAAACGGCCGGTCAATGACCATCTCTGGAAGGGGAGACCCCATCTGAAGCTCACCATAGCCAAAAAGGGGCAGCATCTGGGTGGACGAAACAACAGTGGACGTGTGACGGTTCGGCACAGAGGAGGCGGCCACAAGAGGAGGATCAGAATTGTAGACTACAAGCGTTTCCAGCCCGGGAAGCATGTCGTGGATAGGATCGAGTACGATCCGAATCGCAGCGCTCACCTGGCCCTCGTGACTTGTGTCGAAACCGGCGAAAAGTCGTACATTGTAGCTGCAGATGGCATGAGAGAAGGGGACGAGGTTCAGAGCTACAGAACAGGCATCCCGCAAGACTTGATGGACAGCATGGGTGGAGTGATTGATCCGGGTATGCTCGCTGCAAAGACGGCGTCCCGTGGCAATTGCCTCCCTATTCATATGGTGCCCTTGGGAACCTCGGTCTACAACGTAGGGTCCAAGACTACTGGTGGTGGAGTCTTTTGTCGTAGTGCGGGCACGTACGCCATCGTCGTAAATAAGGAAGAAGTGGAAAGGAGAGAAGGCGTGCAGATTGCGAGCGTCATCGTCCGCCTTCAGAGTGGGGAGATTCGAAAGATCAGCCCGGACGCTTGCTGCACCATCGGAGTTGCCAGCAACATCCAGAACCACTTCGCACAACTCGGGAAAGCTGGGCGTGCTCGATGGTTAGGGAAACGGCCAGAGGTCCGTGGTCTTGCCATGAACGCAGGTAAGTATCCATGATTACCCCTGACAGCTCCTCAAATTCGGGACACTGACCCCTCACAGCTGATCATCCCCATGGTGGTGGTCGAGGTAAGTCAAAGGGTAACGTCCACCCCGTGAGTCCCTGGGGAACACCGGTAAGCATACAGCCCTTGCAGCAGAGAACCTCGGCTGACATTGATGTAGGCGAAAGGAGGTTACAAGACAAGAAAGAAGAGGAACAAGCACACATTCCTCGTGCAAGATCGGCCGAGAAACCAAGGAAAACGCAGGCCGAAATGAACGAGCGACACATATCTTCTTTGTATCATACTACCTGTGCTACGATCTGTACCATACCTCGCTGCATGGTGCCAGCTGCTGTGGCTCTGGCGAACCACATATATATCAAAGATGTTCCCAGATACTCTCCAACTATCAATCTGATCCTCCCTGTGCTGATGAGCATTTTTGCAGCCGATGCTAGTGATGTTCTCTCATATCTGTCAGCCGTGTCTTTACGAAGCATCCCTGCTATTCTCTTTGGATGTGGTATCATTTGGTGGGGAGGGGGGTCAAGGTAGAGGCAGTTTGCAAACTTATGCCATTAATCTCCATGTTTTGATCAGATAATTACTCTCATTCTTCATGGCGATTGCATGCGTATACAGTGTAAATCGCACGATCTTTGGCGGAAATGTACATGGGCTAGCTCGGCACATGTTTCTCTTTCTGGTCAGATGCCTCCAACACCGATAACGAACGCTTCAAGTGAATTTGAGAGTAAAATAATATCATAATCCTCGGGAAGCAGTCCACATGGTCAACGGGGTGGGTGTGCGGTAACTAACAGCTGCTTGCCATTGTTTACAATCGGCTTTTTGGCTTCGAGCTGAATTGCCCATCCCATGGTTACATGTGGATGGTTCGGAAGGGCCGAGATATTTTGTGCGACCGGGGAACGCGACGAGGGCGCAGCCCTATAATAAGCTACCAGCCCTTCCAACCATGACTGAGAGTGACTGCTCTTTGACGTATTATTGCATTTCTAGCCCCGATCTTGGCTAGCTAATCGCGATATTCAAGGCCATATTGTCGTCGTCGTACACTTGGAGCAGCATGGATGCCTAATTCCTGACCGTCGCATGGTCCTCAGCTTCCTTTCATCATGCACCACTTTTGATACTCTGCCCCTCGAGCTACCGCGACCCTGCTACGAAGTCGCGATATATATTTGTATTAGAAAGTCTTATAGTTTCTGCCTGGCACCGCGAGACGTGTTCAGTGTGTCCGAATCCGCGATTGCTTACGTGAGGCGCTTCCCATAGACAGACAGCTTCACAGTGCTGCAACCTCCTGCTTCGCGCCCAACGATCGCCGTAATATACTTTAAACATGCCTTCAGCGGGCTCCGAGTCGCCGGACGAGGGCTTCTTTAACGATTTGGCTCAACGGGCCGACTCGAACGACACGAGGCAATCCCCAAACAGCCAGGAAGCACAGAGGGAGGATGCGACACGACAACCGAAGCGAATCGCATGCGTGCTGTGTAGGAAAAGGAAACTGCGATGTGACGGAACCAGGCCTACGTGTGGGACATGCAAGCGGCTGGCTCATGATTGCGCCTACGATGAGGTGCGCAAAAAGAGTGGACCAAAGAGGGGTTATGTGAAGCTTCTGGAGGCTCGACTGCGTATGTCTAAAATTTACAACCCAAGTGATGAAACACATCTGACCAGATTCATGTACAGAACAAGTGGAAACCCTCCTCAAGAGCCAGGACTCGACCGACCACAGCAAAAACGCCCCACATCAAGGCGCGACGTCTGCATACCTTGCTAGCACAATACAACAAGTACCGCCTGGAGCTGACTATCTGGGTAGTGCTGAGAAGGCGCCGGCGACATATCCGGAATCCATATCACCGGGCCACGATGCCTTCCAGACCACTCAAGGCACCGCGCCTTTGGGAGAAGGCGACTTCCCGTGGGAAATGATAGGACTGGGGTTGGACGAGCCTCTCCCACCTCAGGATGTCATGGATGATCTGTGAGTGACAAGAGCTCAGGTTCAAAAGCTTCATACACTAACAATATGGAACAGCTACCAGATTTACTTTACCAAAATACACCCTTCGGTGCCCGTCATCCATAGACCACGATTCTTGGCAGCAATGAACCTCGCACCACATATGCGACCATCCGTATGTTTGCGCTACGCAATGTGGACACTCGCAGCTTCTGTTACCGACAAGTACGACGGTCTACAAGAGCACTTTTATGCACGAGCAAGGAAGTATGCTCAGATGGACGAGATGAAAGGTCATGGTGAATCCACCATTACTCTCGGGCACTGTCAAATGTGGATTTTGATGTCGACGTATGAATTCAAGCAAATGTACTTTCCTAGGGCATGGCTTTCCTCAGGACGAGCAACACGACTTGCTCAGATGATGCAGCTTCATCGGTTGGATGGAGCTGGTCTGGATGTGAAGCAGTGTCTTCCACCTCCTAAAGATTGGACAGAGCGCGAGGAGAGAAGGAGAACTTTTTGGATGGCATTCTGTATCGATCGATATGCAAGTATCGGAACTGGATGGCCGATGACCATTGATGAGCGTGACGTGCGTATCAATTCACCGAGGACTTGACCAGATGCTAATTGCGACCTAGATTCTGACAAATCTTCCCTCAAGCGAAGAAGCGTTTGAAAAGAGCAAACCGATGCCTACTGCGTCCCTGGAGCAGACCATGGGCGCAAATGGGGTGTCTAACCTGCAGCCATTTGGTGGAATTGTTCTGACGGCTGCACTCTTCGGCCGCAACCTTCTCCATCTCCACCGACCCGGCGTGGATGATCGGGATAGTGATTTGAACGGCGGATTCTGGACGCGGCATCGTAGCATCGAGGCCATTCTCCTCAATACCTCACTAGGCCTGCCCGACTCTTTGCGATTACCATCTGGCCTACCAGAACCAAACGTCATATTCATGAACATGAGCATACATACCTCAGCCATCTGTCTCCACCAAGCGGCAATCTTCAAAGCGGACAAATATCGCTTGCCTGTAAATGTCACGAATGAAAGCAAAATCCGGTGTGTAAGTGCAGCTGCAGAGATAGCTTCGGTCATGAGAATGATTAGCCACATGGATTTGTCCGCGGTAAGACACCTGGCTCGATTTCTGCAATATGGACCTGACTTGAACAACAGATGAATCCGTTTATATCATTCTGCGTCTATGTCGCGGCACGTGTCTTTGTGCAATATCTCAAGACAAGGCCAAAAGATCAGCAAATGAATTCATCTCTGCAGTTTCTCCTCCAAGCTATGCAGGCCCTCCGCCGAAAGAACCCACTCACTGAATCCTTCTTGGTTCAACTCGATCTGGATCTCGCAGGCGCCAGTGTGTTGGGTCTTCAACAGAGATCCTGTCCTCAAGCAAATACGAATTCAGCTGTACATGTAAGCAGCCATTCGGAGACTCCAGAACTGCAATACCCGCCTGTTGAGAGTGTTCCCATGGAGTAAGCAGTTCCTGTTTCATAGACTAATATGTGCCTCTAGGCTGCGACTCTTCTTACTGACAACGTTCCATGTAGTCCCATTTTCGAGAGTCGCAACACGCAATCCGCTACCGCTCCCATAAATCAGTTCGGAAACACAGCCGCGGCTGGTCAAAACTCGGGTACATCGTCATACAGGATCACGGGCTCGGCGTTCCACATCGCCAATCCTCTCGTAGCCGTAAATGCCCAACCTGTTGCGCCTTACGATCTTTCCAAAACTGGCAGCCACATGGACTTGCCTTGCAGAGACAAGTCGGTCGATTCCATCAACTTCAACTCGGATGGAATATCCTTGACATCCGCTGGTTTTCATCTGGGCGACGAAGTCGAAATGGACACGTCTCCAGACGGAGGCGTTGACCAACCCAGTCCAGCAACAACAAACTCGCAATCCAGGACAAACACTGGCACAGGCTCGGCCTCTCACTCTTCATACTCACCCGGACAACAGCAAGACGCATTGCAGTACCGCGCCTCGCCAAAAAACCACGACAATATGTCTTTACCGCAGGCTACAACGCCAAACACAAACGCAGACTTCTTTACAACGAGCAACGACATGTTCCCACCAAACATGTTTAGCCACCCTGGAGACTCGGCGACTAGGGACTCGATGGGTAATGGATTCATAATGACTCAGGATTGGGATATGTCTGTGTTAGGAACTGGCGCCGAGTTGCCACCCATGTCCGAGGGAAGCTGGAACCAGATGTTGGAAAGTATCAATCTGGGATGGGACGCTGTGGGCCCTCCACATGACAATGAGGTGCACAATTCTTCTGGTCCGGGTCGGCGGTGATGAGTCGTACTTGGTGAGTTGCGTTTGGGGAACACGGTTGTAATGGCTTGGGCCAAAGGATACCCAGTTTCGTCATCTACATATTATGAGCTGATCAAGCTACTCCGCTTGAGGCGTTTTGTCATTAGGGAACCCCGTATTTGTTGACATTTTGTACGATTTATTTTGGCCTGGTGCCTCTGGGGTAAACGTGGTATTCATTAAGACATGGTAACAACATACGTCTCAACGTTGGCGCGGCTGGAGATGCTGTCACACCGCTCTCATGTATATTATACTTTATCTATGTACACCGCATGTTGAGGGTCACGACCTCGTTCATTGGAACGCGTAGGCATTTGCAAGTATATGTACTATTTCCCTCAATTTTGCCCTTGTTTACTGTAGTATCACGACGGTCGATTTTCTTCACAAAGAGCTGTTTCGGTGCAACTTCAGCGCGACAACGAACGTCTTTTCTTGATTTTTCTTTTCTTTTCTTTTCTTTTCTTTTCTTTTCTTTTTTTTAAATAGAGATGGAACTGTTTGTTCCTTGGACGGGTAAATCGCGGTGAAACCTGAGGTCGTCGAATAAATGAACAGGGATGACAGCTGCACCGTCTCTATGGCGACCCGACCACGACTATCGAGTTGAGGCGACAACTCACCAATCACGACAACACCAGACCGCAAGTCCTGAATTGGATCGCTCTGCCATTCCTACATCTCCCAAAACATCAACACTACCTATAGCATTTTGTGAAATTGAATAGTCCCGCTTGCGTGCTCATCAACTTCCAGCCGAGTAAACAAAAGCTCGTAAACCCTCACATTTGCGATGCACAAGCTCAGAGACAAGGACGCTGCTGCGTCACCCGCCCCAGTCATGATGTCGTCTGCACAGATGAGTACGTACGGGACGCTCCGATGAAGTATCCCATGCCCAAATACTAATACTAATACTAATACTGGGCAACAGCGAACTATCTACAAGACCTCCGCAGCAACCGCCCAGCTCGCCCCACGGGGTCCCGTCCTCCACCCGCACATTTCAACACTTGGTCCAGTAAAGCTTCTGCCAAGTTGGACAATTCGCCGGTTGTATCGCCCTTCTCTCATCCAACCTTCAAGGATGCCGATCTTGACGCCGACGATCACCCACAATCCGCACCCATCGCATCCATCGCACCCATCGCACCCATCGCACCCATCGCACCCGCATCCACACACCACGAGTCCAAACCACACCGACGAACCACATCAGACATGAGCATAGACGAAGTACTGGCAACAGGACCTGGTCGGCCGCTTGTGCAACCACCGCGAGGCAGGCATATGTTCACATCATCAACGGCACGCGAACGAACGCCCAGCGTTAAATATCGAGAGGACCCACAGCGTCAGGTCGAGCGCGAGGAGGCGAGGGCTGTGAGACTAGCCATGGAGGAATTGGCGCTAAAGGACGAGGAGAAACTGTACAAGGCCGCACGAGACGAAGCTGTTGAGCTGGTTTGGAAGCACTTGAACCCGAATGCCCCTGGAAACTCTCCAGATGCCCCATACCCATACCCTGCAAAAGAAGGAGCGGGAAGCCATCAGAGGAGTCGTAGTCTCGATCGCGGCGGTCAGGGCCTTCAACGTTCGCAATCCAAGCAGAAGAAGCGGAACTCAATGGGGAGCACAACGGGTGGTGGAAGTAGGAGCAGTAGCTTGCAGGGCCGTCGAACTGCCAGTGGATCCTCTGTTACCGCGAACGCCGATTTTGGCCCGTCTCCTACGAAGGAAAAGTTCGAGCATAGTGCCGGCTCGTACTTCCCGGCCGTTCCCCAGAAAACTTCTTCGGACCCTTCCGATGCAAAAGACCAGAGACGGAGTAGCAGTGCACAGAGAAAGACTAGTGGCAGCCTGTTCAAAAATCCCGAAGACAAGATCTACGAAGAACCCGAAGAAGAAGCTCCTCCCCCAGCAGTTACCAATCCTCCACCTCCAGCAAAGCTACCTTTAGGGGTCAGACGCAATCCATTCAGTCGACTTCAATTCACCAAGGACAATAACCTTGTCAGGTCCCAAACAGATCCTGCCATGGGGGCAAAGAGATTCGATCGATACGAGATCCACAAGAATCCCGTTACTCGATCCCGCGATGCCGCGTATACGCTCAACTCAGACGCACCCAAGCCGAAGGAAGAAGTAAAAACACCTGACGTCGAGAACGAATCTGAAGTGAAGATGAAGGACGGCAAGGAAATTCGAGGTGATGACATTCGTGCTGCTACCCAATTCCGACTCAAGGATAGAAGCGTCAAACTGCCCACGCCTACTCTAGTCTCAGATAGTCCTGGTCGACCCATTGTTTCCTTTCGCAACGACTGGAAACCAAAGGAGGTTGAGCTGAAGGAGGAGATTTCTACTCTTCCTCAATCGGCCCCGAAGCCACCTGTACAGGAAGAACTTCGACCCCGTCCATTGTCAAAGGCTGTAACGGAGCCCGTAGTTCCAACCATCCACAAGCAAGAAGAACCACTAAAGAGAACCACAACCGCATCTCCTGCAGTTTCTCAGTTCAGGACTCCTCCTCCTCCATCCCAGTATAAGACCAACCCGATGCCTTCCCGCCCAACAAGAGTCAATCGGGCCCAAGTCCCTGACATCAGCATTTATGAGGACCCTCCCACGAAGCCACTTCCAAACACCGGCTCACTGAGGAAACTCAACTCTCCTTTTCAGTCTGCCGCGCCACCTGTACCAACAATAAATGTCCATCAGACCCCAGTGCGCTCTCAGTCAACTCCAACGCCTCCTGTCCCCACGATTTCTGTCCAGGAAACACCGTCCACCTCAGTCAATGCCCCGAACCGTGGCTATTCGAATGTGAAAACGCCATCGATATCAATGACCCCATCCGTGCCCAGCATATCTATCAACGAGCCGCCTTCCAACACGCGTGCACCCAAGAAAAATGTACCGTTTAACTCGGTAACGCCATCTGTGCCTTCTATCAACATTAATGGACCTCCTTCCATCAGCATAAACGGACCACCCTCTATCAACGTCAATGGGCCTCCTTCCATCAACGTCGGACCCCCAGTATCAACTCGTCCACTTCCCAACCCAAAGAACCACACTTCCAAAATATTTCCTCGAAACAACACTGCCACATCCCGCTCTCACTGGACCCCAGCAGCGGCCGTCCGCACTGGTATTTTATGTGCCCAATGTGCACTCCCAATCTCGGGCCGTATTGTCTCCGCCGCAGGTCTCCGCTTCCATCCTGATTGTTTTCAATGCCACTTGTGCGGCGAACACCTCGAATGCGTTGCCTTTTATCCAGAACCCGACAACAAGCATGCCGAGCGTGTGAGCCGTATCCAGGCTCGGCAACGTGGTGAAGACATTGAGTTCCTACCCACTCATCCGACCCCCGATGATATGATGCGCCTGGAGGCTGAGGATGGACCTGATCAATCTATGCGCTTCTTCTGCCATCTGGATTTCCACGAATTATTCTCCCCGCGGTGCAAATCCTGCAAGACGCCCATCGAAGGCGAAGTGATTGTCGCTTGTGGTGCAGAGTGGCACGCGGGACACTTCTTTTGTGCGCAGTGCGGTGATCCATTTGATTCGACCACGCCGTTTGTCGAGAAGGAAGGGTACGCGTGGTGTGTTGGATGCCACACGAATCGATTCAGCACAAAGTGCAAGAAATGCAGGAAGCCAGTCACGGACACGGTCGTCAAAGCTTTGGGTGCCGAGTGGCATATGGGGTGCTTTTGCTGCATGGTAAGTTTTTAATCTTTTCCTTTTGTGAATGTGAGTGTCCATCAAAGGCTGACAGTGCATGTATATAGGAGTGCTCTGGTCCCTTCGAAGATGGACGTTATTTCCTCCGAGGCGATTCCATGGATCCCGTGTGTGTGAGGTGCGAAGAGAGGAGGCTCAAGGCCTAGTCGTCGTTGGAGTTTAGACACTCATGATCCGGGCTGGTCTCGGGATTCACAACTGTTTTCATTCATTGTGAAGCCAGAAGTAGCGTGTCGTAGTAGAGGTGTAATGTGGAGGCGACGCTTGCATACAGGAGGGTGTTGTATCATTTTGTCTGCATTAGAAAAAACAAAGCATGGTTCGGTGTATAGTATAGCGGTTCGGCATCTCATCTTTTCAGCATCTTAGTACTAGCATGGAGTGGCGGGCATGGGAAGGGCGGGCATGTATAAGGCTAAGGCGTCTGAGAATACACACGAAGCGTTCCAAAAAAATCAATGCAATCCAACGGTTAATATATACTACTGCATCCTGACTAACTTGTTGTCAAGGTACGTCTCCAGTAGACGCAATCGATACAAAAAGTCCCTGTTATGCTTCTTCCGTTTTCGTTGGCCAGGTTTAGAAACTCCCACTTGTAAGCGGACAGGAAATGGTGCTTCGCCCGATGCTCCTTTTCTCAGCCCAAGCCTGGAGTGAAACAACACATGATCTGCGATCTAGTACCTGTACACATACATGTATTTACTATTCGCTACCAAGACCGTTCCGCAAAGCAGCCCCGTGCGTTGAACCCTCGCAAAGTAAAGCCAGGTGATTATTGTATACGAAGAAAGAGGCAACCATTTGAACAAGACAATCAAATCAGTCCGTGTACTAGTCCATATTTCATACTTACGGGACGAGCAAACGACAAGTGGCCAGACCAATCATACCCGACACCGCCTTCAGAAATTCCGATACGTGCACCATGACGTCTCAAGCTTCGCCCAGAGCAAAGTTGCGGTTTGCAGTGACCGAGAAGCACGCGCCATAGATCAAATGACCGCCCCTTGAGAGACCGAGGCAAAAATAATCACGTCAGACGCCATTGCCAGGAAAGGGGACTATGTTGCAGCAGGAATAGTTTTGCTACCTTATGTCTGGGTGCGTGCCTGTTTCTCTACGGCATAGGCATTGTTGTATTTCTGTATCATGTCAGTCGAAATCGTGAACTAGTCCATGTGACCGGCATACCTCTTTCTCGCTTGCGCTCAGAGCCTTCCATTCATTTGATATCAGCTTTGCGGCGTCCGCGAATTTGATGTTCTTCAAGTCGTTGCTTGCGTAACGCTCCGTCATGAATCGGATGTAAGATGTCTGCACTCTGACGACGTGCCTAGGGTCCTGGAGTTTGGCAACATACTGAGGACCAATACTTCTGCCGCTGGAAGTCCTACGTATCCGCCTCAAGTGGTTACGGGCCGTGTTGGCAGCAGTGATCTGCTCTGGGGTGTGGGACAATACCCAGGCGTCGAATTCTGCCTGTCTGGCCTCGGTCCTTTCCTGGGCGATATGGTTGTAGTGCTGTGTTCATCTGTCAGAATGCGCTGATGTGCGAGGGGTAGCGTAGGGTGAGCAGATCAACGCACCTCCAACTCAGCAGGCGTCAGTGACTTCCACTTCTGTGTGGTTGCTTGCATTCTTGTGGCCTGTGGCCCAGTTGCGTTTGTAGTTCCTTTCAACGCCTCACCTACGAAGACCATGTATCCACTGACGGGAGAGCGCGAAGGTGGTTGCAGCGCCTTGGCCTTGTACTCGCGAACCTTCGCCCTCTCCTTCTCGTCGGGCGTCAGCTCCTTCTTTGCTCTTTTCGCCTTGGGCTTCACTGTTGGCTTCTTCTTCTTCGCCGCGGGCTTCTTCTTGGCGGCTGGCTTCTTCTTTGCAGCGGGTGCCTTCTTCTTCTTGGCGGCAGCGGCGGGTGTCTTTGAAGCAGCGGTTGTTTTCACGGCCTTCTTCACCGTCGCCGTGGGCTTAGTTGCGGCGGGCTTTTTAGCGGCGGGCTTCTTGACAGTGGCGGTGGCGGTGGCATAGGATCGGCGGTAGTGGACGAGGGCCGACTTGCCGGCGCGAGCGCGGGCATTTGCAGCTGGGGGAGTGAGGCCATTGCGGTTGAGGATGCTGCGCTGGAGCAGGCGGGCGAGCTGTGGGAGGTCGTGGGCAGATGTTTTGGTTTTGGGGGCATCAGCCGCTAAGCGACAGATGAGGCTGCGAGCGAGCATGGTGTAGGCGGGGTGGAGCGACTCCAATTGCGCTCAGCGAACTCGTTCCGGGGGTGGATACAGCGCGCGGCGGGCAATTGAGATGGATGCGGACGTGGTGGGGGAATGGAAGGGATGAATTGCACAAGAGCCCAGGTCGAGATTACGGAGGAGCTTGGTGGGCGAGGAGGCTGGCGCGTCTTGCCACATTGGGACTGCATGACACACGGACCTGCCAAGAACCCCGGGTGTTAATTCAAGCAATCAATTGATCTCGGCGATGACTGCGGAGCAACATGATTGGTCAGCGCATTCTACGTCCATGTGCGGGATGACATTTGGCGTGACAGTCATGCACATTGGTGGTTTCAACATTAATATAATAGAGGTGACCTCATCGCTAAGGCGACTACATACTATTAAAATATCCATGTAGTATGTACCTACCTTTGTAGCAGAACTTGGGTCAAGTTTACGCTACAAAGCTATGGTGCATGCATCGCTACTACATAATAATATCTTTCCCCCGAAACTACAAAGGTACTAATAATTACTCTTTGTAATAATACTCTGTGTAATAATACATCTTTAAGAGTCGAATGGGCTGATCAATGCAATAATACCATGGAGGTGTATCTCTCTCAAAAGAACACCCCCCCCCCACCTCACTTGCCCTTCTTGTCCTTCTTCGTGCTCGGAATTGCAGACTTCCCCTTCGTCTTTCCGTCCGCTTCCGTTTTGATCTCCTTCAGTCTGGCCTTTTCCTCTTTCGCCTTCGTGGCTTCTTCCGTCTTCTTTTCAATCGCTCGCCGCAGAGCGCTCTCCTTCTCCAGTGACTGGACCGTGCTTTCGCTAACTTCCCAAAGCCTCTTCTGTATCGCTTCATCCTCAATCTCAGGCCGCAAGAATTTGTACTTGCGGCACTCTTTCAAGAATTGACCTCCTTCTCCTCGTCCATATTGCTCCTCCATCGCCGCATACAAGAACGTCTGCGCACCCTGGTCTGAGCTCTTGAGCACTAGCCACCACATCGGCCACATGAAGAGATACAACGCGAGACCCCACAGACTCCCAAAAGTTAGAAACCTCTGCATTCCCGGTGTGCGCGACCACCCTGGATCTACGATGATGACCCGCGCATTCATTGGCTGCTTGTCCGGACGGGCGTAGTTGGCGAGGTGTTTCTGGAAAGCTATGGCGAAGGTCATGACGACGAGTTTGGAAGTAGCGTATACTTCGCCAGGGGTGAAGGCCATCGGTTTCGGCCTTGACTTGATGTCCTTCGACTTTGATTTTCCGCCTGCAGAATCGAAGTCGGGAAATGAGCCACCCATATATGAGCTGCATGTACCAAAGATAATCCGCACATCTCGATCTGGGGGCTGGGCTCGCAACGCGGGACTGAGTATGCTCAGAAGATGAAAGTTTGCCATGTAGTTCAGTCCCCATGTTAATTCCAGTCCATCTTCCGTTTGAGTCGCCTTCCCACCGGGTGGTGTCCGCGTGTTGGCGCACAAGATGATCATGTCGAGTCGTCGCGGTGGGGCATTGTCAACCCATTTAGTCGCAAACTTCCTTATGCTGTGAAGAGAAGAGAGGTCGACGTGTTCGGCCGTGATCAACTCGTTGTTGCACTGCCTTCGGAGGTCCATAATGTAGTCCACAAAGAAGGGGTCGGTTAGGGGTTGCTGGGTGAGCATAACGATTTGAGCGCCCCGAAGCGCGAGGCCTTTCACAACCTCTGCGCCTATTCCAGATGTGCCTCCCTGTTACAAAAGTCAGCTTGAACTTGAAAAAACATCATCTGAAGCCTACCGTGACCATCACCACCTTCGAATGCATGTTCCGCTCTGAGCCGTTGACGGCTCCATTGAAGTACCATTTCAGCAGATAGAGGACTGTGAAGCCTGCCACAGCCTTTGTTATCGCCCAGCCAAAAGGTATCGCAGACACACCATCAAAAACGACCTGGGCGAAGATGTGAATCGGCATGGTTTGTATGGCTGCAATGTCGACTCGAGATTGAGAAACTAACTCACATTGCCAAGACAAGGCTACACGTCACTAGGCAGGCACGCAGGCAGGCACAATATGTGACAGCGCGATGGTTTCAATTCAACTCTCCACGAATTTCAACCTTCACTCATTAAAGGCTATAGCTATATGCCACATCCCCGAACCGAGTAAGGATCACTGTACTGTATGACTTGCTTTCCAGCAGTTATCTCCACACCCAGCTAAACGGATGGCCTCTACAGATTTGCCCCACGACAACCCTGACGACGAGAACGAAGATGGTGTTTCCACGAGGCCATTCGTCGAACAGCCCGCCTACGGTCATGGTCTCTGGCGCTCTCCCATAAACTTCATACCTGCAGCGCGCGCACTCCCAGAAGTGCCTGCCGCCCCGTCGCCAGACCCGAACTCAGTAGCGGCACGGTATCTTGCCATCGTCTTCCCTAGCGGCCAGCCGAAGCTAGAATCAGATGCGTATCCTCTGTGCGGCGTCTGCGGTGCGCCCGTGAAAGAAGATCAGCGTGCTCACATGATGACTCCTGTCCATCAGTCCGCCGTACCACGCGCTCCAGTACCATCGTCGATTGATCGGACGAGAATGGGACTTAAATATCTGAAAAAGCATGGATTTGATGTGGATTCTAGGATGGGGCTAGGTGTGAATGGTCAAGGCATGCTGTTCCCAATTGTGCCAAAAGAAAAGCGAAATAAACACGGCCTGGGTGTGCAAATACAGAAGGGCACGGTGGAGAAGCAGGCCATGGTCAGGCTAGATGCGGGCAAAGTGCGGAAGATGGTGGAATCAGACAAGAAAAAACATGAGAGGCTACAACGGATGTTCTATGCGGATGAGAAGGTGGACAAATATCTCGGAGATCTTGGGTATTAGGGATGGAAGCTGTCATCACGGTTACATGATGAATATCGTCGGCGACGTTGGAGCTCTTGAAGACCTTCTGAGAACTTTGGCATGCCGTGACAACCTCCGGATCAGCATTTTCGAGTTCCAAAGTCAAAGGTACAGGGGTAACATTGGGATACCCAAAGTCAGTGCGGACAATGTCGAACCGATCATCATATCATCACTTCGATATTAGGTCAACATCTATCAACGACTCATGCACTACCACTGCAGATACGTTTCTGGAAGACAATAATGCCCAGCTTCGTGAGCACTAACACAGCAATTTTCTGTATGGGTAAACCAAGCTTTGAACCTTTTCAAGGCCCGACCAGATTGTTATACTATGTATTTGGGCAAGTCTGGGGAGTGTGACTCGCAAAGGTATCTCCCTTCAAACCCTTCAAACCCCCTTTCCAACTGGCTTCCAATCTTCCGAGACGGCGTACCACGGACGAATACCTCTATACGCCAAAGCCAAGCAGGTGTGCTCCAATTTGAAAAAATCACTTTGAGCCGAGGTAACGGCAGATCTGCGGTACTTTTACATGTCCACTATTAACGGCGCTGTTGTTCGACAATGTTGTTCCACAACGCCCGGAGCTTCCCCGCCATTGTTGCGGAGATTTTCCCCAGGAAATTCGCCCGAGGTGCTTATAATTACCCTTCTAGGACTCGGGGACCTCGGAGCTAGAGTTCTCTCCGCAGCATTCTACCTATTGCAACCTAGCATGTGCAAATAATACACAATAATTACAGCAACATGAACTACAGCTCACAGGTCACGAGCATATTACATCAATTGAACGAATAAGTTATTTCATAAATCAGACGCTCTGGCTGAATGACCCCTTCCTGACCTCTGATCGGCTTAGGAGTTTAGTGGAGTTTCTATATTACTGTTCTAATTGGCCCAGGAGTTGACAGAAGTCCGCTGCTGGCGTCGCAATTGTTTGCGGAGCGTCTGATGTATGAGATGACGAATAAGCCCGAAGCTCTGTTCCTACCAAAATTCTCCACAGCTCGGAGAGGCTATCCGTTGCAAGGGCAACGGCAAGGGCGACGGCAAGGACAAGGGCGACGGCAAGGACAAGGGCAACGGCAACGGCAATGGTAATGGTAATGGTAATGGTAATGGTAATGGTAATGGTAATGGTAATGGCCATGACAATGGCTTTGTAGACAAGTATATGGCAGGGCTGTTTCTCTTTCTCTTTCCATTTATACCTAATACTCCAACCTTTGGTGTTCTTCATCTATTCACTCCAAGTATTTGAAAAGTGTCAAGAATTGTCATGTTTCGATCGACGAGTCCCCTCCGCACCTGGGCGGTTGCGGTCTTATGTTGTCTGTCTCTGCCGGTCCTTGCTACTAACAAGTGTGAGAATGTGCGATATCAGGCGAAACCCCGAGTCTTCGTCATGACTGATATGGTAAATTTTGAGGGTTGCATCGACTAGATTCTATGATAGAGGACTAACGTCTATTAGAGCAACGAGCCCGATGATCAAATGTCACTCGTTCGATTTCTCACATACTCCAACGAATTCGACGTGCAAGGTCTCTGCGGCACAACTTCGACATGGCTTCGAGACTCAATTGATGGAGAGACAATTCGAACCGTCATTGGGGGATATGGCAACGTCACGGACAACCTGAACGCCAATGTACCTTCCTATGCCTCGTATCCAACGGCCGACTCGCTCCTTGCCAAGGTGTACGCCGGTCAGCCTGTGTACGGCCTCGAAGCCCTTGATTACAGCAACATGAGCACCGGTGCGACGGCTCTGATAGCATCAGCAGACAACTCCACCCTCGCAAAGCCCCTCTGGGTCCTCGCCTGGGGTGGCGCCAACGTGCTGGCAGAAGCATTGAACCACGTCTCCAAAACCCGCACGGCGGAAGAAATTGCAACCTTTGTAGGGAAAATCCGCGTCTACTCCATCTCCGACCAAGACGACGCCGGCGCCTGGATCCGTTCCCGCTGGCCCAAACTCTTCTACATTGTCGACCTGCACGCATTCAACAACTACCACCTCTCCTCGTGGCAAGGCATCTCCGGCGAAGTCTTCCGGAACTTCGATAAAGGCGGGCCGGACACTTCGCTCGTGACCAACGACTGGTTACAAGAGCATATTCGCATCGGTCCACTGGGCGCCCACTATCCCAATTGGACCTTTATCATGGAGGGCGATACACCGTCTTACCTAGGCTTGATACAGAATGGTCTGTATAGCCCTGATCATCCCGAGTGGGGCAGCTGGGGTGGACGCCATGCGTTGTTGGATGCGTCGAATAACTCGCAGACTTATGCTCAGGTATACGACACGGTCGTCGGTATCAACGGCCAGGTTTACCAGTCCCCGCCTGCGACCATCTGGCGCTGGCGCGAGGGGTATCAGTTCGGCTTCGCAAACCGCATGCAGTGGACCATCGAGGGCAACTATTCCTCTAATAACCACGAGCCCGTGGTTATCCTGAATGGGACTTGTGGGCCGGAGCCGTTGGTCGTCAAGTACCAGATCAATCAGACGATTGTGTTGGATGCCAGTGAAAGCTGGGATCCGGACAACGACGACTTGAGCTTCAAATGGGAGCACTACCGCGACATTGGACAGGAGATCAATTATGAACCACCTGTCGTGTCGCCGGATCTCATCTTCACGGATCTAAGTGGAGGCGGTGGGGTGCAGGGGGTCATGGCGAATGTGACTGCGACGCAGAATTTGGTAAGTCGTCCTCTGAGTGGTCGCGTGTTTGGAGCCATTGCTGATATGTTTCAACAGACTATGCATATTATTTTGTCAGTGACGGATGATGCCAATCTGGGGATGACTACTTATAGGAGAATTATTCTGGAACCGGGCTTCGTAGCGCCGAATAAGACGGCGGCAAGATGAACTACATGTGCGAAGTCTGCATGGGGCTTTATTTCCACGTAGATGCCAATTTAATTAATGACAATGAAGGCATTTCCAATGTGGTGAATATTGTCCGTCCAAGAAGAAGAGTGTTCATGGGCTCGGGGAGAGCTCGATGGAAATATCTATTGTTTACAAATGTCTTCATGGAGGTATATGTAATAATTATACCAGACCCAGATAACCCGCCTCCTCTATGCTCTGGCACAGTCAGTTCCCTGTCAGGAGCAGCATTTTCGAGAGAGTAAATGTCCGACCTGAGTTTCATCATATGACCTGGTAGCTCCAGGGGTGTTCCTCCTTGCCCGTCTGAATATCCTCCACCCACTCCTTCATCTGTATCGCGATCGGACCCGCTTCGACATGATCCTCAAGTCCGCAATCGACCAGCTTGTTCTTCCAGCTAATCTTCCTCACAGGCGCGACGATGACCGCAGTTCCGGTACCGAAGACCTCCATCAGCCGTCCCTCGTCGGCTGCATCTGAAATCTCCTTCATACGGACCTTGCGCTCAATCACATTCCATCCCTTAGGTTCCAGTCTCTCCCGCGCAAGCCCCAGCACCGAGTCCCTGCTCACACCCTCGAGGATCGTTCCATCAAGTGGAGCAGTCAGTAGCTCGGGTTTTCCAGTCTCCTTGTTCTTGATAGCGACAAAGAGGTTCATGGTACCGACCTCGGTGATGTATTCCTCTTCACCGAAGAGCCATAGGTTCTGTTGGAAACCACGACTTGCGGCTTGCATCTGGGGGACAATGCAGGGCGCGTAATTGGCTCCTAGTTTCTTATCACCGACACCACCGGGCCATGCTCGCACCGCGTAGTCTGTTGCTTCGAGGTTTATGGCTTTGAATCCGGTGGGGTAGTAAGGCCCGACTGGGGACGCGATCACGTAGAGCAGGGCTGATGCTGGAGGGCCGACACCGAGGGTGCGTTGGGTACCGATCAGGGTTGGGCGGAGGTAGAGGGAGTATCCACGTGTACTGCTCGTATGTCAATGAAAGTCCAATTGATGGAATAAGGGTGCTCGTATGTCAATGAAAGCCCAATTGATGGAATAAGGGAGCTAGCTTACTCTGGAATGAAACGCTTATCGAGTTTGACAAACTTGCCAATTAGGTCAATCATGGCATATGGGTCGAATGTCGGCAGAGCAATGCGTGCTGCCCCCTTGTTCATCCTCTCCATGTTCCTGTCCGGCCTGAACAACCTGACGTTTCCATCTTTGTCCTTGTATGCCTTCATTCCCTCAAAACACTCGAACGCGTAATGGAATACGCAGGTAGCAGGGTCGAGACTGAGGTTCTGGTATGGAGTGATCTTGGCTGGAAGCCATCCTTGTGAAGCTGTCCATTCGAGCGAGAGCATATGATCTGTGAAGCGGTGTTGGCCAAAGTTGTAGAATACCGAGCTTGGGAGGAGCCGTTATACAAGGTATTACCTGTGAAGTTGCGCCCAAAGACTAGCTGCTCCGGAGGCAGCAAGTCCTTAGGCGTGGTTGTCTTCTCAATTGTGAGCTTCGAAGGGTCGATGCCCAGGATCTTGTTGCCCACTGACGCATCGGCGTGGATGCTGTAAGCTCTCGCGCTCCGAGATCGCAGGGACGCTCCGCGCTGTGCGACAAACGGACGATTGCAGGAAGTTGACAGCAATGAGAGAAGTCGTGATGATCGTTGTTGAAACATGGTGGAATTGGGGGGGGGGGGGGAACTCGAACTCGCAAGCACCGCAGAAGAATAAAGGCAAGAGGAGGGAGAAGCTACAAAGTTAACTATTACTATTTTGACCCACGCTGACCGCGCGGTGCTATATCGGAGGTTCTTGTTCCGCTGGGACAATGCTGAGTTGGGTTGGTCGCCAATCGGACCCTGTACGCCTCCACAAAGGGCGCAATTGACACACCATGGTACTTGGGCTTCGTTTCATGCTGATAGAAGAAGAGGATATTCGTGTTTCTGATGAACTTTTCGAGCTCAACGTCAGCTTAGTAACACAATAGTCGATTTATAGGTCTGAGCGGGTGGTCAGGGTCTCAGACCCTCGCGTACCATTCATTGTAGGAGGGTGGAGGGGAACAAGTCGCAGCATGGCCGCTTTGTTTCCACATGCCGAGCATATGTATAGAAAGGTGGTCAACGTTTTGAGCCACAAATAATACATGCCTGGCCTCTTGTCTCTGAACTGTGAGTCGCCTGTACGGGACATTGAACCCATTCCCATAATTATAATAATGCGCCGTGTCTCATCAGAATGATTCGCTAGGCAAAGCTTGTTACAATCTGGCCGCAATCCACCCCCGAGGCGACGCTCTCCCCTCCTTCCCTCCCTCACTCCCTCCCTACCTACCTACCTACCTACCTACCTACCTACCTACCTACCTACGCGAATATACACACATACCGTTCCATGACGTTCTCGCTGTACGTCCATAGCATCGCCGCGCGGGCGAATCCATCAACATGTTCTCCAATGCGCTCAAGTCCTTCACGTCCAACATCTCGTCCAACTACACTCTGAGTCCGCAACCCACGTCCTTCTCCGGTCCATGGAAGATCTACGATGCGAAGAAAAAGTCCACGGGCAAGGCAGCATCCGTGTTTGTCTTTGAGAAAAAGTCGCTGGAGCCCCCCGGTGGAGGAAGCTTGGGGGGACGGTCAGGCGCTGCCGCGCTGAAGAGGGCTCATGAAGAGGTAGTGGAGCGGCTGAAGAAGGAGGCCAGCTCACTGGCACGGCTACGGCATCCAAACATTCTGGAACTGGCCGAACCCGTCGAGGAGACAAGAGGTGGAGGATTGATGTTCGCTACCGAGCCCGTCACGGCATCCCTGACTGGCTTACTGCAAGAGAAGGATGACGAAGAGAAGGCCGGCGGTGTAGGCGGCCGCAGGAGTCGATATGTCGTGGAAGAGTCGGATGGGCAGAAGCGCCGGCGAGAGCTCGAGATCGACGAACTCGAGATACAGAAGGGACTGCTACAAATTGCAAAGGGTTTGGAGTTCTTGCACGAGAGTGCAGGACTGGTCCACGCCAACCTCACGCCGGATGCCATCTTCGTCAATGCTAAAGTAGGCCATATTAATCCTGTGCTTTTGGCACCGTTACTGATCTGTGCGACAGTCAGATTGGAAAATATCTGGGCTCGCATTCTCGACTCCGCCGGAGAACTCGACAAAACCGACATCAGTGGCGCCCATCTCCCTGTCCGAGGTCTTGAACCATGACCCACGGCTACCGCGACATGTTCAGCTAAACCTCGATTACACCTCTCCAGACTTTGTCATCGACGGGAACGTTACACCCGCAGCCGACATGTTCTCCCTGGGTATAATGATCATTGCTTTGTACAATTCGCCTCATCGAAGCCCTATGGATTTCAATGGAAACCAATCTTCCTACAAACGGGCTTACTCATCTTCATCGTCGATACCAAACAGGACGAACAATTTCATGTCTTCGCAGCCAATGCCTAAAGAGGTCGTCAATGGGGTTCTCGATCGGCTGATTACAAGACGGCCCGCGCAAAGGTTAGACGCTCGCGAGTTCCAGCAAGCCCAATACTTCGATAACATTCTCGTTTCCACCATCAGATTTCTGGATTCATTGCCGGCCAAGACACCGAATGAGAAGACGCAGTTTCTGCGAGGTCTTCCCCGGATACTAAATCAATTCCCCAAGTCTGTTCTAGAAAAGAAGGTCCTGCCAGCGCTTTTGGAAGAGACCAAGGATCGGGAGCTTCTTGCGCTAGTTCTACAGAATGTGTTCAAGATGATCTCCATGCTTCCATCGGGAAAACGAGCATTCACGGAGAAGGTGATACCAAAGCTGCGCGAGACATTTCTGTCCACGCCCGCGGCTGCTGGTAAAGGTACCACTCAAGACCGTGATAGTCTGAAAGAGGCTGGTCTGATGGTTCTGCTGGAGAACATGAACATCGCCGCCGAAAATTCGAGCGGCAAAGAGTTCAAAGATGACATCCTTCCTATTATCAACTACGCTCTCGAATCGCCTACCCATTCATTGGTCGACGCCGCCCTTCGCACACTCCCCATCATAACACCGATCCTAGACTTCTCGACCATCAAGAACGAATTGTTCCCCGTTATTGCTACCATTTTTTCCAAGACTAGCAGCATGGGCATCAAGATTCGAGGGCTGGAAGCTTTCAGGGCATTGTGTGGTGGTGGAAGTGAAGAGCCGGAAGACTTTCAAGGCGATGGTCTTACTGGAATGATCGAGGCCCCAAAAGCCAAGAGCTCAAATGTGTCGATTTTGGATAAGTATACGATACAAGAAAAGGTCATGCCGCTGCTCAAAGCCATCAAAACCAAGGAGCCTGCTGTGATGGTTTGTCCCCAATCCCCGTTTCCACCTAGTTAGTAGATTACAACTGACGTATATGTTCTAGATGGCTGTCCTGGATGTGTTCAAAGCCATCAGCAACCAAGTCGACACCGAGTTCCTTGCCATGGACGTTCTTCCCATACTCTGGCAATTCAGCCTCGGACCCCTGCTCAATCTACCTCAATTTCAATCCTACATGACTCTCATCAAATCCATGTCTCAGAAGGTGGAAAACGACCAGACGCGTAAACTGCAAGAGCTCGGTGCCAACGCCTCGAACACGGTATCCGCCTCACGCAACGACTTCATGACGTTTGGAGGCATAAGTGGATCGAATGGAATTGACAACTCGAATGGAACTGGAGAGACGGACTTCGAGGCTCTCGTAAGGGGGGAAGGGGGTACTACAAATGGCGGGTCGGACATGCTTGGTGGAGGTGGATGGGGCAATGCACCAATCTCTGCATCTTCGTCTACGATACTCCCCTCGAGACCCACGGCGAACCGGGGACGCTCTTCTAACAATGCTTCGCCAGCCGCTACATTCTCATGGTCGACTCCACCACCCATGTCGTCACCACCACCACCACCGCCTTCCAACCTCACGGCACCCCAAACAGGGACAAGCAGAGCCATGACGCCCGACTTTGGAATGAATTCACTCAACTCGTCGTTCCCCGCCATGGCGCCTACAAACCCAGGGATCGGCACCTCGTCCTTTGCGCAGCAGACACGACCACCCTTGGGGGGGAATATGAGCAGCATCATCTCGCCCGCCATGCCAATCACGCCGACACTCTCGTCCACACCGTCATACACATCGAACAGCCAGAGCAAGGTAGGCATAGACTGGACTCGAGCGGCTGCTACGTCATCTGTCACGGCGAATCCATGGGGAAGTTCGAATAGCACTTCAACGCTCAACGGCGGGCTAACGAACTTTTCAATTTCGGCTACACCTCCACCACCGAAGCAGCAAAATGCCTACTCGTCTTTCAGTATCCCACCTCCTTCTAATGCAGCGAGGAGTCCGTTTGCAATACCGCCACCGCCGGGACCGGGCCAGGGCCAGGGCATGGGCATGGGCATGGGCATGGGCATGGGCAGCAGGATGGGCAGCAACAGTAGTGGGATGGGAATGAATAGACTTCAGAATCAGACACAGCAGCAGCAAAAGCCTAGTTGGGGGAACTCGGGGGGCGAAAGTTTGATTTGATTTGATTTGATTTGATTTGGGTTGATTTGGTCCATGGGAGGTTCATCATGATGATATTGGTTCAAGCATGGCGCTCAAGGTGGGATAGATTTAGGGACATATTTGAGAAGAGATACCATGTTTGCGTTTCAAACATTCATTGCCTGACTCGTCTCGTGAAGTGAGGCAAACAATGGGCTGACAAAGCTGGTAAAAAGGATTGGGGATTATATGTGTTGGGTACGTAAGTTGGCAAAGGGATGGATCAATTATGTATTGGGTACCTTTGTACGTAAATTGGCACAAGCTTTGGGATGAGATTTGCTAATACGCGACGTTTGGGCTTGATGATGCAATTGCCGTGGTTGATTGCGTGCGCCCAGCCAGCCGGACAAGCTTACGCCTCCTCCAAGCCCGTTCCAAGCCCGTTCCAAGCCCACTGCAAGCCCCAATCAAGGATCCTTGGTCAATGTTGGCGATGCTTACAATGCTTACCTTGTTTTGTATTAATACTGTATGTATGTACATAATACACCCCACGCCATATTGATCCTTGTTCTTATCTGTATTTGTTGATTCGTCAGGCGGCTGAGATTGATGTCATTCTCTCAAGTATGTACATACGGAGTAGATATGGGAGTTTTTTTTTAAAAGGTGGCGTTGAGGAGTATGTATGTACATATGTATGAGCTTGTCGAGGAAGAGAGGTTTTTTTTTTCGTCGCCAAGACGTGAATGCAGAGATTGATGAACAAAAGCGTCATCTATTTGTAGATATTTGTAGATACATGGTCCATTATTATTATTGTATGTACAAGTATGTAGTATGTAGAGCCGCAGTATTATGTATAAATGGAGGAAAATCCCAACATCCCCACTGCGGGAAGCGAGATGCAACGTGAATCT
The DNA here is from genome assembly GCA_010093715.1 of Pleomassaria siparia CBS 279.74. NCBI lineage: Eukaryota > Fungi > Ascomycota > Dothideomycetes > Pleosporales > Pleomassariaceae > Pleomassaria > Pleomassaria siparia. The sequence goes on from MU005782.1 coordinate 461,851, forward strand.
CGCTCATGTATAGCAGCAGGAAACGGTTTAGCGCTGGCCAGCCATGGCAATAATTAATATGTATGTATAGTCATACCTTTGTAGTCATAGCCATAGCCATAGATAGCCGCGTGTGTGTGACTTGTGTGAGTGACGCCCACATACAGTACTGTACATCGGGGGTATCCGATCATCTTCTCTCTTCTGCCCGTGGGGATAGAAACAGGCTTCTTGGTGCGTTTGATATTAGGTCCCGCAGGTTTGCAAACAGAACCGGGGTTCTAGTTCACTGGCCGACCGCCTACTGTGCATATACAACAGCACCTACCCTGTATCTCATCCACTCGTCGTCCCTACGGAGATTTCTCACGCCCACACACATTGCTGCATTACATACGCTTCTTGTCTCGTTCGCACTAATTAACATTTCACTGGCTTACCCTTGTACTTGGCCTGTTTCCATCCTCTCCCCCTTCCCCACTGCCCCCCCCCCCAAGCCTTTTCAGCTCAACCTTTTCCATCAAAACCTCTTCCATCACCATCTCTCTCCACCCTCCTTCTCACCCTCCCTCCCTCTCACTACCACTCAGTGCAACCGAAATCAGTGGTTAATGCTGCACGCGAGCCGCTCCAACAACCATACTCCCTACACAATCTCCATCCGCAACATCAAATGGCGTTAGGCTTTGGCAACAAAAAAAAGTCCCAAGAGGCTGCTGGAATTACCAATGATATCAAGGGCCCAGATGATTCTCTCGATCCCGAGAATCAGTCAAATGCTGGCCGTCGCTTGAGCCCCGATGACAGCGAAAGCTCCTACTCGGTCGGAAAACAGATTGAACTCGAGGCCGACAATGCTATCCAGTATCGCACTTGCAGCTGGCAGAAGGTACGTTTTTTTCTTCTTCTTTCTCTCTTTGTCGTATTCATCTCCAGCTCGCCTTGACCTGTTACGTCACGTGCTACGTTGTTGAAGCAGAGCTAATCGAACCACCAGACGGCAGCTCTGCTGTTTTCAGAGTACATCTGTTTGGCAATCATGTCATTCCCGTATTCTTACTCCGTATTGGGTCTTGTCCCGGGTCTGATCTTGACTTTTGTCATCGCTGGACTTGTCCTGTACACGTCCCTGATCGTTTGGTGACCAATCCTCTCCCCGGACATTTACTACCTCTTTTCTGACTTTGCCAGGGAGTTCTGTTTGCGCCACCCTGAGATTCGCGACGTTTGCGATCTGGGACAAATGATCTTCTGGGACAGCAAGTGGGCATTCTGGTTTACCGCCGTCATGTTCATCTTGAACAACACCTTCATTCAGGTAGGTGGTCTGGTCAAACGCTGGGTACCAATTACTCACAAATTCAGGGTTTCCACTGCCTTGTCGGCGCAAAGTATCTCAACACGATTACGAACCACTCCGTGTGCACAATTGGTTTCTCCGCCATCGTGGCCCTCATTTCCTGGACCTGCTCGCTTCCCAGGACCTTCTCCACCCTCGCAAAGATCGCCACCTTCTCGGCTTTCTTCACTTTCATCTCGGTCATGTTGGCTACCGTCTTTGCTGGAATCGAGGACCACCCCAAGGGATACCCGGCCAAGGGCCCGATCCAGGTGCTTGTAATACCAGCCGCTGGAACGACCTTTGTCCATGGCATGAACGCATTCATGAATATTAGTTATACCTTCATTGGACAGATTACACTCCCGAGTTTCATCGCCGAAATGAAGAACCCAAAGGACTTCCCAAAGGCTCTGTGGGCTGTTACCATCGCCGAGGTCCTCGTCTTCAGCTTGGTCGGAGCCATTGTATACGCGTACACGGGTACCAACTACAACACGGCCCCAGCTTTCGGATCGCTTGGAAATGAGCTCTACCTCAAGGTCTCCTTCTCCTTCATGATTCCGACCCTGATTTTCCTCGGTGTGCTGTACGCCTCGGTCTCTGCACGCTTCATCTTCTTCCACATTTTCAAGGGCACCGTGCACATGGGCAGCCACACGACAAAGGGCTGGCTCACATGGGGCGCCATCCTCGCCGTCCTGTGGCTGTTCGCCTTCATCATCGCCGAGGTCATCCCCTTCTTCTCCGACCTCCTCTCCCTCATGAGCTCGCTCTTCGATTCCTTCTTTGGTTTCATTTTCTGGGGCGTGGCATATTTCCGCATGCGGCAAGATGACTACGGTGCCAATTTCTACAAGGTACGCGGGATCAGAGGATGGGCAGGATTCCTGTTCAATGTCACTCTTTGTCTCATTGGCCTGCTTTTCCTGATCGGCGGAACGTATGCGTCGGTGCAGAGCATCATTGAGGGGTATCACACAGCAGGCTTCGGAGGCCCATTTTCGTGCGCTACGAATGGATTGTAGATGGAGACGATGGATCCGGCTTCCCTTTTTTTTCGCTTCCGTGCGCGTGCTTGATTTCCTCGCAGATACACATAAAGGTTGGATAGAGGGAAGAGGCTGGGGGCGGAACACGGTCACGTGCTGCTTGCCGCCGTGAATCAATGGTCAGAAAAGTGAGAATTCAATAATCAACGTACGATTGCGCTATTAACACGATGCATGGATTCACTTTCCAATAATATGCATAATTTTGTTCCGACCCATAATCATCTTTGAACCCGGTTCATTCATCAACTGCCTCGCTGTGCCACGCCAGGCATCAATGCCTGTTTAGCAATTTTGATGAATAGATGACGTCCGTCCCAATCCCCGCTAGCGGCCCCGGCCCCACCCGATGATGGAAAACAACCCCCGGGCCCCAAGTCGTTCCCCCGCATCGACAGCTAGTAATCCCACATTCCACAATTCACCTCACAGCTCACACTTTTGCAAAAAGTCAACCTCCAGTCCCGTACCCAGCCGATTGCGGTCGTCGTCACACGTGGAACGTAAAAACGTGGTCATTCTACTCAACGTTGTACTCGTACCTAGTTTTTTTTATTATATATATATATATATATACAGGAAAGATGGATGCTTTTGGGGATTTCAGCCAGCCGACTTTCTGGGGTGAGTTTGTTTGGTCTAATTATTACGGGATGGGATGCAAAGGGGGGAAGGAAGCTATAATCAATAGCAGGTTTGGTTGTAAATGTATGCTAATATGTGCGATGAATAGTCTCGGCGGCTTCTATCGTGTTCAATCCTACATTCTGGAAGTATGTTTGTTGCCTTTTCTATTGTCCTACCTACTATACTCCTCGCCGCGGTTATAATGGGGCAGAGCTGACGATTGTGTATTAGCATCGCGGCTCGTCAGGGTATATATTACATCCCTTCACTTCTACCATTTCCAAATGTGTTGTCTCCACTACTGCACCTACCCGCAAGACCAAATAACTTCGATGGCATGGGAATTTGTTGAGAAGAAAACCCCCATTGACGCATGGATAACAGAATACCACAACAAGCTCATCACTAAGCTCTTCGGCGGCAACTCGCTCTACGGTTGCTATGCCCTGGCCGTGACCATCTTCTCCCTGGGTATCATCCGTGACCACATGTACGTCTCTCCCCTTTGCAGCCCCTCCTTCCCAAACACATGAATTCCTATACTATACTGACTCGTCTCATCCTTGTTCTAGCTACAATGAAGCCCTCATGGCCCAACCCACGCACCCCCTCCTCCTCAACCCCCTCATAAAATACGCCTCGATTCCCATCTTCCTCACAGGCAATACCCTCGTTCTGTCTTCTATGTGGGCCCTCGGCGTAACCGGCACCTACCTCGGTGACTACTTCGGCATCCTGATGGACGCCCCCGTAACCAGCTTCCCCTTCAACGTCACCGACGCTCCCATGTACCACGGCTCTACACTTTCGTTTCTTGCGGCTGCCATCTGGAAGGGCAAACCCGCGGGCATCTTGCTCACAGTCTTCGTGGCTGTCATGTACAAGATTGCCAGAGGGTACGAGGATCCCTTCACGGGCATGATCTATGCAAAAAGGGAGGAGAAGAGACAGGGTGGGAAGAAGGCCTTGTAGGGAGACTAGGGCTGCGTGAACGGGATTTCCATAGGAGAGGGGGGAATAGCAGGCGACGAGAGATGAAGGGGAGAGGGAGGGGAGAGGGAAGGATGGAGCTACCATTTTGGGTGCGGATAACAGTTTTGGACGTGTACGAGAGAGGGAGCTTGTAGGGAGCTTGTAGAATGGACCGTCGGGCTGGCATATTCATGCGTAGCGGCTGTATTTTGATTCAACACATCAATCATGCCAGGCACAGCGACGGCCTTCGTTGATGGCGGCTTTTCAACTCCGCAACAAGGGCACAGGTAAAAAGAAAGAAGAATACGTCTTTGGTAATACAAGACAACAACACTCTTGAAAATGCACCAGCTTGCAGCAACACCTGCGTCAACCTTGAATCTCACTCAAATCTCACTCAAATCTCACTCAAATATCACGACATCGTCACATTTCAAACATTGCACACAGATTCCATGGGGTGAATAAAACAATTTTTCGCTTAACAAGAAACAACTCAACCTCCTACACTCCAACATTACGCCCGCTGTGTCCTTGCAAAGTGAATAGATCGCAAGAACAACACGTTGCTCCCGCGTCCTCTTCGCTTGACAGAATAGACACAACCAAAAGGGCTAAAGGGCCGGCGAATCGTAACATCGCCATTATCTACCATGCTTACGTCTCCAAAAACCAAGCACGGTGTGGTATCCCGACATTGTGGATTTACTCCTCGCCCTCAATAGGAGCCTCCTCGTCGTACTCCTCTTCACCCTCAGAGACAGCAGCCTCCTGGTACTGCTGGTACTCGGAAACCAAATCGTTCATGTTGCTCTCAGCCTCAGTGAACTCCATCTCGTCCATACCCTCGCCAGTATACCAATGCAAGAAAGCCTTGCGCCTGAACATAGCAGTGAACTGGTCACCAACACGCTTGAACAGCTCCTGGATCGAGGTCGAGTTTCCAACAAAGGTGGCAGACATCTTGAGGCCACGTGGGGGGACGGAGCAGAGGGCAGTCTGGACGTTGTTGGGGATCCACTCAACGAAGTAAGAAGAGTTCTTGTTCTGGACATTGCGCATCTGGTCCTCGACCTCCTTCATGGAGACCTTTCCACGGAAATAAGCGGAGCAAGTGAGGTAACGGCCGTTACGGAAGTCAGAAGCAGCCATCATGTTCTTGGGGTCGAACATCTGCTGGGTAAGCTCTGGCACGGTGACAGCACGGAAAGAGTGTGCACCACGGCTGGTCAGAGGAGCGAAACCGACCATGAAGAAATGGAGACGGGGGAAGGGAACCATGTTGACAGCCAACTTGCGGAGATCAGAGTTGAGCTGGCCAGGGAAACGCAGGCAGGTGGTGACACCAGACATGACCGCAGAGACGAGGTGGTTGAGGTCGCCGTAGGAAGGGTTGTTGAGCTTGAGAGTCCTCATGCAAATATCGTAGAGAGCCTATAAGGGGTCAGCTGGTAATTGAGACATGTGCAGACTCCAACATACCTCGTTGTCAATGCAAAAGGTCTCGTCAGAGTTCTCAACCAACTGGTGGATCGACAGGGTGGCGTTGTAGGGCTCAACCACGGTATCGGACACCTTGGGGGAAGGCATGACGGAGAAAGTGGCCATCATACGGTCGGGGAACTCCTCGCGGATCTTGGAGATCAGCAACGTGCCCATACCAGCACCAGTTCCACCACCAAGGGAGTGGGTGATCTGGAAACCCTGGAGGCAATCACAGCCCTCGGCCTCGCGACGGACAACATCGAGCACCTGATCGACGAGCTCGGCACCCTCGGTGTAATGACCCTTTGCCCAATTGTTACCAGCACCAGACTGACCGAAGACAAAGTTGTCGGGGCGGAAGAGTTGTCCGAACGGTCCAGCGCGGACGGCGTCCATGGTTCCGGGCTCCAAATCGACGAGAACGGCACGTGGCACAAACTTGTTGTTGGACGCCTAAATCTGGTTAGTACAGTGTAGGTCGAGGATGGACGGCGGAATTTGTGATGCGTACCTCATTGAAGTAGACGTTCATGCGCTCGAGCTGGAGATCGGAGGTACCATTGTAACTAGGCAACGTCAGCGACTTTGTTCAAAACAATGTGCGAGGCCGCAGATTGGAAACTACTCACACGCCGGAACCGTCGAGACCGTGCTCGCCAGAGATGGTTTGCCTGTTGCAAGGTCAGTTGCTGTCCCTTTATCGGGGTCTTTTCTTCGGCTCGACGCACCAGAAGGCAGCACCGATTTGGTTACCCTGAGGGATGTCAGTCTCAGTCTCAGTCTCATCGTCGCTAGGAGGTAGGAACTTACGCATTGGCCGGTCTGAAGATGAACCTATCCGCGCAAAAGACTCGACGTTAGCTATTGTTCGCCAAATGTTGTGCATGGCGCCCCCGAGGCAGACGCGGGGCACGGGGGAAGACGCGAGAATTCTGCTAGGGCTGATACGTACAATCTCACGCATTTTGATGGAGGTGCGAGGATCAAGGTTGGTTTAGAAAGTGAGAATGCGAGGATAGCTGGAGCTGGAGGCTGTTGGGTGTTGTGGGTGGAGACGGAGGTTGGAGAAGAGAAGGCGGTCTGCAGATGTTGTGCGGGTCGTTATTTACTCGCGCAGGGGCCGCCAAGCCAAGACGCGCTAGTCCGGCTGCGCGATTGACAACAGAACGACAAGGCACCAGCAAAGGCACCATCCGACCTTCCGCAGGCTAAAATAATTATTCAATTGAACGATGTTCTATTTAATCTTAATTCACCTGAAAAAAAGTGTGTGTTATCACAAAACCAGACGCCTCCCTGAGCCTCTATGTAAGTGTGGGATTTCAATGCTTCCCCTGACGTGACACGCTAGCAAACATTTAAATGCAGGTCTCATCTCGCCAGCGCAGAGGAGCTAATCTCTATCAAGGAAAATCGCAAACCATTACACAGTAGACTTATACAAACCAATTACTTTGACCTTGCAAAGCCCTACGTTGATTTATGTGTTGAAAACAATATGAAAACGATCATGGATGCCTTTCGCTTTACATAAACTAAGCTCATTCGTACGGACACCCTCACAATTCCTTCTTGACCGAACCGTTAGTATGGCCGTTAGCGTGACCATTGATATGGCCATTCGCACTCGCTTTCGATGTCCTTACGATTACAGGTAGTGTATACCAGGCGGGCCAGACCAGTTCGTAGTCGTCCTGCTTGCCGTTTAGACAATGACGGAGCCAGATACCCCAAACAATGTAGTAATAAGCGCCGATTCCGGTTCCGACGTGCCTGTTCTCATATCAGTAAGAGTCGGTGGGAACAGAACTATCATACTCACCACCAACCATGACCTTCCAATAGGAATCCCCAAGGCATACCAATCTGCCTGCGCCATTGCCTCAAGGTCGAGCAGGCCTCGTTATCAAGGGTCCAGATCGCGAACCCGCCAAGGAAGAAAGTAAGACCCCAGACGATCAGGGTCCACATCTTCCGAATGATTTTGTCATCTCTCAAGTCCTCTCTAGCTTGCTGGTCTTTGGAAGGCGAGCGTTCAGTCTTGCTCTTCTTGGCGCGAAATCGTGGACGAAGATTGACTTCCATCAAATACATACTACGGACTAACACGATGGAAGTCAAGATGGCGTAAGCATTCTGATGGAATGTCGGGTCCTGGAGATAGTGGTAATACAGTGTGATGAAGAGCGCGAGACCAACCAGCAACACGGCCAGAACCTGGGAGTAGAGTTTAGATTTTCCATAGGAAAACGTAGCGAAACATGTCAAGCATGTTGTACTGGGGTCATGTGTTAGCGTTGTGCTGTATTGGAGCATAAATAAGGGTGCACTGCTGAGTTTTACTTCTGCAGTAGCTGAACTACCTAGAAAGGCGTATCGTAGACTTCAGACTAATTAACACACAGGTCGTACCCGTGGGGTACTCACTATATCATGCTCAACTCATCAACAAGCTGCATGGGGTCTGGTATGATGTCAGTGTCTGTCTTGCACACAATTCAGGATTGAGCGCACATGTCAATGAGGCATGGAACATGAAAGATCCCATGCCGACAAGTAAATATCCAATGAAGGTGACAACGAAAACCTTGTCGTGTCCATTGTTAAGACAATTCTGGATCCCTTTGGCAGCCAGATACATGAATAGCAGATTCGTCAATGTGTTAACAATCTCGGCGGCGTAGATGGTGACATAGTAATCCTAACAACGAATTAGTAATCGCGTTCGATCCGTTTTCTGAATTGGTAAGCAAACCTCTTCACACCAGTTTAGAGTGCTCGTCACCGGGGACCAAAATCCGTCTTGGGCGGGCGGGTATGCGATCGAAGGGAGCCAGGAAAAGGGTTGAGCGGCCATATTGGGAATACCCCTTGGGGGCAGTAAAGGGGGAAAATAAGCCGACAATCATGAAGAGATACTCGGTTGCTAGACTCGTGTACGTTGGTCAGAAGCTCATCGAGAGCGCCAGGTTGAGGGAAGTAGGCGTGTATCGAAAACGAATGTTGTTTTGTGGGAGAAACAGGGACGGGTCCTGATACGATATATTGGCTCGGATGGTTCGGATCTTAAACGCTAGACTGATGGTTTCGAAACATAGGACCCTGTAGCGAGAGTGCGTCGCATGGGTGTCGGTGAAGAAACTGAGAAAATCACACGGCAATCGCAAGAATAAAGAATAATTAACAACAATACATATGTACATACAGTACACTTGAAGTACTTTGTACAGTCCCCCCTTCCCCCTTGCGTGGATTGCTAGGGCCAACACTCAGGGGGCAAGCAACCAATAGATGACTGTATTTTAGGTCTGTGAGGGGTCTAAAACGATCAATACAAGGCTACAAATCCTACAATTTCTGTAATTCACGTCCGTGAGAGGTTTAAAATGATTGATACAAGGCTTACACAGGCCAGTACAGGTAGATTTGACCTATCACGTACTCTGCTTTGGGGTGCGTTGGACAAGGTGTCGACACCAAGGGGGGGGGGGGTTTTTTTTGGTTCGCCTGCGCCTGCTACATACATATAGCACCGCCTCACATGTCGTCTGAAACCATCCAATGGCGATCTTGGCCAAGTGATTCCAAACCACGCTAACCCCTCGCTTTTGTCTTGCACTCCACCTCACCTCACCAGCCCGCCACGACGCAATCAATCGTGTTTCGCCATGTCAATACCCAACGAGGCTCTGCAAAAGGTGAGTCAGTACGGCCCAGTCTCTTCGATGCATAGACTGATGGTCTCTTCCTCGGTTTTAGCTTCTGCAGGAAATTGGCCAGAAGAAGGCTTTTTCCGAGCAACAGCTTCTTGTCGTCAAACAGCAGAAAGCAGCCAGAAACCGAGAAACCCGGATGCTTCAGTTGACTGCGAATGAAGTGGATTCGTTACCCAAAGATACCAAAGTCTACGAAGGCGTAGGCAAGATGTGAGACAGAAATCCTCTTTAAATACGCAGGTGGGCCAAGATGATCTGATATCTTAAATTGCAGGTTTGTTTGCACACCTATACCGGATGTACAGAAGAGGCTCGTGACCGAGGGCGTGGCTTTGGAGAAGGAAATGGAGAATCTGAACAAGAAGGAGCACTACCTTCAGCAGACGTATGACAACAGCAAGAGCAGTCTAGAGCAAGTACTTCGTACAGGAGGGCGTTAGACGATGGGCAATTGGGTGTTCATGTCGAAGGACGTTAAAATCATGGAGACAAAGCACTGATCGAAGAATCGGCAACTTTCGGCGTGATTCGGTGGTCAGATGAACGACTACAGCGCACTCCGCCCAGAGTCCGCTCAGGAGCTATATCAAGGATCATTGGGCACAATCGAAACTATCGCTGAACTCCGACCGCCTTTCTCCGTTATGGTTCTCGTGACATCAGTCCTTACTCCTTATTCTGGGTGACGGTTAATATGCAAAAGCTAATGACATCGATTTGTACGACTCGACATATGAGGGATTCGATCTAGCAGGTGTCGTTAAAGTACGACCCTGCGAAGTGCTGATCGCATCTTAAGCTCGGGCGAGCATCGTTGTCCGTTGCGGGGTATTCCAGCGACTCCGAGAGTAAATATATGGACGTTTCCTTCCTCTGAACCAGTTTTCTATTTAATTACCCTTTATCGAGCAACTACTCCACCAAGCTTCTCCTTCTAATTACTGGCTCTCTCCCTCTCAGCTTCCCTTCGCACACTACTTACCGCAACTTGTCATTCTCCCTAGGACAAACTACGGAGACCTTAATCAGGCAGATAGACTAGTGCGACACATACCTCATTCGATCCTTTTCGTTTGTTGCTGAATTCGCACTTGGCCGCGCCATAGGCGAAAACGTGTGGACCACGCCATGGAATTACAGCATAGAAAGAAGTATATCATTCCTCGACCTCGCAACCTCTACAACTTCTGCGTTGCACTATTTGTAGCCTTTGGTAGCCTGTCGTACGGATATGCGTCTTCCATCAGTGCTGCATTTATTGGTATATGCTAAAGCTGGGGCAAAACAGTGCAGTTTTGTTTTGCTGATGGTACACAGGTATACCCGAATGGTATTTGTACATGAATCTTGTCCAGGGCTCCTCATATTCGGATTCTATCATCGGTGTGATTAATTGCATATACTCAATTGGGGGTGTATTTGGCTGCATCTATAATATGTGGTCAGCCGAGTATTTTGGCAGAAAGCGCTCAATCCAGATGGCGTGTATCTTGGCCATGTTCGCAGCGGCACTGATGACCGGATCCGTCAACATCCCCATGTTTATCGTTAGTCGCCTTGTGATGGGATTTGCGATTGGGATTCTCGTGACGTTGGTTCCTCTGTATCAGGTAAGAGTTTGATATCTCATCGAAGCTGCCGACGATTGACTGTAGTAGTCTGAGGTGTCGCCCGCGGAGTCGAGAGGTCTGATGGTAGGGTTGCATGGAGTTCTAATCGGATTGTCGTACTCTCTTACTGGTTTCGTGAGCTACGCGTGCAGTTTCTCGACGAACATTGCGTTCCAATGGCGCTTTCCGCTTGCAGTTCAGGGTCTCTGGCCTGTAATTCTCTTCATTGGGATGTTCTTCCTTCCATACTCGCCGCGATGGCTGCTGGCTCAGGGACGAGAAGAAGAAGCTTGGAAAACCACAAAGCGTCTCCATGCGAATGAGAAGGATCCGGAGGACACATATGCCCAAGCCGAGTTTCGTCAAATGAAGGAGCAGATTAATTTTGAAAGAGAACACGACAGCGTCGGCTTCCTTGCACAGGCACGTTTGTCTTTTTCCCGACGAAGCTTCCGCAAGAGATTAGCACTCGGCTTCCTTGTTCAGGCGGGCAATCAGTTCACAGGTGCGCTCGTGGTGAACAATTACCAGACTACATTCTACAACGGCCTTGGGATTACCGGAAGACTACCCCTTCTCCTTGTTGGATGCTTCAACTTTGTCACTGTACCCGGAAACCTATGCAATGGTCTTCTTATCGACCACGTCGGCCGGCGTAAGTTTGTTGTGACAGGATGTGCATCGCTTTGTGTCATTCTATCCGTCGAGGCAGCATTGTCCGCGAGATTCGCCGAGACGGGATCCACGAATAAAGTCGGTCTGGGGTTTGGCGTCGCCTTCATTTTCCTCTTTCCCGTCTTCTACTCAATCTGTCTGGACGCGACGATGTACCTCATCCCAGCCGAGATCTTCCCCATGATCATCCGCTCGTTTGGCATCAGCTTCAGTATCATGGGACAGTGGGTTGCGACGACGATTCTGCTGGGGGCAGCGCCGACGGCTTTTTCGAAAATTGGGCATAATTTCTGGATCGTCTTGATTGTATGCGGGGCAGTTTATGGAGTACTCGTCTTCTTTTTCCTGCCAGAGGTATGTATGTATTTCGAGGTCGGTTGAGAGCACCATTGCTGACTTGGTGCAGACCAAAGGCAAGACACTCGAGGAGATTAGTATAATCTTTGGCGATCCGGTCGGCTTGACTGATATCGAACCTGAACCTGTCAACGTCGAGCGGCTCAATGAGAAGGACGGGGAAGAGCGCGTGGAATACGCTAGTTAATGTCCTACTGGAAGCTAAGTGGTATTGTTTGGGAGGGGGATGAGTCAATCGTCATGGCAATTGGCTTGAATTTGAAAGGTTACGTACATATGTGGAGGTAGATGAACTTGCACGGCTAGCTGGCACTACTGTGTACGTGCATCGGCTGTCCATCCATAGTCTTCCATAGCGCTGGGTGCTTCGCCATGAAACTTACTGTATGTACGACGTACGTAGTACACATGTATGTATGTATGTACATGTACATATTACCCTTGTACAGGGTGCGGCGGCAAAAGCGTTAATGATATCCCTTGTCGATCTGCTGAATGCTCTGCTGCTGTCAGTTGTCAGTTGCCGATGTCGCTGTCACTGCCGCTGTCGCTGTCGCTGTAGAGGCGGCAGCTGAGGCTTGATCTAATAGATAAAAGGTCACGGCATGGTGCACACGAGGGCATCGGTTTCAAGAGACGCCCCCGTGCTGACAATAGCGCTGATAATATGGCGCGAGAATAGGCCGCGCCCATTGGATTAGGTGTTTGGCGTCGGGCGTCGGGCGGGCGGGCGATTCATGGATGAGGCTGGAGATGTCAATCACTCTGTCGTTCTGTCGTTCGTGTTTGGTCGAGCCGTCCCGCCCCACCTCCGGTTCGTCCTTGCACACGTTGGAACCAAATTTAGATGGGGCCCCTCCCCTCTTTTCGACTCGTTCACCCCTCCCGGCCAGCGGCCAGCCAGACGACAGCGCGTTCGTTCATGTTTGAGAGGTCACCAGCGCTTGCGAAACGGGACAAAGGCTACAAACAAGCAAGCAAGTAGACAAACATGCGTCAAACTCACACTCGCACACGGCTACAGTGCGAAAAAGAAAAACAAGAACAAGAACAAGAACAAGAACAAGAAGAAGAACAAGAAGAAGAAGAAGAACATGAAGAAGAACATGAAGAAGAACACAAAAAAGAACAAGGAGAAAACGACTCCTCCATTCTTTGAGAGAGAGAGAGAGGTGTTGGAGGGGTGCTTGTTCCACCCACAATGGCTGGCCCACAAGACATATGTATTGTGTAATTATAGCCCAGCTTCAGCCCCAAGCACCAAGCAGCTGCCTGATGACACTAGCTGAATGGTGACTTTGGCCCCCAAATCCCAAATCGCCGCCTGCGCTGTTCTCTCAAATCTCACCTTGTCCCCCCCCCATCTTGTTTCTTCTTCCAGCTTTTCCAGCACTTTCTCTTGCGTGACCTGCTTCATTTGTGTGGCTCTGTGTCAGCGTCTGACTGCATCACTCGTAGGATTATTATCACCATCTCGCGTCGCCCGCACCTTTCCGCCTGACACTGGGCTTTTACCCCCCCTCCCCCACCATCACTCATCTATTGCATCTCATACCTTTTCACGTCCTTCAGCCTTCTTCTCCTACTCAACCTACGCTACCCCATAATTCCCCTACATCTGAATCCCGACCCGTTAGTGCTTTCGCCATGCCTCAAGCCAGCTTATGGGACGAACAGGACGAGTGGTACCATTCCGACCGACACGTGAGCGGTGCCCGCCATGTTCGTCCCCCTGTCGCGCCCGCAACACGACGAGTCCGAGACGACAGAAGTCCCTTTGGCCGCCGTACAAGCGAGTTTCTGGTACCCGAAGTTCACTACACTTCTGGACTTCACCGTACCCGGTCACAAGGAGCCTCTCCTGCTCCCAACGTCACCATTTACAACACTACTAGCTTGGATAACGATAGTAGCCCAAATGTCCGCACCGAACAGCGCAGTCCTGTGCCGAGCCCTCGTGTGGAAGTGGATCGTGGTCGCCAACGACGAATAGCCGATGACTGGGCCATCGAAGACGAGATCGCGGCGCTGAGACGTGAAGTCCAAAAGACCAAGCGAGAAGGCTCACGAGCCGATGATCGGGCCATCGAAGACGAGATTGCGGCGCTGAGACGTGAAGTCCAAAAGACCAAGCGAGAAGGCTCACGAGCCGATGACCGGGCCATCGAAGACGAGATTGCGGCGCTGAGACGTGAAGTCCAAAAGACCAAGCGAGAACGCTCACGATCTGCACACCGTTATTATCGCGACGACTCCCCTCCACACCATCACTCCTCTCCACACCATCATCACCCTCTTTATATGTACCCACCTCCCCCTGCTCCCCCTGCTCCCCCTGCTCCTGTTACTGCTCCCGCTCCTGCTCCCGCTCCTGCTCCCGCACCTAACAACGATTACGAGAAGTGGCAGTTGAAGATGGCCAATGATCGCTTGAAGCAACAAGAAGAGGAGAAGCAGCAGGAGAGGCGCGATGAGTTGATCAAGGAAAGGATGAAGCTCAAGTACATGAAGGACAGGCAAGAACGCGAAGAAGAGGAGGCCCGCATCAAGTCAGAGGAAGATCGCATGCACAAGGAGTGGGAATTGAAGCTAGAGCGCGATGAGCGTAAGCGAAAGGACCTTGAAATGCGAGCTAGGGATGAAACAGAACGTCATAGGCAAGAGTGGGAGCTGAAGATGGAGAGAGAACAACGAAAGCGCAAAGACGCTGAAGACAAAGCCAAGGCAGAAGAAGAGCACCTCAAGCATGAGTGGGAGTTGAAGATGGAGAGAGAACAGCGAAAGCGCAAAGACGCCGAAGACAGAGCCAAGGCTGAAGAAGAACGTCTCAAGCACGAGTGGGAGTTGAAGTTGGAGAGGGAAGAGCGAAAACGCATCGAAAACCAGAAAAAGGCCGACGATGAGCGTCAGAGGATCATTGCTGAAAATTTGGCGAAACTCGAAAAGGAAGAGCGCAAAGTCAAGGAAGAACGTCAAAGAGCCGTGGATGCCTTCAACAAAGAAAAGGCCGAAAAAGAAGCCATAGCCAAGGCAGAGCGCGAACGCCATATTGCCGAGTACGAGCGTAAGAAGTCGGAAGAGACACAGCTGGCCAAGAAACAGCGTGAGGAGCTCATCATGCAACTCCGCATCGAAGAGGAGAAACAGAAGGCCAAAGAGAAGGAAGAGTGGGACAGATTTCTCCGGAAGCAGAAGGAGAAGGAAGAAGAAGAGAAGGCCAAGAAGGAGAAGCATGAAGCAGAATTGGAAGAATCGATGCGCAAACGCCTTGCTCAATTCGGCTTCCAGGAGAATCAGATCCAAGCCATGATCAAGCCAGAAGAAGCTGCAAAACTTCAACACCAGCATCAGCACCAGCATCAGTATCAGCCCCAAGGAATGACTCCTCTCAACCCATTGCGACTAACACAGCAACCCACATATGTCAAGGTGTCCAAGGAGCATCTGTCAGTCGACACATTGCTGTATTATGACATCCCGTACGAAGTTGATAGAGTAAGTCTGAACTCGATCCTGAGGCCTATGCACAATGCTAACACATGTAGAATGATCCCAATTACATCATCATCCTGCGCGAAATGGATTCCAAGGAAACGGAAATCCTCTTCGAACACACCCGTCGTCTCCGCACTCGGGGCGGTGGATCCACACGCCTATTGATCGAAGAGCGCGTTGATCACGGGAAGCCCGACTACGCGTGGGTGCGCCGCAAGAAGAATCACTCTGTGTCCCCGTCTCGGCGTCGCACCTCTCCGAAGCGGGTGGTGGGCATCAAGGAGATGTTCTTTTGAACGTGCGATGAGGATATGAAATCATGATTTTCATTCAGATTTGGTCTACATTTGCGTGGAATGACGTGACGAAACGG
Source organism: Pleomassaria siparia CBS 279.74 (assembly GCA_010093715.1). Taxonomy (NCBI): domain Eukaryota; kingdom Fungi; phylum Ascomycota; class Dothideomycetes; order Pleosporales; family Pleomassariaceae; genus Pleomassaria; species Pleomassaria siparia. The sequence goes on from MU005782.1 coordinate 477,534, forward strand.
CATCTAGAGGAACTAAAGTGTTTTTTTTTGGGCGTCGCGACACGTTTGGTTTGTGTCCTGGTTTACAATTCCCACTGCTCGTACTTTCCATCTCTACTGTACAAGTGAAGGAACATAGGAGTAATGGCTCAATTTCCTCTCATCTCGAGGTCGTGTAGACAGAACCAAACAAGGCGAAGCGTGCCCTCTCGCAATGGAGAAACTTTTGCGCTGCCAGAAACACCTGACCTACGAGAACCTTTTGCCATCACGATTTCGCTTATATATGGTAGCACAACAGAAACAAGACATACATACAAATACAACTCAACATACTACTTGTCCCGTCATCATCAATGCTGTGACTGTGGGTATGCAAGTCCTAGTAAGACATCGTCATTCACTTCACTGAGTGCCTGCATGTATGTGTGCTGACTCCATCCGCTCACCGGTCGCGTGCAACCAAACCACTTTGCATTTTGTGTCTGGTTGAAGTGCAATCCAACGAATGAGCATGCGAAGTGATCTAATAGAGAGTCAAGCATACTCATCAATTGTACAGTGTCTAGGACCCATGTGATTGCAGCGGGAAGTCCGATCCTTGTACTACTCTCGATTCGGCAAGTGGGCAATAGACAGCCACGTCACGTGAGTGCTACGCCACTTTGCGGGATGGGATCGGCAACGTGAACCGCAGCCTCGGCATCTGACGGACATCACAAGCGTGGCCGACCACGAGCATGCTCTTTATCTTCACGTTTCTCCAACCTTTTGCCCCTAACAAGCCGTGTTTTATATCTTCCTCGGTGATTTGACATGGCAGACGCACTTTGCGGGCCCTCGAACGCCCTCCAAACCTTCCAAAAGCACACTTCAGTCGACCGAACACTGCAGCAAGACCGACTCAGCAGCCGTCAATCACCAGCGCAGGTTGGTGCGCCCTCGAATCCGGCCCAAACATGACGTTTCTGACTTTGTACATGTATAGGGATTCCGATCTTCCCTTGGCCCTAACGTAGGCGCCCTAGACGCCGAGTTCGATGCCTTTCAAGCCGGCCACGCAGGCCCGCCACAACCATTGTTCCAACCCTTCCCTCCACAACAACACCTCACACACCATGCACCACGTCCACATTTCGCACAAACCCCCGTTAGTCCGGACTGGGCCTCGGATTTCCAGCGCTTGAATATAGGGCCGGCGCATATGATGCAACATCATCCTCCACAAGCTTCAGATGCGGCGGCGGCATGGCATCAAGACTTCATGAACCAAAGCCCTGGTATACAAAGCCAACAACATATAGCAAGCAAGTTCGGGGGTATGGACGGAGCGGGTACGAGTATGGGAGCGTATGCGAGACCGATGTATGGAGGGTTTGGTGGGGTAAACAGCATGGGAGTACAAGGACAAGGGATTGTAAATGGGAATCAGAGTGCCGCAGAGAGTGTGCCAACGTTCGATGATGCGGCTTTTGAAAGAGCGTTTCAGCAGGCGCAGCAGGATATGGTCGGGGAGACGGAGCTTGAAAGCAGACAGCAGGAGGCTGGGAACTTTCGCAGCGAAGAAGAGTGGGAAACGGCAATAAGAAAGCTTGAAGAAGAAAACAAGAAATTGTTCCTGCAAGCACTAGCAGAATCACAAAGCAGTCAGGAGAGCTACGAAGCGCAACTAGAGCACCTTATAAGAGAGAACAAGGAAAGGCTCGCGCAACGTTCTGCGCAGGAACATGTACCTGCGGACTACGAGTCGTTGGTCATGTTGCATGAAGAACAGGATCGCATGAGAAGAATGAAGATTCAGCAACAAGAACGACAACAACAGCGTTTGGATACATTAGCGGAAACCGATCCTGTGCTACTTCGCATACGAGACAAGCGGCTACGTGAGTTACGACCCCTGCTGTTGTTGTTCCAGGCTAATATCCGTTGTTAGCCGTTTACTTGACCATCAAGCTACGAAGTGAATTCGAACTCGGGAGAAAAGAAGAGGCATTGCAACATCTCCAAGGTTTGGAGGACCTGGAACAGCGCGGACTGTTGGCTGCTGATGCGAGCGAGGCCAAATGGTGTGTAGACACGTTGCAACGGATTGTCAATCGCGACCCACTACAAGAAATGAGAGAGCGTGTAGAAAGTCTCATCGCAGCGATCAACGAACGTCTAATGTCTTCGTACCCGCTTCTCGCTACCGGCATTCCAATCCGCCAGGAGAACATATGGGATGAGCTAAGGGCGGCGGGCTATAATACACCAGACAATCCCCTCCTCGAACGTGTGGATCAGCAACCAGAGCAAAAGCAGGGAAAGCAGGCCCACAGAAATAACGATGATGAAATGGCAGACACAGCAGGGCGGCTACTCGAACGCGTCGCAGACAACACAAGCGAGAAGTTCCAGAACAGCCAGTTTCTGGAGCTGATGCGGCGGCTCCGCGACCGCGAAGTTCGCGTTGAGGGTGACAAGATGGTCGAAGTCAGTGCTCAGCCTTCCGTTTCTATTCCCCCAGTACAATCATCATACCCAACAACAGCATTTTCTTCGGCTCCTCCTGAAATCGACCGCAACATTCTGGATCACGCCGGCGTAGACTTCGGTATGCCGGTTGATTCAGAACAAGAGCCAAATTTCTCCCGTCAATCATCTGTCGGACCGCCCACTGATGAATCATCAGGCCAGTTCAGCTACTACAACGTCAACTCCAGTTATCATCGATGAGCGTATTCCTGCCAGTGAACAGGACCTAGATCTTGGGAGAGGAGTGAAGTCTCGGCAGCTCTAGCGACCTAGCTGTATGGTGGAGTATTGTACCAACCCTAAATGCCACCGCTTTCGCCAGATGATGATCTCTACGCATCATCATGGCTAACTGGGCTACGAATAATTGGATTGTCTTATTTACCAGGAGCATTACCAATATTCTTAGGATGTTTTGCCTATAAAAGGCATCATGGTGGCGTATGACTAGGAGAAATGGTGTCAGAATCAACGTCTTCAGTAGTTGAACCTTGGATGACAGCGAGACCATGAAAGATCCAATACCATCAGCATCCAATCCAGTCAATGGGCAACTTCTTTATATCGTCTATCTTCCTGTTCTGGGAGAAAATGCTCGGCCCACCGATGCAGTTGTTTGTGTTTATTTATGTGGGCAAGAGGAATCACGCACATTCGCATGCATCTTTCAGTAGACTTTGCAAGCAACGATGCCTCGCTCTACACCAATCATGGGTCTAGGCTCATCGTGTTCAATCGCATCTAACTGCAATTTCTAACCCAGGGTAGGGAGCATTTTAGAATAGGGGTGAGACTGCAATTAAACAGACATGTTCTTCCATTAGTTATCTGATATGTGCCCACGTATCATGCTCGAAAATCCCTATTCTGACCTGCAGGGACAGGGTTACATGGACACTTCACTACTTGTTCGAATGAACGTACGACGTACTGTATGACCCCGCTTCTTATTACAAACTCAACACTGGTGACGCATCCGGCTCATCACGTCATCATTATACACTCCTTGTGCATCGCCAAAGTCGTACATATATTATCGATTTCCACGGAATCGGGATTGCGAGGCAGCACACATATAAACCCCCATTGTCATAAAATCCCCCCCCGTTATAACTACAAGACTCCAGCAGCAGCATCCATCCCTAGATACGAACAATTGACTGCACCACTCACTCACTCATTCCAAATTTACAAACATCGCATCTCATCATGGCACCCAAGATCTTCATGTAAAGTGTACCATCTATATATATGTTTGGACTTTCCAATACATAACTGCATGGAATTGAACTAATTTACATGAATAGCACTGGAGCCACGGGCTACATCGGCGGCGACACACTCTACGCCTTGTATGAGAAGCACCCCGAATACGAGTACTCGGTGCTCGTCCGCTCCGAAGAAAAGGGCAAGACTGTGACAAAGGCATTTCCAAGAGTGCGAGTTGTGATCGGCGGCCTGGACGATGCGGAGGTATTAGAGGAAGAAAGTGCAAAGGCAGATGTCGTGATCCGTAAGTCCCATTCCTTTTGCCTGATACGTGCGTGATGGAAAGCTTTTTGTCGATCTTGAGCTTGTGAAAAAGAAAAAGAAAAAGATTCAATTGAATGACATGGAACTTGCAGACACGGCCGATTCATCGGATCACGAGCCAGCCGCAAAATCCATTGCCAAAGGCCTTGCATCTGGCCACTCAAAGGAGAAGCCCGGCTTCTGGCTCCACACAGGCGGCACCGGTATTCTCTGCTGGGAAGACATGAAGTATTCTCGTCTCGGAGAGCACGACGATAAAGAGTACAATGACTGGTCTGGTGTCTCGGACCTCGTCAACCTCCCCGACGAAGCGTTCCACAGGAACGTCGACACGCTGGTCCTAGATGCAGCGAACAAGTACGGCGACCGTGTCAAGACGGCCATTGTATGCCCACCGACAATCTACGGCGCCGGTCGTGGCCCCATCAACGCGAGGAGCAGACAAGCCTACGAACTCGCAAAATTCATCCTCGAGAGAGAGCAGATCCCCATCATCGGGTCGGGTAAAGCCCGATGGAACACCATCCACGTTGCCGATCTCGCAGACGTCTACGTCCTGCTCACCGAAGCCGCGGTTGCGAAAAACACCGACGCTGAACTTTGGGGCTCCGAAAAGGGTTACTACCTAGTCGAGGACGGGGAGCACGTCTGGGCGGATATCGCGCGGTCCATGGGTAAGAAGGCCGTCGAGTTGGGCTTTGTGAAAAAAGGGATCAAAGAGGTTCAGTTGGATAAGGAAGAGGCGGAGAAGCAGGCTGGATTCGCGGCCGTCAGTTGGGGGCTGAATAGCAGGGGCAAGGCGGAGAGGGCAAATAAGGTACTGGGATGGAAGCCACATAGGCCGAGCTTGGAGGACACTCTTGACGAGATATTGAAGGGCGAGAAGGCGGCGTTGGGGTAGATGGATGGATAGCTCAATTAGTGGAAGTAGGGTGACTTATTGTTTCTGCCCAGACTGTACGTATGGCTCAGTTATCGCTTCGGTGTTGTCCGGATATACGTTGGGTGCGTAAAACCTTGGATACTGAGAATTCTGTGAAAATTTCCACCGGAAGCGTCCGTCAATGATGCAAACTAAGCGTGAGGTGAGTTGTGTCTAATTTCTTGGCTCGGTGTATCGAGGGTTGTTGTTAATGGTAATCGGGGCCTCTTCTATCGGAGGTCATATGGGTCGAGTCAAACAGGTCTACTGTTGTATCAGATCTCGAGATGAGTTGCCCTGTTTGACTTTGGGGGGATCTGGTAAGGTAGTCCTTTTCATTTCTCATGGGGACTGGAATCAGTTGACGGCATCTAAGAAGTTAGATAGCTGATAGTCGCAGTAATCGTTACGTCCATCTTGAGTGACCGTAGACATATTGATGATTCAAGGGCCCAAGGAAGGTCCGTTTGTTGGTATGGTGGTCAGATAAGGGATTGTTATATTGTATCTGTCAGGGGTAGAAAGGTCTAAATGTTGGCATTATAGCTAGTTTGTTTCATGGAAGCTGATATGATGGGAGTTGATGAAATATTCACCGTCTACCGCCCTCATAAGGCCTTGTATCACGTTAGCCGCAGTGCATGGATACTCAAAGGGGCATACGAGGGTAAGGCTCTCTCTCTCTCTTTTTCTCTCTCTCTCTCTGGCAGAGTAGGCGTTCGCCGCTCATCAAGCACGCTCGTGGTTGGCTTGATTGATGCATCATCTGGTTACCGCAGTTTTATTAATTGTGGATTTTGCCTCAAAATCCTTGTGCAAAGCCTGATTCGTAGGCTTCGTGAACAGATTTGGGACGAGTAGAGGAGATGGGGGTTTCTGCAAACGAGATTCAACGTGGGAGGTGCATGAGAATTGGCGCTTGAAGGTCCAATCAGACTGGGGCGGAATTTTGACGTTATGTTGTTAGACTTTGCGAACAACTGTTGCTGCGAGTTGGAGATCAACTCTATTTGTCTTGTGTGATTGTAGTGACAGTGTGAAGTTCTGCGTCGTAATATGTATGATATATCTGTCCAATCACAGATTTCTAAGAGCGAGACTTCCTCATTCGGGCTTAGCGCTTAGTTTCCGCTGGGTAAGAGGCTCTGCACTGCCATCATGTGCCATTTAGAAGCATTTGATTTCGAACAGCCTCCTATTCATCAATCCAGTTGGTCGTATTCAACACCCGCCATACTCTTGCGATTTCACGAGCTGCCAACACTGCTGTGCCACCCTTTGACGGTTCAACCCGCGCTTACCCAAGACGTGCCGTCCCCAATCTCGGATCTGAACAGCTTGAATGGCGACAAGGAAGACACATAACAAAACGCGGCTCGGCTGCGGCCAGTGTAAAAAGCGGAGGATAAAGGTACGTTTAATTAATACCCGGTTTTTAAATCAGTCCGTTGCAGCATAGGTACGCGATTCTGGTCAGCACTGCACTTCACGTCGTACACAGCACGTGATCGGACACGTGCACAGGTTGAGCGGCGCCATGTTCGATGAAATATCGCCAACATGACTTCCAACAGAGTTTCTGGCATACGCAGCCTGAGGCCGAATACATAGCACTAGATTCCGTTACATCCGAGGAGAGCAAAAGGAAAATCTGTAAATGTTTGGCAGGCAGATGCGGGGGTTGGGTCGAACAGAAACTGTCCTCTCATTCTCTTCCTGTTATGCTCCTCGGATGGAGTGAGATAGAGCGCAGATGAATGTCTAAACTTGAGAACTAGGTTATGCCAAACCCTGCGAGCTCCAAGTCTAGGCACGTTGACAAGTCCTCAGTATAGGTGCTGACATACAAACAGTGCGATGGTCTCTATCCCGTATGTCAGAACTGCCGAAGACGAGATCTGGAATGCAGTTTCCTGCTCCTCGCTCCTGCTTCGAAGCTCTCAGCTTTTACATCTACATCAACATCAACACCAACGTCCGCCACTTCCACGACGATAACAACAACACCCAAAACGGCAGCATCCTACGAAATCCAAGTGTTCCGCACCAGCCAAAGCCCCAGATCTTCAAAATCTACTTCAAATCAATCCGAAAGTTCCGCCTCCTCAAGCTCACCGAAATCTACACCAACCTTTTCAATCAATGAATTGATCAGCATCCCCCGAACTCTCCTCTTCGACGATGTCTGGCAGTCAAGTCGAGAGCACTTATCTCCCGGCCTTCAATCAGTACTCCACCACTACCAATACAGTTCCAGCTTGACCCTCGCTACCGACGATCCCGGGAAAACGGCGTGGCTTTTATACGTGCCCGAACTAGCATCCCGCCACAAATATGTTGTCCACTGCGTCCTTTCTGTGGCCGCGTTACACCTCAATCGACTCTACGAGAGTGGAGAGGAGAAGAAGGCCATGATGGCAGTGGCGGCCGCACAGATGAACAAATCCCTTGCCGGGTTCCGCACCGCTTTGGATAATGTCACTCCCGATAATGCTTCAGCACTCTTCGTCTGCGCGACGCTCACTGCTGTATACTTCTTCCGGACGTCAGCCCTCGAAATTGAGGAAACCAAACAGTCTATACCCTACGGCATACGCGTTCCATCTCCAGAGATAGTAGATAAGTTGATGAAGAGTATCATGAAGACGTTCTGGGGAATACGAGGCGCTTTGGCGGTCCTAATACCAGGCTGGCAGTGGGTAACACAGGGTAAAATGTCACCCGTGTGCTCCCGGAGATGGTGGCCGAAGAAGACCACACCAGCTAGTTCCCAGGCCATGGACGAAGATGCCGCCCTCTGCCGCATAGAAAGCCTGTGGATACGGCCTGGACAGGATTACGAACCGCATTTTGACCATCTCTCCAAAGCATTACGGCATCTGCGCGACACCTTCGCCTTGGTATCCCAATTAACGGTGCCGAAGAGTGAATACCCTGCTGTTACCGCTATCCCATATTCCTACGACGACACTACGGTAGGCACTTTGAAAGATAGGGGTGCTGTATTTGTGTGGGTGGCGCGTATTTCGAGGGAGTTCATGACCTTGGTTGAGCAGAGGAATAGAGAAGCGCTGATCATTGTGGCCCATTACGCTGTACTTTCAGGCAGAGTCCGGAATGTATGGTGGCTTGAGGGGCTGGGGGCGAATATGATAACGGCTGTTGCCATGGCGTTAGGGCGTGAGCACTGGCACTTGATACAGTGGCCTGCTCAGGTCATTGGAGTGGACCTCGAGAACGCTTTTGGCTGGCAGCCAAGAAAGGACGATTTGCTGGGAAGGCCGGATGAGATGCATATGCAGGTCATATGAGGACAAAGAGCAGACTTTTGTTGCATCAGCTTAGATTATGCGAAAGGATTACACATCAACGTAGCTTGAAACAAGCGCAAAAAGCTCGACTACATTTATCCCCTCAATCTCAGTCCTCCTTCCCTTCCCTCAACCCCTCCAACAGCCCTACCAGCCTTTTCTTGATGACAACCCCGGTCAACCTGCTCGTTCCCTCCTCAGTGACCATCAAGTATCGCAATCCCAATTTGGAAAACATCTCCACGGCGTATTCTAGGGGCGCCTTGGCACAGATGCTCAAAGGTGTGCGATCCACAAATGGACTCAAATCAACCTCGAGCGTGTCCGGCGATGCATCACCATCCACCAGATGACCTAGCAATCTGATTTGGAATTCTGACCCATCAGACGAACGACGAGGACAGAGCTTGGTCAGCCCGAACTCGAGCTCCGATTGCGAGATATAACCCTGCAGGGTGGGGATCTCAGAGTGTGAATGCACCTGTACTAGAACGAGGCCGGCATCCATGAGCCCTCTGTTGTGTAATTGCTCTAGCTTCTGTTCCAGGAGGGATTGGGAGACTTTGTTTGTCAGGGGGACATGGACGGTGATTTCATCCATGGTCTGCTTTGGCGGGATTAGAGCCTCGACGAGTAGGTTTCGACGTCGGACAATCGATATCGCTGTATCTGGGTCCAAAAACGGATGGCCGAGTACCTCCTGTGCAAGATCGTACACCCCCTCTTCAGATATGGCGTCCGCAACCCACTTGGCCACAAGGATAGCGATCATGTGCGGAACTACGTACTCCAGCTGACCTGTGAGCTCGAACATGATGACTGCAAGGGATATAGTCATGCGACAGACGCCGGCAAGGAAGGCGGCTGAACCGACCATTGCGAAAATTCCAGGAGATATGGAGGTTATCGACTGGCCAATCAGGCGACCGAAGAGCGCACCTGCATCGAGTGCTGGAATGATTACCCCTGATGGCACTTTGCATCCAAACGTGATGATTGTGAGAACGAGCTTCGTGAGAGTTCCGTATATGAGGTAACCAACATAGACCCGGTTAATCTCTCCAATATCTGGGCCGGAGTCCTCCATTTCGCATACCCAGGACGAAGAAGAGGCGGCTTTGCAGTCCACGAGCAGGTTTTTGATGATGATGTCTCCAGGTTCTCGTGTGAGTGGATTGGGGAATTGAAGTAAAGTAGTCGCCAACACCACGAGAAAGACCTCAAACACAGGGTGTTGCTTGATAACTGGGAAGGCACGGAACCATTTCGACCAGAGGAAGTTGAGTTTGCAAAACAATCCACCGAACACACCACCAGCGACTCCAAGGAAAACAAACACAACGTAATGAATTGGCTTGTAATCTGTTCCGTAGTTTGTTTCGAAGAGTACGAGTTTGCCTGTACCAGTGGGATTTAGAGCCTTCAGAACAATGGCGGCGAAAAGCGAACAGAGAAATGCGCGCCAAAGCACTTTTCGCGGAAAGTAGGTGCTGATTTCCTCATAGCTGAACAGAACGCCACCGATAGGCGCTCCGAATGCCACACTTAAACCAGAAGCGCAGGCAGAAGACAGCAATTCTCGGAGCTTCCGACCATTATCCTGGTATTTGGGGAACCAATTTCCAACAATATGACCAACACATGCGGAAATGTGTACAAATGGTCCTTCCTTCCCTAGGCACATTCCAGTGGACACGGCAAAGATAGCTCCGAAGGCCTTCACTACTAGGACCTTGATGCCTAAGAAGTTTGGAATAACAAATCCGGAGAGAATGGTTTTGATCTCCGGAATGCCGGATCCTGCGGCTAAGTATATCATCTTCCCAGATTGTGGTGGACTGGAAGCATTCGTTGCATTTCCTTTGCCATTCGTATCTGAGGCCACACCCGGTAAATATGACCTTGTCAGCATAGTTGCTGAACAGCTGATAACACCGAATGCCAAAGCCATGGCAACATATATTGCAAATGACCCCGCATAGTTCTCTGTCCATAGTTGGAAACCTTCACACTGGCCTGCTGACTCTAAGCGAGCTACCAACAGCGGCATTTTACCCGAGCAACATGCTTCTCGACTGAGCAGTGGATTGCTTTTGCAGTATCCCAGCTTCCAATCAGACACTGTAGCCACGGCTACGTCAACGAAGAATGCCACGCAGGCAGTCAGTGTTCCGATGATAACTACAGCTATCCAGGCTGAGCAGGCTTCGAACATGGATATGAGATTATAGCGAAGGCCTCTGCGGTAACGAATGGAACGGAATCGGTACGAATCTTTGACCTAGGCCTTTTTTTAGCAGTCATAATCGTTTCCGTAGCATCCAGACTCGACCTCGATTTCACAAAATACCGAGGTGATTTCTTGAGGCGAGAGTAGAGTAGAAGCTTACAAGATCATGCAACCAGTCGATGGTAGTGTAGTCATTGTATGGCAATCGCTCGCCGACTGTGCTGCTACCCATCTGCAGCTCTTCCTTTGTTACCGCGGACGACATGACAGACCGCGCTTCCTCGTCCTGTTCGTGCTGAAGCTGGGATATCCGATGGTCGTTGGCTATATGGTATAGGAGGGCTGTTCGCTCGGTTGCAGACTCAGTATTTAGAGCCATTATCCAAGATTCGACTGGGATAGCACATCCCAAACTCGATCGAGCAGCGAAGGGAGGAAGATGTAGCTGAAGCCATTATGTCGTAGATGCAGATCTGGGGTCCGCGATAACAAGATCTGGGCAGTGACGCGCCATCGCAGAATCAACCGCGTATCCTTGCATGTTCCGCGGAGAAAGCAAGCGGGAGCTTATTCTGTAGTATGGACGGGCGTGAAGGGATGCTGGAGTTTGTGAAAAGATAAAGATAAGGAATTGTGGCGGTGGTTTGGGGAAATCGCACTAGTCCGCTTAAGTCCGGCCCAGTCCAGACTTGAGTGATGTCGCCATTCCAACCTCCCACTTCGCACATCCACCCCCTCTGATAACTGTACACATGGACATCTCCTTCTCTTCCACCAACCTCTTACTGATGAACTTCGTACCATAAAACTATCATGTACCAACGGACGCCAACATTCCCAGTACTCAGAGTACTCGCGCGAAACGATACTCCCCAATGGATCTCTTTCTATCAGTCCTCTCCTTCTCGTCTTCCTAGCAGTTCTTGATTTCTCAGCACCCTTATCACCCTTATCGATGAACGTTCTAAAGGGTGGGCTAAGGGTGCGACCATGCAAAAGCGATGGACTGTTGTTCCCCTTTATACCTTCAATCGCCACGGCTTGCTACATAGACGTTATATCCTTGCGGCCATTCAACAAGCCTTACAACACACGGATCCTGGGTCTGAAAGCTCGAATGTATCAACTAAGTTCTGGAAGTTACAAAAAGGTGATCTGAACTCGCGAGTTAGATATCGAAGAACAGAGCGAACGGAAGGAAGGAAGCCAAAAGCCCAAGGGCAGGGGAGGAAGTGCATCTTTTACAAATTCGATGCTAGGCATACACTCTCAGCTCAGGAGTCAGATTTGCCTCGACATCTGGGTCGGTAAACCGGAAGGATTGGGTACGTACGACTTATCGACAACGTGCACCAGTCGTTGCAACAACTTGATCAAGTATTGAGTCGATGAACCATCTGTTAGTACGCCTTTTACCATGATTCCATGTCCTATTCGTATCAATCATTCTCAAGCAGCTCTCATTTGTCGCTACAAGGGTAAGATGTCTCTTGTCTACTTCGTACTTTGTACGTTCCAGTTCAAGGTCCTACCTAGCTTCCACCCAAGGTTCGGAGGAAGGATGGGGTTCAAAATAGCGCGCGACTGAGCAGTCCCGGATTGTCATCGCGCGCCAGTTCACAGTACGCCCGAGTCTTGTTCTAATTAGCGGTGAGTTCTCGGACGTGCCGTTTTGGACCCAATCCCCGAGGAGGATCATCATCAGGTTGTTCATTTCCCCAGCTTTCTCCTCATTTCTTCAGGTTCTCCCCACCAGGTCTAGGGATTCTTCCAAGCACATGCTGCCGAGGAGACTGTTGCCGCCGACCCGCCGGCGATCATCGATTCATGCACATTGTCAATGCAGGGATACGAGAACCACACGGAAACCAAATTCTTATCACAAGGCGAATGGATAGAGTGTGGCGCGGTGATGCAAAATTTTCTTTCTCGTCATCGAATTCCGTTGTAGCCTTCACTCAGGTTCGTTTTCATCCTCGGGCGAGACCGGCCAGACTGCACCATGGCAGCGCAGACGCAGGTAGGGAGTACATACATACGCTCATTTATGCACGAACCACGGCGGCACAGGACGGAGCAGTACACGATAGAGAGCGACCATGGAACGTTGTAATAACTTATTACGCCCAGATGCCTGTTCAGGTCGGTGAATGGTAATTAGCGGACCTGCCAGGCTTCCTAAACGAACGTGGTCTCCGTCTTTCTCACCTCTCCGAAAGTGGAAAAGGTGGACAGCGTCCGAACTGGCTCGGACGAGCTGCAGGCGCCAAGACGAAGTCAAATTTACACTGCTTTCATCGCAGAGGTCTCTTTGTCCCCCTGAGCTTGAATAGCTCTGGTGGCAAGTTTACCCAGCAAAAGTAACATTTTCTTATTTTCTCAAGCCGTGTTTCCCGCAGGATTCCAAGTTCAGGATGAGGTATTAGGTCTAGAAATGGTGGCCGAAATCCCCGCGCTGCGTTGCGCAACGATGCGCATCCATGGTCTGACTGGTTCCCCAGATTTCCCCGGCACAGAGTTTATTCCCAGTTGGGTTGGCTTCGCCGGAGCGATCTATCCACGCCACACAGGGGTCGTGGGCTACCCTGCCAATGGACGTTTGTCTGGGGAAACGGCTTGGCCGCATGCATCAAGACGCCGCTGAATGGGTATCCCTTCACGTAACAGCACCGCCGTGTCGACCAATCGCCTTCCCCATCTCATCGCTCTCGTCCGAGGCAATAACCTCTTTATCCACACACACACACACACACACACACACTCACGGCTTGAGACTTGGGCTTGAGACTTGGGCTTGAGACTTGGACCTTGGAGGCAACATCTCCTGCACCATCTTCGCCTTCATCTAGGTGGCATAGCCAAGATGCGGGGAGCAAATAGCGCGCCAGGCTCTGTCCTCACGGCACCATACAGTGTTGCTCAAGCTGGCTAAAGTGAACTCAGTATCCATGTTCCCATGTGTGGGAGGCGCCGGGGGGGTCTACAAAGGGTATAAGCCTCCATTTATGTTCATCAGGCTTGGAGGCATGTGACGCCGAGAGAAAGTGCCCCTGGAGAGATTGGTTGTTGTGTTGTCTGAGGCTAGCTTGATATTTAAAGCCTGAAGCTCCCTCTCTTCGAGATACTACACGCCTCAATTGCAACCCATCCAACACTGTCGTTTGCCCACTCGACCCCCTACACCAACAACACTCGTTATTGTCAACTTACCAACACCAACCAACCCAATCATCAAAATGAAGACCTTCACCGTCACTGCCTTTGCTGCCCTTGCCGCTGTGGCCTCCGCCCAGCTTGACAACATCCCCGGCTGCGCTGTATGCATTTGAGCCTCCGAGTATAGTGGCATACATCACACTAACAACGTGACAGTTGAGCTGCTTCTTGACCCCCTTGGGCTCAGATGGATGCGACTTCTCCGACTTTGCATGCCACTGCAAGGGTGCCACTGCACTCTTTGCTTCCGTCGTTCCCTGCGTGCAAAAGGCTTGTTCTGCTTCCGACCAGGCCGCAACCATCTCGGCCGTTGAGTCAACCTGTGCCGCTGCTGGTGTCCCGGTCCAAGTCCCAGTCGCCTCTTCTGCTCCCCCAGCCACCACTGCTGCCCCGAAGTCGACCTCCAGCGCTCCCGCCGCCACATCTGAGGCTCCCGTCTCTACATCTAAGGCTCCCGTCTCTACATCTGAGGCGCCTGTCGCCACGTCTGAGGCTCCAGTGCCTTCTTCCTCCGCTATCGTCTCCAGCCACCCCACAGCCAGCAGCAACGGCACCCTTCCTTCAAGCGTTGCACCCACCGAATCTCAGTTCACTGGCGGTGCCGCCCGCCACACCCAGGCTGCCGGTATTCTCGGTGCCGCTGCCGTTGCTTTCTTCGCTTTGTAGATAGTAACTTTTTCGTGTCATATGTGCTATTGATAACATGAAATGGGCTTCTGAAGGACTGGTTTGGGAACGTGAAACCGAGATATTAATGCGCATGGGGGTGGAACGGAGCATCTCGTGTACTTGTTATAAAATGGATGGAAAATAGTAATACCATATATTTCGTGCTACAAACAATACTACTCACGTCCCGATGATTCCACCCTAACACTGGCTTTCTTACTAGTGTGCAATCCTGGATTACACAAACCAATTGATGGAGCTTGCATCGGAAATGAATCATCAAAACAGAAGTAGAAGAAGAATGACCATGGGAAACGAACAGGACATCCGGCACTCGACTTGAAATGTGCATCCCTTTTCCCACTAAACTTCGTCGCGTCCAGTTTCCTGGGCATGAGCTCCCTTCGCCCAAGGAAGCTGAAGGATCGAAGCGACGTGACATAAGTTACGTCAAAAGGCCTTCCCGCTTGTCAGTCGAAGCTAGCGCGACATGTAAACTTATTGGTTGAGGTATTTTACACTGAAACGAGAACTAATTCTTGGCGACTAAATAGCCCGAGGCCGGTCAACGATGTGGTTGGGGCGCGTCAGAGAGTATAATTTGTTTACAACAGGTACGGAGGGTCGGTTGGACCTCATGAATTCAGGGCGCACGAATTTGATATATAGATTGACCCGTCGAACCAGAGCCATAGAGTTCCGAGCGCACTCTGGGATTATTACAGAACACGCGTTTCGTCTCTAGATTAGGCTGGCAATCCCCAGCCAGGGCCACGATCAACACTTGTTGTTCCAGAGAGCGCCCATCCGTGCTTGAAACGAGTGAGTGAATGAATGATCAGAGTATCAAAAACGACAGCAAAAGCATCCAGAGGGTACGGGATTTGCGTCTTCTATCGAATAACAGAAAGGCGGTGGGGTGTAGAACCTTCCCTTGATGACAATAATAGTAATATATTTATTTGTACCTGGAGAAATAACATATATATACACTTGTCATTTAGGCTAATTCTACGCTTATAATGCCGCTCAAACATCAAATAAGAACTGGTTTGATTTTCGAACTTGTTGATCTTTGTTGGAATCAGAATATCATTCAGAAATAGAGAAAGCTCGATTAAAGTAATGAGGGTATCAGAATAAAGAACCCCTTTTGTCGAACCCACAGTGTTCAGCTTGGATCTTAACGCAGTAGAATGAGAAGGAGTGTTACTTTCCCTCGCGTGTGATTTCATTCAGCAAGAGCGGAGGACCATTTCCAGCGGCTGCTTTCTTTTGGCTTTCTCTTTCTCTGCTAATAGTCTTGGTGTTTAACCAATTCATCCCGCAAGCCGTTGGAACACTGACACAGATGATGGCGACCAGAAATATATTGGACACGACCCACAGATATCGCCCAAGCGTAACGTAGGACAGCCACCAAAGTGTCTAAATTCGACAAAGAGCTTAATGCTAGCGCTCCAGCATCAATCACGGCATCTGGTGAGATACCAGGCGCCTGTTCGGGGACGGTCGATTTTAAGACTCTAATCAGAATGGCGTTACCGACCGGGACGCCAAGAGAGCCTCCAAGCTGTCCGAAGAAGCTGGCAATTCCATTCGCAATGAAGACGTCGTTGTCGGTCTCCATTACCGCTTGGATTGCTATATGCGGCACGTTCACGCCAAGACCGAGACCGAGACCACAAAATACCATGTATGTGGCCCAAAGCGCAGTCGCAGTGGAAGGTGTAATGGTCGTGAGTAACCCTGCGCCGGTAGCACACAGGACCTGGGCGACAAGAATTACAGGCATGTAATGCCCGGTGGCCGTAGTAATACCACCTCCAGCGATCAGGCCGATCATTTGAGGCACAGCCAGTGAGTCTGACATGTAGCTTACGCCGCTCTTCAAAGGAGATTGGTTCAGTGCTGCCTGGAAGTAGAATGGCATGTAGTAGATGGTCTGCGAGAGTCAGCATCGCGCAACTGTCTTTGACAGCCTAATTTGAATGTACTTACGATATATGAAGCCATATTGTCTCAGAACAGATAGAGTGAGCCCCAAATAGTGGTACGATGCTTCAAATAGCGAAGCGGTACAGTTACGTCTTCTCCAGCTTTCCATTGCCAAAGACCAAACAGGACGAAAACGACAACGAAGCCGACCAACAAGCCTATTGGTTCTGCATGGCTCCAAGGAAATTTTATGCCACCCTCTTAGAGTGCTAAGAATAAGCAAGACACAGATGCGACGAGCAGAACCACACCCGGAAGATCCAGCTTCTGTGCTTTGGTAGCAAGTGGAAGCTTACGTGTGGTCTCGTCCAGGCCTGTGAGACTAAGTGCGAACACTATGCCTACAAATACCAAACTGCCAATCGGAACGTTATTGTGACCTATCAGCAAAGGACAAAATGATGGAATGGTATATCACTTACATCCAAAAACACCATCGCCATGAAGTCTTTTCCGTCAACTCCCCTCCAAGTACAGGTCCAATACTCGAGAAGAGACCGAAGAGACTGACGACACCTCCAAGAAAGAGGGGCCGTTTCTCGAGTGTACAAACGTACGTAAGTATACCGAAAGCACCCTGTAGGAGCCCAGCTGCCCCAATACCTGCAATGGCTCTACCAGCGATGAAAGAGGACGAGGATGGTGCCGCAGCACAGAGAATCGAACCGCCTGCGTATGTCGCGTCAGCATACATCATCAAGGATCTGAGAAGAGAGAAGCTGGTTAGAACTACCTTCGAAAACAATGATGGATGCTAGGTAGACATATTTCGGATGAAAATACTTGTAGAAGTTGGATGCAATGGGTGTAAAAGCCGTGAGGAGCATGGAGTATGATGCGCCGTACCAGCCAACATCATCCAATGCTTGGAAATGGGTTGATATCTTCGGTGTCGCAACAGAGATGATAGTGGCGTCGAGATCCATGAGAGCCGTCCCTAACATCAAAGACACCATTATCAGAGTCAACCTGATGCCTTTAGGATAGCTGTCGGATGACGGGGAGTCTGGTGCCTCGTCTTCATGGACATCATGTCGCCGTTTCTCATCAGGATTCTGCATGACCTTTTCCGTACTTGTTCGAAGATTGAAAGTGGTAGATGAAGCTGGTGCTGTGGTTGTCTGAGTTTCCTCACAACATACCTTGGTAAACAGGCTCACTTCCAGATGTTGATATTCTTACTTAGCCCCGAAAGTAAGCCGTTATGACTGTGCCTCTGACTATTCTTGACATCTATGCATATTTTGGTGCAATTCAACAATTGGAGCCTAGCGCTTGGAACATTTGCTGCTCACGCAAATTTCCATGGATTTCCGCTTGCGGTTCAGATATGGGATTGCCCGTTTAGTCACAAAACACTCCACCTGCAATACCGCAATATGTGCAGTCATTCTGTCGTTATCTGATTGTCCAAAGAAGATTCAGGAGGACTTTGTTGTCAAGAGGCACAGTTGTTGAACTTGGTTTGTGCCTCACTTCCGCGTTTGTGGATTTTAGCCGCACATCAACAATTGGCTTGGTCTTAAATGCAATATATGTTCAACGGTGTAACCAATATAGGGAAGTAAATGATACCATCAAGAGCAACGTATGGGTGCATGCAACTCGGAAGTACAGTAAACGCCGGTCAAGCCCCTGAGACGCGTCTAAGCCTCGACTCGTGCGACTTACACGATGATGTCAGTATAATACCCAGCCGCAAGGGCATCTAACCGTTGCAAGCGCTTCGGTTCCATGCAGGTAAATAGATGCAGATGTGTGAGGAGGCATATAGCCTTATCTATTCAAAGGAGTAAGAGGTTTACCTTTTGCTTTGCCACAAGATGCATTGTCAGATTTAATAGGATTTACTTGCAGAATAATACACTATACCAAATTCAGTTTGACTGTGGCACTGTGCGGCGTAGGGCCAGGGTTTGACCTCAGCCTCAGCATTTCTGATTATGCTTTTACCTATACCACACAAGTTCTACCATGATCATCTTCCTGTTCTCAATTTCTTGATCCTTATCATGGGTGCTCAACCTTCAACTCCCAGGCCAGGGACCGAGTTCCAAGTCATAGGAGCCGGTCTCTCACGCACCGGTACCGCATCATTCAGTGAAGCTCTCCGCATCCTATTAGAGGGACCAGTCTACCATGGTGGAACACAAACAACACTGGGTCCACCTATTGAGATCAAGTCCATGATCCAGATCCTCGCCAAGCTGTTCCATCACCCTAAGCGAACCGACGCCAACGAACAGGATGCACTACAACTCCTGAAAGAACGCTTCAACGGCTACGTCGCAGCCACCGATGCACCCGCCTCTGGATTAGTCCCCGAGATTCTCAGGGTCTATCCGAACGCCAAAGTCATTTGCACAGTACGGGATGCCAAAGCATGGGGAAAGAGCATGGATGGCGTCACCAGTGTCTCAACGATGGCTTTTCTAAGCTTCATCCTCTTCCCCATTCCCGGAATGCGACATTTCCCCGACTACATCAATAAGCTCCGCGAACAATGGGCCACTCTCTACGGCGATGCGGGCAGAGAACCTGTGACTGTCGAGACGTACGAACGCCATATTGCGTGGCTGAAGAGTGTGGTGCCAGAAGAACAACTGGTTTTCTTTTCTGTCAAGGATGGATGGGAGCCACTGTGCAAAGCTTTGGGTAAGCCGGTACCTAAGGATATACCTTTTCCGAGAATCAATGATGGGGAGGCAATCAATCGACTAGCGAAGCGAAAAGTAACCCAAGGTCTGATAAGATGGCTGATTGTCGTTGCTACAGCTGGTCTCGCTCTTATTCCGATGATTTGGATTTAGCCTATGATCATGTTTTTTTTCTCTGGATCTGAGTTTCTTGTTAGACCTATAGACTATACGGTCACATGACGAAGGACAAACACCACCGAAATACAACCGATAACCGGGCCAAACCCCGAGCCTCATTACAACCTCATAGCATCTCCTAGATAGAACGTAATCATCACACTGAATAGAATCACTATTGTCTCACTTCATATACTGTCTTACATTTTTGAATCTATCATCAAACAGCACTCCTCATCGGAACCCTCTATCAGCACATCGATAAACCTGGCGAATAGAATAATTATGCCTAGCAAGAACACCACTTCCCACGTACGGATCCGGCACATTTGTCAACTCAATCGTGTCGGTATCACTCTGTCCCTCAAAATCAGCTTCAGATTTATGGACATTCTTGGGATTGCTCGCTTTTTGCCCATAGCTTCCAACGGCCGGATTCAGGACGCTGTTCTGACTCGCACTCTTTGACTACCCGGTACTGAATACCTTGCTAATCCTGGTAGCAAATTCGGACACTCCTAGGCGATTGAAAACAAGCGGGAAAAGTTATGTCGAGAGGACAAGGCTTGTTGTGAAGCTAACGCGATGTATCTTTGGCAATCCAAGACAAAGTCAAAGTGAACTTGAAACGTTGTGGCTCGCATGCCTTAATCGAACATTGTGCCAAAAATCTGTTGATTTTGCATATGCAAGACCTCGGCGATGTTCAACATGCTCTAATTCCAGCAAGTACATCTATGGTTGCTTTTTTTCAGTGGATCTGACGACCGTCTGTGCCATTGTGCTAAGGTATGGGCAGGACCGAGCCAACTACTCCACTACGGTAAGGTATAACAACTATCCATATACTTTAGAAAGTAAAGGTTATTCTTTAATCTCCTTTTCATTTCTTTTTATAAATTATTCAAGTTCTTTTAAGCTATTTAACAGTGCATATTACCTTCACTGCCCCGGTTCTACAAAGGGTACAAAGGCACTGGGTATGAGTACTCATGCATCTTTTCAGCCCCAGAGACACCGACGGTAACTGCAATTTGAGTGATTATTGGGCGGTGGCGTACTGGCTTGGACTTAATCCATGCGCTTTGGTTGTCGCCCCCCGATTCCGCCTGACCCATCCCACCTAAGCACTACTTCACAACAATCTAAACAGCCAGGATGCCCCCGACTTTTCGCAAAGCACCCAAGTTCAAGTCAACTGGCCGCATCTTCAGGCCTTCTCCAGTTGTGTGGGGGGCGGACCGCGGGGCGCATGTACTTCTTCATCTCTTCGGCCACGTAGAGTTCGCTTTCAAAAATAGTATACAACGTTGTTGGAGGATCACACGCTGGGCTATTTTCAGAGGCACCACAATAAAAACAGTCTCCTAAACTGACACCTACCAAACTTGTACGATCCAGCTCAATTAATGAGAAATTCCCAAAGGATGTGAACCCTCCCCGAATCGGTGGCTTTGGAGATCGATGCCGCTAACTTAAGCATGATTTAAGGTTTTCTGATAAGAAGAAGATACAGGCGGCTTGCCACGTTGAGAAGTGGCAGATTTCACGGTCGAAAAACTGGGCCCATAGCATGGAAATGTCCGTTCTAAATCACTTGGAATCGACTTTTCCTACCAATCATCGTCATCACGTAGACCTTTTGTCAACTCACCGCTCAAGGTAGATCTGTGGAAGCACAACATCTATCAATATCCGACCGACATTTGAGAACTACCCGGCCAATCGAAAGTCGAATACTTTTCAGCCTTGCGGGATTCTGGAGGGAGCCCTGAATCCTCCACGGTCAGGGGTGATGATCCCGTTCTCAAGCTGAGCCTCCGCGAACATGAAACTGTTGGCTTCTCTTCCTCGGATTCTAACGATGCGGGCGGTGTAGATTTATTGCGTCCCCTCAAACACGTTCAAGCGTTGTCAGCTCTACTACATTGGGCAAAAGCCCAGTCTACACGAGAGCTATCTCATTGGTCTGTTCGTATTTTGTTGCTACTTTGGTTCTAGCTTCTGTGCAATCTAGATGAGTAAGGACGACATGTATGAACCCTACTCGCCGGCTCTCGCGGTTTAGAGCAAACACACACAACACCGCACACTAATACGAGTTTCCGTAACTGCATCTACGTTCCACTGTTGTAATCAATGCCAAGTACAGTGTAAATCCCTCATGCCTGCTGAATGCCTCGCCGAGTATTCAACAAGCATCTCGAGGTGAGCGCTCTTTTTACTCAGCGACTAGGCTGTGTCACCTGCTATTGGAAGATTATATCCCAGAAATCCTGGGTCGATATATAATCTTCGGATCTGTCCCGTGCTGGTAACAGCCAACTAGCCTCGACGCTCGATTTGAAGAATTATACGACTCATGCATCAACGAAAACGGACCCGCGCGAGCCATCCGAAGGTCCGTACGGGATGTCACACCTGCAAGTACGTTGAATCTCTTTTTCCTTCTTTGACTCGGTCATCATGAAGGAACAAACACTCCAGTGAAACTACCGTTACCCATCTTCAGGCTCGCTCCGGACGGTCCAAATGGGCATATATCAAGTCCTATGTACTAATAATATGTACATCTGCGGGCAAAGTTTGCACTAAAGTTTTAAATTCCCGTACTGACTTCCCGATTCGGGCACAGGGCTAGACGAGTCAAATGTGACGAACAACGACCCTTTTGCCAAAAGTGCCTTAGTACTGGTCGGAAATGCGACGGGTACAAAAGCACACGAGAATGGGTTGTTGTCGTTGCTCCACCCCCTCCGGTTCCTGATGGGTTTGAAGACGATCAAAGTCGACGCCATTTCGATTACTTTCGAACACATGCCGTCCACGAACTGTCTTGGTTCTTTGAAGGCAGCCATTGGGGCGATTTAGTACTCAGAGAAGCATGCTCATCCGCGGCAGTCCGGCATGCTGTCATAGCACTTTCCTCTTCACACGAGGATTTCAGAGACAACCTCACCACTGCGGCACATGCCCCTCAATACGCCTTCTCAGCCAAGCACTACAGTAAATCAATAAGACATCTTATCAATGAAACTTCCGATCAAGTCCAAGCATCACGGATGCGTGCGCTAATCTGCGGACTGCTCTTTATATCCATCGATGCACTTCGTGGCAATCATACTGCTGCATTTCACCATCTGGAAGGATGTCTGAAGATCGTGAGAGAAGCTCAAGAAAAAATGGGTACGCCCTTCATACCTACCCTGCGAACCTCATCCTTTGGAGAGAGATCGCCTGGAATCTGAGGCTTATCTGTCAGAAGAAATCATTCCCATGTTCACACGCATGGACCTTCAAGCCTCTCTGATATTCGGCCGGAAACCACAAAGTGAGAATCTGGCGCCAATCGTTTGGGATGATCCTTCAAAGCATATTCAGGTCGAGGAGCCGCCGACGTCGAGCTTTCAGACGATTATACAGGCGTGCAATTCACTTCTATTGATAGCGAATCGTGTTCACAGGTAAGCAGATATATGGTCAGGTCCGGTACGGGTGCCAGAAACAACAGAAGGGAAATATCGCACATGGCTCAGAAAGAACCGATTAGTTCTCATATTTGGGATGTTTGACTGACAAGCATAGTTTCATGCGATGGAACTCGGATCTCTATCGACATCAGTGTGTCAGGCCCATACCGTCGGAAGTTCTGTTGGAAAAGATGACCATCTACAACGAGCTCACGCAATGGGAACGGGCCATTCTACCGCTCTTCAAATCTTTCGAACAACAACAACAACAACAACAACAACAACAACAACAACAACAACAACAACAACAACAACAACAACAACAACAACAACAACAACACCAACAACACAACCACGACAAATTAACCCTCATGCGGATCCACAACCGGACTGGTCTCACATTACTCGAGAGCAGTCTCCACATTGAGGAGTGTCTTCTAGACACCTACCAATGGGCCTTTGAAGACATTATCAACTACACGTCCGAACTCCAAGAGAGAAGCAGCAGCAGCAGCAGCAGTCCCAACGATGGCGAAGAAAGCCCCATCGACTCAGACTCTTCCACGACGCCGGAGCCGTCGAGTCAAGGGAGCAGCAGCAGCACATGTCGCCCACCACCCCGCACCACATGCAACACCCAGTCCACCAGTCCGCTCACCACCAGTACGAGCAGCGCTACACCTAAACGTCGGCGGTCCCGCCCACTCTTCCTCCTCGACACGGGCGTCATCTTCTCCCTCTACTGGACTGCGCTGAAATCTCGCCATGGACTCCTCCGGCGCCGCGCCATTGCGCTCCTGGAATACTCCACCCAGGAAGGGGTATGGATCGGAACCATGCAAGCCGCCATCGCCAAACGCATCATCGAGATCGAAGAGGGACAGCCATACGAACAAGATCCGCCACCGGAGAGGACAAAGAGAGCGGAAGATGTACCCGAATTCATTCGAGTGCATAGCGTGGGCACGGATATTGAAAAGGGTTTGAGAAGGGCGAGGCTGGTCATTCTACAGAGGGTGAATGAGGCCGAGGGGGGAGAGTGGAGAGAATCTGTGGAATGGGTGAGCTGGTGATGATGTAATTTCGGCATGCATTTTGCGTTCGTTATACATGTACTACCCCTTTTCAATGACCATAGAGAAAATTGGGGAGGGAGAGAGAGAGAGAGAGAGAGAAGGATGAAGCTCACTTTACCCTGTCAATTCCCCCTTGCATCTGGCAGTTGTCTGCCGCATGTCTTCACGGGCAGTATGACAAGGTATAGCGCAATGAAAAGCTCAAAGGATTAAGAGATGCCACACGTTACCTTGCTGTGTCTGCTAGGGTAAATTTTAACGCATTAGATTTGTGTCCCATGTGCAGTAACCATGTGCAGTAGTACATCATCCTTAACCTTTTTCTCTCTCCTCTTGCAAAATCTTTCTTGTATCATGGCTCCTTTCCCTCAAACCTCTCCAAACACCCTGTCCATCAACACACCCGCAAACTTGTCAAATCCTGGGGTTTCGAGACACCTCTGCAGTCGATTGCCCCGTCTACTATCGCCCCACCCACCTGCATCCCCCACGACTTCCTCCTCCAGACTCTCCGTTCTATCCCTCACCACTCTATTCCTCCTCTCCACGATGCAACACCCCCTCGTCCACTGCCCAGCGGTTTCCACTCTGATGTCCTCGCCTTCTGTGAATTTCCAGCTCGGATCGGACGCGGAAAGAGCGTACCAGACGGTCAGGGGGTCGTGCATTTCCAAACCGAGATTTTCGCGGGGCAGATGTGAGTTCAACGAGTAGATCTTGTCGAAAGTTGAGTTGAGGAAGAGAGTGGCCCATTGCGCAAGGGGGGAGGAGACGAGGGACGACGAGGAGATATGTGTATTGAAAAAAGTTTCTGGGAGTTTGTGGGGGGTTGTTATGTCTGAGTGGACTAACTGTTAGCACTGGAATCCGGTTTGGAAACGGTCAAACCTCAAGGGGTATATTTGCGTACCAAGCGGGAAGAGCTTCAACTTCAGCTGCCTGCTCAGCTTGTCTGGATAGGGTGCCAGTTGGCCCTTTCTAGAAAGCGTTGGTGGCATTGTGGTCTTCGGATTTGGACTCGTTAGTGCGAAGACGCGCGCTGATGCGACACTGTCGGCGTATGTGTTGAACTCGGCACCGGGCGTCATCTGATTATTTAGGTTTAGTGCTCTTCTCAATGGCGTATTGGGCTGTTTGATCAAATTGAAGGGTGGTATGGGGATCGATGTAACAGAAGGTGATAAGAAAAGTGAAAGATTCGGAGGCTACTCCTAAGTTAAGAATCGAAAGGCAGAACAAAGACAAGAAGAGAGATAGAGGAAAGTCAACTTACATTCCCCGGCATATTGACGGCACCACCCATGACCACAACCTCCTTGACCCTCAGAAACGTCTCCGGGTCCGCAGCAGCCGCAATTGCAAGGTTCGTCAAAGGTCCCACAGCCACAATAGTGATTGTATCAGGCTCATTTTCGCGCAGAATCTGTAGCATTTCTTCGTGCGCGGGCTTCAGTGACGGAGTGAAGAGTGAGTGCTGGTCTTTAACAGTCTGTAGGGCTGTGGCTTCTTCGGTGGATATAGCCTCGGGCGCGGGCTTGAAGAGCGACTTCCAGGTCTCGGAGGGTGTGAGATGCGGATGCTAGGATTAGACATGTTAGTGAATTTGGAGAAGGGTATGTGGAGGAAGAAGTACACTGTGATGGATACCACCTAGGCCGTCAATGCCATCTGTTACATATCAGCATATACTTCACAGGGTTTGACAAGGGGCAACTTCATACGGAAAAAATCTGCCACCATCATATGCTCAGCTAATGGTTCTTCCGCGCCGATTGCAACTGTTGACAGAACTCATCAGTAAAAAGGTGTCTCTATGTCAGACTGGCGGTGAAAGTACCAATCGGTTTCCGGACATTCAACGTTTCGAAGCCCTCAGGTCGCCCATTCTCTTTCCGCCATGTCTTCTCCTTCTCGATGTAGTGGAAGAGGGTGATGATGTTGCGGAGACAACTGATTCCTACATCTTAGTACATGTGAGGACAAGATGGGAAAGAGATGTAATTATTTGAAAGAGAGTAAAGCTCTGCAAAAGTGGAAGTGGAAGTGGAAGAGAAAGGTGTGGGTACTTCTGCACGTCTACATTTCCAAACGTTATGGAGAGCATCATGATCTCCAACTCTTCAGGTTTCGCCGAGAATGCGAGCAGCATGGCGAGCACATCATCCACACCCTGCAGCAGTCAGCTCAGACCCAAGATACAAACAATAAGTGAAGTTATGTTGGTAACGGGGGG